>CM069912.1:89773126-90186751 GCA_036172215.1 Camellia granthamiana
GGGGCTGTCAAGGGACTGTATAGCGCTTATGAAGTCGGGATGCGTCTGCGCGAAGCCCGACGCGAGAGTGAGAAAAACAACGAAAAGAATCGTAGTCTAGAGGCTCGCGCGAAAAAGGCTGAGAGTGAGCTTCGGAGCTGAAGGAGTGTTCGAGCAGCCGAGTCGGTGGTGGACAGTCAAGCGAAAAGCATGGGGGAGAGGCGAACGAGAGGCCTCGGGTTATGAGAGAGGATATCGGGGACGCTTGAAGGCCGGGATCAAGAAGACCAAAACAGACCTAGCTGAGGGAACGTCTGCCGATGCGAAAATCGTGGTTTCAGCATGGCTGGATCAGGGCCCTTCAACCGTGGAAGCTCTTGGGTCCGTGGGCATAAATTCGGCTTCGCCCCTATATCATCGGCATTACCTTCCGTATCCCGAGTCGAAATTGAGAAAAGCGACGACGGAAGACGCCGACTTAGTGGGCCATAATGTTGAATAAATAGAATTACTTATCAAATGCTTGAAATGTTTGGCGGGCTTTTGAATAAATAGAATTTCTTTATTAGCAGCTTTTGAAATGTTTTGCGCATAATTAAATGCCCTATCTCAATTTATTGTCAGCTTTTGTATTGCGGAGACTTATTCGGCCAATCGTGGTATCCACGAAGGGCGCTCCGAATCCAGAGACTTTTTGGCCAATCGTGGTATCCACGTAGGGCGCTCCGAATCCGGAGATTTATTCAGCCAATCGTGGTATCCACGAAGGGCGCTCCGAATCCGGAGACTTATTCAGCCAATCGTGGTATCCACGAAGGGCGCTCCGAATCCGGAGACTTATTCGGCCAATCGTGGTATCCACGAAGGGCGCTCCGAATCCGGAAGACTTGTTCGGCCAATTGTGGTATCCCCGAAGGGCGCTCCGAATCCGGAGACTTGTTCGGCCAATCGTGGTATCCACGAAGGGCGCTCCGAATCGGAGACTGTATTCGGCCAATCGTGGTATCCACGAAGGGCGCTCCGAATCCGAAGACTTATTCGGCCAATCGTGATATCCACGAAGGGCGCTCCGAATCCGGAGACTTATTCGGCCAATCGTGGTATCCACGAAGGGTGCTCCGAATCCGGAGGACTTGTTGGGCCAATCGTGGTATCCACGAAGGGCGCTCCGAATCCGGAGACTTATTCGGCCAATCGTGGTATCCACGAAGGGCGCTCCCGAATCCGGAGACTTATTCGGCCATCAAGAAGCGTATGAGCTGAGGCTTAAAAACGAGAAACTTTTGCATCACAGTAGAGTATGTACAAGTACCAAGCCCACAAATCGGGTCATTGTAAAATTTTCGTAGATGCGTTGAATTCCAAGGCCGTGGCAGGCTTCTTCCTGACATGTCCGAGAGCCGATATGCCCCTGTTCCTGCAATGGAGTCTACTTGATAAGGGCCGTCCCAGTTCGGACCCAGCTTTCCGTCGGCCGGTCTCCAGTCAGCTGGAAGTACTTTCTTCAGGACCAGCTCTCCTGGGGTGTAACGGTGCAACTGAACTCATTGATTGTACGACTTAGCGAGCTGCTGCTGATACCGTGCCATGGAGGCCAGGGCGTGGTCTCTTCGTTCCTCGATTAGATCCAGGTCCAAGGCGAGCATCATGCATTTCGGCCTGTATCAAAGGCTTGCGATTTCAAAGTCGGGAGGCCGATTTCCAGGGGTAAGATTGCTTGGGTTCCGAAGCATAGAGCGAACGGCGTTTCTCCGGTGGACCTCCTCGGCATTGTGCGATGCGCCTACAATACACTCGGCAATTCTTCGACCCATTTGCCTTTAGCTCTTTCCAGCCTCTTTTTGATGCCGTCCAAGATGGTTTTGTTAGAGACTTCGGCTTGACCGTTACTCTGGGGGTACGCGGGCGTAGAGAAGTAAGGCACGATACCGTATTTGCTGCACAGTTCTCGGTATACGCCACAATCAAACTGGGTGCCATTGTCTGAGATGAGAGCTCTTGGAATGCCGAATCGCATGATGATGTTTCTCCATACAAATCGCTTTATGTCGGCATCTCGTATATGTGGTTAGAGTCTCGGCTTCGACCCATTTTGTTAAAGTAATCTGTTGCTACGATTAAGAATCGCTTGTTTCCTGGGGCCCTTGGCAACGGTCCTATGATATCAAGCCCCCATTGAGCAAACGACCAGGGGACTGGTGATAGAGTTCAACCCTTCGGCGGGCAAATGGGTTAGTGGGGAGAACTTTTGGCATTGTTCGCATCTTTTAACATAATCTTCTGCGTCGGCTCTCATTGTCGGCCAATAATACCCTTGTGTTATTGCTCGATGGGCCAGGGAGCGTCCGCCAGAGTGGGCACCACAACTGCCCTCATGTATCTCAGTTAGAAGCTCTTCCACTTTATCCGGGTGTACGCATTCCAAATAGGGGACCGAAGAGGGACTTTTTATAAGCCCTCCTTGTGGATCCAGATAGTATCGCAGGGCCTTATTGCGTAGCTTGTGTGCTTCTTTTTTGTCCTCTGGGAGTTGTTCAGAAGAGAGGAATCTGGTAATGGGGTCCATCCAGCTTGATGCGGATTCTATAACGTTGACGTGGGTTTCCTCCGAAGGGCCAATACTTGGCTCCGGGATGAAACCTACTTCAATGGTCTGTTTGAGCTCAGAATTGATGGCGGAGGCTAGGCACGCCAGGGCATCTGCGTGTGTGTTCTGATCATGTGTTATTTGGTTCAGTTCGTGATGGTCAAACTTCGTTAGCAAAGAGTTGGCCGTTTTCATATTGGCCGCCATACGGTCATTTTTTGCAGCGTACTCCCCCTTTTAGCTGGTTGATGACCAATTTTGAGTCACAAAACACTAGCAAATGTCCGAGCGCCGAGAATATGTGCATTTCGTTAGACCGGCTAAGAGGGCTTTATACTCGGCCTCGTTATTTGATGTTTCGAAGCCAAGCTTGACGGTCTGCTCTATTACTGCGCCGTCGGGGAGACATGATTACTACGCCGGCGCCGCAGCCCCGTTGGGTTAGACGATCCATCACAGTATAGCTGCCAATATCCCCGACATAAATTCTCCAGTTTGACTTTGATCGAACTTCAGCCTTTGGAAGAACGTCGGCAGGTTTAAGGTCAGAAAGCCCGCCTGTGAATTCGGCAACAAAGTCGGCCAGCACCTGTCCCTTGATTGCGGTTTTGGGTAAAAACTGAATGTCATATTGGCCGAGTTCAAGAGCCCATTTTGAAACACGTCCTGATGCTTCTGCACTCCGTAGTACTGATCGGAGGGGATAATCTGTTATCACCCTAATGCTATGCCCCTGGAAGTAATTGCATCAGTTTTCTTGCTGCCATGACCAAGGCTAGGATGAGTTTTTCCAGTGGAAGATAATGTGTCTCGGCATCGACCATTGCCTTGCTTTACATAATACACTGGCCGTTGCTGCCCTTCCTCTTCTTTTTAATAGTACGGCGTTGACGGCCCTATCGAAGACTGCCAGATACAGAATGAGGGGGTCACCAGCAGCTGGTGTTGTCAAGAGAGGTACTGACCGGAGGTAAGTCTTGAGCCCGGTGAAAGCTGCTTCGCACTCGGCGGACCATTCGAAAGCTTTGCCTTGACGTAGCGTTTGGAAGAATTGTCTGCAGCGGTCTGTTGACCGACTGATGAATCTATTGAGTTGCAGCGGCCATCCCCATCAACTTTTGGACTTCTTTCATTGATCGGGGGGAACCGAGTTCCAAGATTGCTGTGACTTGCCTCGGGTTGGCTTCGATTCCACGGTGGTTGACGATATAACCCAGGAATTTGCCAGAGCCGATTCCAAACGCGCACTTGGAGGCGTTCAGTTTCATTCTGTATTTGCGCAAGATGCCGAATGTCTTCTCTAGATCGGCTATGTGATCCTGTTCTTCTTTGGACTTGACCACCATATCGTCGATGTAGACTTCCATAGTGTGGCCGAGTTGTTCTTTGAACATAGCGGTGACCAGTCTTTGGTAAGTTGCCCCTGCATTCTTCAGCCCAAAAGGCATAACTTTGTAGCAGTAGGTTCCTCTTGGGGTGAGGAATGCGGTTTTGTCCTGGTCATCCGGATGCATGGCGATCTGATGGTAGCCTCTGTAAGCATCGAGGAAACTCATGCGTTGGTGGCGCGCCGTTGCATCGACGAGTTGGTCGATTCTAGGTAAGGGAAAGCAGTCCTTGAGGCAAGCTTTGTTCAGATCCGTGAAGTTGACGCACACTCGCCAAGTTCCGTTTTTCTTCTTCACACCACTGTGTTGGAGAGCCACGTGGGGTAGGTGACTTCTCTAATTGCCCCAGCGTCAAGCAAGTCTGTCGACTTCTTTTATGACGGCAGCAGTGTGCTCTGCGGCAAACCGACGGCCTTTCTGAATGATGGGCTTGCATGTGGGGTCGACGTTCAGGTGGTGCTGTGAAACTGATGGGTCTATACCCGGCATCTCGTACGGAGTCCATGCAAAGACGTCGAGGTTGGCGAGTAGAAAGGAGATCAGCTGCTGTCTATCGGCTTGGTTTAAAGAGGTGCCGATTATGAAGAACTTTTCCGGGCTTCCATCGATGTCAACTCGGTCTAAACCTTTTGTGCCTTTTCACTTGGCTGTCGCCCGACGTCATCCAAGATTTCCCGATTGGGTACCTCAATGGAGTTTACCTGCAATTCCTTTGGCATTTTGGCGGCCAGGAGGTAACATGCTTGTGTCGATTTTTGGGAGCCGCAGATCTGCTCAATGCCGTGTTCTGTTGGGAACGTAATAATTGATGGTAGGTGCTCGGGACGGCCTGTAAGGTATGCAACCACGATTGCCCCATGACAGAGATTGTACGGCGATGGCAGCCGGACGACCAGGAATTCTACATCCACCGTTCTGGAACCCGCTCGAACGGGTAGGTTGATCTTTCCCAGTGGGTATTCGGGGTTGTTATTGAAGCCGAATAGTGGATAAGGGGCCTGAATCAGGTCCGATTCGGTGAACCCGAGTTTGATGAAGGTTTTATAATACATGACCTCCGAAGTGCTGCCCTGGTCTATAAGAACGCGTTCGACGGTGAACCGATTTACGCGTAGCGCGACAACCAATGGATCGATGTGAGGGAGTGTTACGGCGATCAAATCAGATTCGTCGAAGGTGATGCTTGGCGATTCTCGGGTCACTTTGCTGGCGTGAGTTGCTGCTGAGGGCCTGGGAGGGACTGGATTGCATGTACGGGCCGGGGCTTTCGGCAGGCTGTATATCATATGGATGTTATCATGCCGAACACTTCGCTGGAGACGTTCGTCTTTTGTCAACTCCTCAAAGTAATCGGCTGAAGCACAACGAGCGTCGGTGTTTTGCTGTCAGGCCCGAGACCATAGATCGCCTGCCCTTGGGGGTCGCTCAGAAACCTGGCGCACTGTTTGTTTGGACTTTGCTATTTCCAAGGCTAGATCGCGGCGAAGGCGCTCGTTTCTCAGCGATGGTGTTGTCTAAACTGTGTTTGGTCTTTTTGGCTCGTTCCATGATGGCTAGCACCGTCTCTTGCGCTGAAGTCGTTTGTGAATCGACATTCAAGGCACGTCTTGCAGCGATGATTTCCTTCTCGAGCATATTTGCCGGAGTGAGGGTCGACTCTCTGTGTGATCGCGTCGGTGGCTATCGGAGAATCTTGAGTCACGCCTTCTATGGATGTACTTGAGTATTCCCACAGACGGTGCCAATTGTGGGGATATGGTTCTGGAAATACTCTTCCGATCTTGGGAGACGCTCTTGATCCTCAGCTAGTCACCCTGCAAAGACAAACACTCCGGTCGGGGGTGCCGGGGTTAGCACTCCGACGGGCAAGTCAGTTCTTATACTCAAGAAAGCTTGTTTACTAAGTTTAGTGAAGTGATTCTTACATACCTTTCTAAATCTGAAGCTATTGTATTTATACTCATTCTCTGGACCTCGGGTCCAGAGCCCACTCTTTTTACTTATTATCCTTTTGTTTATTCCTACATACATCTCCCCGTCTATTCGGCGATCTCAATGTATTCGGTATCTTAGTTGATTAGTACGGAGCCGAACAGTCTCTGACTTCTGGGATACATCCCTTCCGACCCTTCTATTTATTCGGCTCCCACAGAAAATATTTAATGTATGAAAATAGAATTACCCCTTAACAATATGCAAAAACTTCTTATAATATATAGATATATATACACACACAAAAAGGCTATTTCTTTAGGTCACGTTTGTTTCACGATTTCAGTGATTGGAGTGGCTTAGGTTTGTTATGAGTCCTACTCACAACATGTTTGGTTGTGAAATGAGGAGCTATAGTGATACTCCAATCGGATTACTAAGCCTACTGGATGGGCAGATTAGCTTTGCATAGGAGAAGGTGGGACTGAGAAAATAGTGAGGAGATTAGAGTGTGGTCGGTCATCCGTCCGGATGTTCGGAACAGTACTTTTTTTTTTCAACTGCTGTTATATCTAATTTTTTTTATAATTGTTTTAATTTTTTTTAATATGGAAATATGTTTTTTTTTTAATTTTATATTAAAATAATTTATCAATCTCATCGCTAACCATTTCTCATACTATCATCAAAATAAATATATTTTTATTTAATTCTCTAATTAATAATTCTCACATTAACAATCTCTTTGCTACCTATCCATTTATGAACAATCTTATCTAAATCCACCAACCAAACATTACCTTACTGTTTTCCATTGTTTATCCACAACTCAAATATGGTTCCCTCTCGCCTGCAAATATGGAAAGTACAAAATAACAGCACATGTCCCAATCATATCACTTCCCACGACAAAGTGTCTGTTTGGTGCAGCTTAAAAGCTGCTTATTTCAGCTTTCAGCTTAATTTAAGCTATTTTGATGTGTTTGGTTTAGTTTATGGCTTATAGTTTATAGCTTTTTGGAAGTCAAAAATCAGCTTATTCTTTGAGTGGGGCAGGAGATGCTTAATTTATAAGTCAGAAATCAGTTTATGTTCATAATTATAAGCTATAAGCTGTTTAGGCATAAGCTATAAGTACTTTCCCACAACTCTACCAAACAGGACCAAATACTACTTATTCTGGCCATTGCGTTCACTCTATGACACAACCATGTGAACTCTACATGTTTTTTTTTTTTTTTTTTTTTTTGGGAACGACTGTGAACTCTACAGACTACCGTCTACAGTATGACTTTGATTTGGAATAACTTAGCAAAGTTAAAAAATCAAAAATTTGTTAAAGTGAATTTGAAGTGGCTGCTATATAGGTACACAGTAGTTACTATTGTAAAGTTAAATGAATTACTTTTAGGGTCTATTTTAATAATTTAAATCATTTATATTTTAAAATATATTAAGTAAAACATGTTTGGAAAAAATTAAATTAATCGGATATCGTTTACATTTTTATTTATTCATATTTATATTTATTTTAATACTTTAAATCACAATTGTTATTTATTTTTGTAGATACAAATATGAGCAGATGAATGGATAAATGATATCTGATTAACTTGATTTTTACAAGCATTTTTTACTTTATGTATTCTAAAATGTGAACGGTTTGAATTATCGAAATGGATTCCGAATAAGCCTATTTGACCGCACAACAGTAGCTGTTGTGCGCCTCCACACAACAGCCACCCCAAATCCGTCTACAATCTATAGTATAGCTTGATTTGGGATAACTTACCAAAGTTACAAAGTCAAAAATTTATTAAAAAAGTCAAAAAATTCATACTATTTGAGAGAAGCTTGTGGAGAAAGTTTAGAGGAAAAAATTATTATTTTGTCCTTTGAATTCAACTACCCAAAAGTTAAAAAGTCAACAAGGATAAAATGGTTATTTTGTTTTTACTACAATATTTTATTATATATCTTTTCGTAAAAAGTTAAAAAATTATTCTAAACATGCATCTTTTTTTCCTCTACTTTTTTAGCCAAAGAGTTAAAAAGTGCACTTATATAACACATTCCAAACAAAAAAATAAAAATAAAATTGAAAAGAGAATGAAAAAAATGGGCGAATTATACTTTTCAATTTTTACCTTAATTTTACTTTAATATCTCACTTTTTAATTATAACAATTAAGAAAAATGCTTTGGAGCTCTAATTCTTAAGCTCTAAAGTCAGCTCTAATGAGTTGGCAGTAGGCCCCATCGACTGTGATATGATATTTTGGTCTTGATTTTTTTTTTTTTTTTTTTTTTTTTCCTTTTCATGTCATTAGTGCTCTATTACAGCACCAAAATTAGTGCTCTGAATTATTGCTGAAAATTAATTCTTTAGACTTCAACTTTCTGTTGTCACACTATTTAAAATTATAGTAAATTTAAAATAATACAATTTTACAAGTAAATTTGTGTAAAAATTATAAAGTAAAATGTATAATTTGACCTTCTGCTAATACCCCCATAACGTGTTTGCATGACCTTCACATGAACATGACTGAACACTTTCTATGCAAATTTCACATTAAAACTCATTGAATTCTAAAGACTGTAATTGATGCAATTAAAAAAATGAAGAATCAAAATAATATTAGAATAAAAGTAGGGTGAAACACTGTTTTTTTGTATACAATTGCAATGTATCATTATAATGCTATCCTTCGTCACCAAACAAAAACATAAAAACTAACGAGTGGTTTGCTAACCTTTTTATTCTTATTTTTTGTTTTCGTTTTTATTTTTTTGAAAACAGAAAATAAAAACTTATTCGGTATATTGTTTATGTTTTTAAAAAAATAAAATTAATTTTAAAATTTTCAAAATTTCTAAAAACATAACCAAATGTATTTTGACCTATTTTTAAAATAAGTTTTTACTTTCTTCTCTCACCCCCTTGCCGTTGACTTCCACCACCCACTGCTAGTAGCAACTCTAGAAATTTTTTGCAAGGTAGATATTAAAAAGGTTTTTTTTGGTGAAAACCCTCTTATTAGATCCTTTTTTAGTGTAAAAGACAGCCAAAATATTTTTCTCCCTAAACCCCTAAGTAACAAACGCGTCCTCAATGAAAGGCAGAATAATACTTTCTTTTTTTTTTTTTTTTTTTTTTTTATTTTTTTTTATGTCTAAACAATTTTACCCTGGTATATATATTAGAGATTTTGAATTAAATCTATATGCATGATTGAAGCGAAGTAGTCGTTGCTTCCCAAACAGAGATCACTATTCACGCAAAAGGGTGTAATTCACGATGCAACTTTATTCACACATAGAGGTTGATCGAGTTTGAGAGTATTGATCGAGTTTTAGATATTCATTTCACCATTATCTGAGTTTGTGGAGCTTTCTTCAAATATGTTGAATTTGTTGCGAGTAAATTTTTGATTAATTTGTTGAGTTTAGTGATTGTTGTTGATTTATTTGTGAACTCGTAGCGAAGGAAATCATAAAGTTTCTTTCAGTTCATACTCTGTTTTTATTTTATTTTATTATTGATACTATGTTCAAGAAGACA
This sequence comes from Camellia granthamiana, assembly GCA_036172215.1. Taxonomy (NCBI): domain Eukaryota; kingdom Viridiplantae; phylum Streptophyta; class Magnoliopsida; order Ericales; family Theaceae; genus Camellia; species Camellia granthamiana. Next base: position 89,782,578 of record CM069912.1, read on the forward strand.
GTAAAGTTTTTACTTTGTAACATGTTATCATAAATCAAAGTAAAATGTTATTGTAAACCAGTAAAATGTTACTGTCAAATAGAGTAAAATATTATTGTTTACGTTAATTTTGACAGTAATTTTTTTTTTTTAAAAAAGAAAATCATAGTCAACTTGGATCTTGTTTTATAGTTCTTGATAAGAAGATTCTAAAAATACTAATTTTATTAAAAATTGATATCTTGATCAAAAGTTATATCATTTTAAAGTTTAAATTATTAAATTAGTTACTAAGAATATTTTGGCAATAGTGGTATATGCTAAACTTTTCAAGTAAAACATTTTGTATTTGTCCTTAATGTATTAAAATTTTATTATAAGGGTAGTTTTGATTAAATTCTCCTATTAAAAAATTTAAACTTTATAAATATACCTAATTTAGACTTTTCAAATCACACATACAAAAATAAAATAAAATAAAATAAAATGATAAAATGAGACTTTTTTCTAGTGAAGTTTGGTTTTTCTATGATTAATTTAAGAAGTAAGTTATAAAATATAAGATTTGAGACAAGAAATAAAATACATACAGATATATTTTATATTAGATTATTGTTTAAAAAATTATATATAATAGAGAGAATAAATGGTTACATTTCTTATCATATTTTATTCATCATATTATGTATTAGCACTATATAGTAACAAGCATGAATGGTGACATTTATTAAACTAATACCATATTGATATATAAAATAATAAACAAATTATGATAATAAAAGTTGATAATCTTAAAATTATTGTTTTAAGAACTCGTGGGGTATGAATTGGGTATTCATGGAATGAGTGTTCAACCAAGTCAGTGGGTTATGAATTGGGTATCGATAGAATGGAGTGAATGTTCAACCATGTCAGTTTGGATTGATTAGCTGTTCAATGAAGTGCAATAGGTATTCAAACTTGGCAACATTTTAACATATATATATTACTAATTTATTAGAGCATCCACTATTCGCACTTTTGGTGACTAAAATTAATTTAGTCGCCAAAATTTATACTTTTAGCGACTAAAATTGGCATTGGTTGCCATTGGTTCAAAAATTCGCTACTAAATTTTTTTAGTCACTGTAAATTAATTATTGGCGACTAAAAAACAAATTAGTCGCTAAAAACTGCCGTAATAGGCGACTAATGAACATTTTAGTCGGCGTTAGTTTTGTTTTTGGCTACTAAATTTTTTTTTAGTCGCCTTAAACTCATTTTTGCCCACTAAAAATATGTAGTTGGTAAAAATCTTGCAAAATGTTTGGTATTAATGTTTGGCGACCAATCTTTTGTCGGTAAATATTTATTTTCAACGACGAAAAAAAGTTTTTATTCGTCGTATAAAAATATTTGGCTACTAAAATAGTTTAGTCGCCAAATAATTAAACATTATTTTACTTTTATCTTTGGCTACAAAAATTTTGGTAGGCAAAGGTTACTTTTAGTGACTAAATTGATTTTGTCGCCAATAAAACCAAAAAATTTTGGTGGGAATATTAAATAGTACCGCGTATTTTCAGGCTATGTTTCATTTTTTTTATTTATTTATTTATTTCTCTGTATGTGTTGAATACACCAAAGGAAACACTCCAGTCTCTTGCTCTCACTCTCGTCGACAGCCCATCGGTCATCTCCTCTCATCGACTAACCATTGGCCATTGTCGCTCAGAGCCCCCAAACCACCACAGGAACACTATCTGACACCCATTGAATTTGATTCAAGTTTCTCTCTCTCTCTCTCTCTCTCTCTCTCTCTCTTCGTCTCTCTTCCTTCTTCTATTTCCCTATTTGAGTTTGATTTATGAGTTTGATTTATGGGAAACGAGTAAATGGGTTATGATTTTTGTTCTACATTTAGAGTTTTTTTTTTTTTTTTTTTTTGCCGAGGCTTTCAATATATCTGAAACAATTTTTATTTTGTAAATGAATCAAACCGTTGGGTTGAATCAAACGAATTTGTCAAAGTATAGGTTGTAAATAGGTTTGGCAATGGTTGTCTTCCCTATTCGACCCATCCCATAGATCAGAAATACACCAACATCAGTTGAGCCATCTTGTAACCATAACTTAATGTTCTTCACTTCATAATGTATACCAACTGGATAGGGGCAACACTCTGTTTTTGTTTGATTCAATTTATTCCCAATGTTTTGAACAATTTTCTGGTTAAACTGTGAGTCAAACCTACAGATTCAAAACAGAACAGAAAACAAAGTACAGTGAGCATGTGTTGAGTTGAAATATAGATGATCTGTAGATTTCAAATGAAAATGCATTACAGAATCATGGTCTTTAAGTTTGCACCATCACGACTACAATTAAGTTCATGCCATCAACATCACATTGCCTATAAAATTAACAAGATATTTCATTTAGTCTTCTCATATTTGATCCTTCTCTTTATTTGGTTTCCTCCTCTAAACAGGAAGCTTCCCATAAGAGTTGCCTCATAAAAAAACACCCTCACATTTTTGTATACTCAAAGTTTATGTCATGATGTAAATAGTGGAACATTGCATATGATTGCAATATCTGCTACACATCTGCTGAAACTAGACTTATATTCTACACATATATTCCCGATTCAATTATGTTATATAAGTCCTATTGATTGTAATATCAACAGCAGGACCAAACCAAACCAAGTTCGAATTGTTTTTATGTTGGTTTGTTTTCCTTGGATGATTTTGGGTTATTTTGTGTTAACATGAATCAGAGTTGTTTATGTTGAAATAGATTCTCTACATATTAAGCCATGAATATCCATGTACTTGTTTGCCTCTTGCCCCTTAAAAGAGATGCTTCATACCTGCTTCATTTGAGTCATTGTTATCTACAAACATCTTTGTGTTGACGCTTCTTTTCTAAGACATAAAGTTGCAAGTGTAATTTAGTTTGTTAGATGTTTACATGTATATATGTCCACATGTTTATGTGCTTAATTGGTATTCTCACTCTCGCATTGAGTTAATTGGTATTCTCACTCTCCACATGTTTATGTCCACATGTTTTTTAGGGATTGCTATATACTGAGGTGGTTATGAGAAAAGATAGAAATGAAAATACATTCAGTACAAGTTACAAATGGTACCAAAGAAAGATAAGATAAGAGAAAATAGATTGAGGTATGAGGAACATGCCGAACAATTCAAGGCTATGAGGAACCCTTGAAATAGATTAATATGCATGGCAAATAATACTTAAAGAACTATTTACTTGTGATTATCTTGTAGAATAAAATTAAAAAGAGTTTTGATTACCTAGTAGCCAAAAGAGGAACTCTTTGCCGACAAAAAATTTAGTAGCCAAAGATGCGGGACTTTCGGCGACTAAATTTTTAGTAGCCAAAAAAGAACTATTTGCCGACTAAAATTTTAGTAGCTAGAAAAGTGGGACTTTAGGGGACTAAAAGTTTGGTCGCTGAAAATGGTCTATTTTAATTTAATGTCCAACCTTTTGGCGACTAAAATTTTTGTCGAGAATTGTATACATTTGGCAACTAAAATAATTTTAGTCGCTAATTATCTTTACCGATAATTTTTTGGCGACTACTTTTGTGACCAAATAATTTAGTCGCTAAAACCATTCGGCGACTAAAAATTAACTTTTGACGACTAAAAATTTAGTCGCCAAAAGTGAAAATTCTTGTAGTGATCCACAATGGATGTGGTAGTAGTGTATCTATTAGCATCAGTTGACAATTTTTGTGCTATAATGGAACTGCTAACTTGTGTGTTAGTGTCAGCCATTAATTTTGTGTGTTAATTGTGGCTAGCGTTTTAGCCAACGAGAGAGGGAGAGAAAGAGAAAGGCGGACACTGGGAAGTGAGAGTGGGATCGTCCGGCCGAACGTCTGATCAGTCGTCCGGATCTTGCTAAGCCTCTGAATACATTTGTGAAGAGAGAGAGAGAGAGAGAGAGAGAGAGAGAGAGAGAAAGAAGAGATAAGAGAGAGACGTTGATGAGTGCAGTGGGGTGGGGGCCTACTGCACTTTTCAATTATTTTATATTTTATTTATATATATATATATTAACAGATTTATTGCACCACCACTCACTCTCTAAAATTAACAAACTCTTAACACACCTTAATACGCATTTTTGAGTCCCCACTTTTATCACTTTTTGTCATATAACACATTTTAACACACTTTTTTAACTATCCCATTGTAGATGCTCTTCAATATAAAAAATAAAATAGGGTGTTCAATTGCATACCCTACCTATAGGGTAGAGTTGCCCTTGGCCACTGTCAGTAGGGTATCAGGATCCTCCAGAGTAATAATCCTGAAGTGATCTCCTATAGTGAAAGATCCAACGGCTGAAATTAAAACTAACCAAAACAACGTCGTTTTGGTTAGTAAGTTGAAATATATATATATATATATTAGCTTTGGTTCAAAATGATGAACAGGTTCCTGCAAATATGAAGCAATAGAGAGACTCTCACTTCTCATCGGTAGCCATGAAAGGAAGTTAAACAATTCCAAAAACATTTTTACAGATTATACTCACATTACTTTATACATTTTAGATTAAAATGTAGATTGATTGGGGTATGTATTTGCATTACATTTCTGACAAAAACTGCTAGCTTATGCATTTTATAAATATCTCAGGAGCAACACCCAAATCTGTTTTAGAGTTGATGAATGTCAAGGATCTCACCCTAGCTTATTTGGTTTTTTGTTTAGAAATTCTGTGTAAATGGTATTTTCTTGTGTTTAATAAAATACTGTTTTGAACTTATGAAATAGATCGCTCTTTCTTTTTAATTATTATGTTTTGTTTGGAGCAGGGGGTTGGCGGCGACGGAGGGATGCAGGGAGGAGCGGCCTCTCTCTCTCTCTCACACTCTGTTTTCTTTCCTTCTTCCCGCCTTCTGCTGTTGCTATACCTGCGGAGGGAATTTTGAAAAGCTCTTTTTTTTTTTCAACTCACTAACCAAAATGACGTCGTTTTGGTTAGTTTTAATTTCAGCCGTTGGATCTCTCACTCTAGGAGATCACTTCAGGGTTATTACTCTAGAGCATCCTAATACGTCAGTAGGTAGCAAACTTTGATCAATCTTCGGCGACTCTTCGAAGAGTGGGTGGTCACCGTTGTGATCTTCAATCACCTTATGACATCCTTTTGATCACATCATAACCTCTAATGACATCTGGTCACTAATTTTAGTGGACACCTCCAATCACCCACCACTAACTTTTACCGATCAAAAAAAAAAAAACTCATCAAACATAGTTCTATTTTTATTTGGATTTATTTTTTAAAAAACATTTGTACACCAACCAAGTTTTCTAATTTTTTTATTTACGAAAATAAATGAAAGCATGTTTCTTATTTTTTGTACACCATACTTAATTTTTCATTATTATTATTTTGAAAGGTTGCAAAGGAACTTAGCTCATCACCGAAATTTTGTTATATAGCAAGTTAAAGCTATTGGTTAATTATACTTCTTCTCTCCCCTAAAAACAAATGCTACCATTTGTTTTTTTATCGCTCAAACAAACAAAAATAACAATAAATAAATAGACATCTTTGAATTTTTGTCCACTCCAAGCCAAGGAACGAAACTTAGCTCATCACCAAAATTTTGTAATGTATAGCAAATTTAATGTCATTCATTAATTAATTAATTTATTTATTTTAAAGTAAGCTCAATTTATTATTTTATTGGATGGGTGGTTGAAAGAGTAGAGCATAAATTACTCGAGTCATTCATTAGTGATGGAAAAATTAAACAAGTTAAAAACGAATCAAAGATAAAATTCAAATTTGTCATATTCTTTAATGCATGGCAAATATGATATAAACAGAAAAAACCAACCAAAGGTAATTTCAACATACATTCTACAAAATCCTGACTGACTCCAAAATTTCTCACAAGAAATATCATTGGTTCATGACTTTAAAGTTACGGTTACATCATGAATTTGTATAAAAATTTAGAGGAAAAAAATAAATAAATAAGTAAAATATAATTTTTTTTTTTTTTTCTCTTTTCAAATTCATGATTAAAATACAGCACAAATAATAGTTCACTTGGGTACTAACCTAAAACCATCCCACTACCGCAGGAAAAAAAAAAAAAAAAAAAAAAAAAAAAAAAAAAAAAAAAAAAAAAACCTTAGCAATGTGATATCTTGGGGAAAATGCGCACCTCTGTAATGACCTAGCACAGCACTTCTCTCTCGCGCTCTCTCTCTCATGTAATTTTTGCAATGAAAATATTTCAAGAAGAAAATCACTGATTACATGCATTAAAAATACATTAATTATCTACCAAATACCTTCAACTTGTCGAGTCCGCATCTTCTACTACGTTTTTTCTGCGGTGGATCTTATAGTGTCTCAAACCGACGTCGTTTTGAGACAAAATTTTAATAAAAAAATAAATAAAAATAACACATAACCAGAGAAGAGAAAGTGGACAAAAAGAAAGAAACGCACAGGAAGGGAAAAAAAAGGAAGATTTGTATACCATGAGTATACCATGTTCTGTGCTTGACAAAGATTTGTAGATTTTTAAGGTTTCAAGCATTAAATCTCTTCATGAAAATGGTGATTTGTATAACCTGAGTATACCTTTTCTTTTTCTTTTTCTTTTTCTTTTTCTTTTTTTTCCGTCTTATTTCTGTTCTGTGTTCGTTTTGAGGACAGAAGAAGATGACCGGCAAAGACCAAAATGAAGTAGGGAGAGGGGAAAAAATCAGAACAAACAACAGCTTTATTCGAGATCCATGATGTTCTTTCTTATTATTTGCCCCCAACAAACACATACAGTTGTATATATATATATATATGTGGGTTGGTTGATAGGAATTTCCAAAAAGAAATCCTACTAACAAGCTTCAGTGAATCATTAGTGAATCATAGAAATCATCTTATCTTATGTTGCTCACATCAACAGCTATCTCAGGGAAGAGCCATTTTTGAAGCAATTTCTTCCAATAGACCCAGCTACAAATGCTCTATTTGATCTTGCAAAAGATGGAGTTCTTCTATGGTACTTAATCAGGGATTATTTCAGATCTAGGAATGGATTCGTGAAACGCCGTAGAGTCGCCATTGCCGTTCTCCGTCGCCACTATTGGTTGTCGGTTTCCATCTATTGCTGTCTTCAACTCTCTGCGGTCGTCTCTCAGATTTGGATCTCAGATAAAGGTGTAATAATGGCCCGGTCCGGCCCATTCGGGCTTTGTGGGCTTGTATTTTTTAGCAGGTCGGCCCAGCCTAGCCCGGCCCATGGTCTAAAATGTGGGGCCCAGGCCCAAGCCCAAGCCCACTCATAATAGGGCCTCGGGCCTGGGCTCGGGCCTAGTCGGGCTTTTTTTTTTTAATAATAGAAATAAAAAATTAAAAGAAAAATTATACTAAAGTATTTTAATTACGATTAATGAGATATTTTGTTTGGTTATGTAATGTTTTATAGTGATATTTAAATTTAATTATATATGACTTATGTTTTTTTAATTGTGAATTTATAACTAAAAAAATATGCAATTATGTAATTTTTTTTCTTTCGAAATGAATAATTTTATATATATGAAATTGAAACTTTCAATATTACAATATTAAATTATTTATATAACATTTATTGAATGAATAATTTTTATTTCAAAATAAAATAAAATATTTCAAAAATTGATATTATTAAATAAATTAGGTATAGATTACTGATGATGGTATAGCAATTGCATCATTATAGGTCAAGTACAGCCCAACTAGGTTGGCACCTACTAGGCTACCAATCATTTGTATTATACTCCACCTCAATAATCTAATACAAAAAAAACAAAAAACAAAAAACAAAAAAACAAAAACCAAGAAAAAAACGAAATGAAATGAAATAGTAAAAAATAAATTGTTGATCAATCATCGGAGGAGACAAACATTTCAGTCGCGTTGCCCGATGATATGTCATCCAAATCATATTGAATTCGCTCATTTTCACTAAAATTTTGTCTTCTTGTAAACACGTACATATGATCCATGGATATCATCAATGCCTCAACCATTTCGGGTGAAAGCCTGCTCCTGTAGTCACTCAGCACCCGTCCACCTACACTAAAAGTTGTTTCTGAAGTAATTGTAGAAATAGGAACGATTAGTATATCACGGGCCATCTATGAAAGCACAGGCCACATAGATTTATTTTGTTTCCACCATTCCAAATTGTCAAAATTATCGGAATCATCCACTGACGGGCTTTCCAAATAATGTTGCAGTTCAGAACTACTTACACTTGTATGTTGAGATATTCTTCTACTTTTTATTGCTGTGAAAATACTTAATCTCCCGCCTCGAGATTGTTGGACTGCTAGTGTAGTGTGTGTAGGTGTATTTATAGATGCAGATACAGCTGCAGCTGCCCTGTATTCTTGAAATAATCTGTTACATATTTGCATAATAGGGGCAAATTGTATTTGATCATCGAAAATACGCTCTAAAAATTCTTGTAAACCAACTTCTTTACACCTAGGATCAATTATTATAGGTAAACCTAATAGATGAAACAAAGGATGAAAATATTTATCAAATTTTTCTTTCATTGAAGTAATAATGGTTGCATAAAGTTCATTACCCATATATTTTATGAAAACTTTAATTATTTTTGCTAGCATATGTAAAACAAATGGTGAAGTAGGAATACATATATAAGAAAATAATTTTGTTGAAGTATCGAAAACTTTTAAAAAATCTTTATACAAGGCTACTTGGCGCCAATTAAGTTCAGTGGGTGTCAGTACTCCTCCTATTGATATTGTTGCAAAAAATAAATCTATTACTCTTCTTTGTTTACAAGCTATTTTTAACATACTATATGTTGAATTCCACTTACTATCTACATCTAAAATTAATTTTTTAAATGACATTTTCTCGTTGACAAATTTTTCTATATTCTGAAATTCGATTACCAGAAGACATAATAGTAACAACTACATTTTTTTATTACAAGTACAGAAGTTTCGTATATATGCATAGCTTCTTTAACAATCAAATTTAAAATATGGGCACAATAACGAACATGAAATGAATCACCATCAACAAGTAGTTGTAAAGTTGATTTTAAATGGGCTACAGTTTGATTATAATATGATACATTATCTAAACTAATCGTAAATATTTTATTTTGTAAAGCCCACTCATATAATACATTTCTTATTTCTACACCAAGCGAATGACCAGTGTATGGAAGTTCAATTAATTCAAATGAAATAATTCTTTTATTTCATTTCCAATCATTATCAATAAAATGTGTAGTGATACATTGATATTCAAAACCATTATTTGACCACAAATCAAATGTTAAATAAACTCTTCCATTCAAATTTTTAAAGATATCAAATAATTCACTTTTAATATCCTCAAATTTCTTTAAAATCCTGTTTCTAGTAGTATTTCTTGAAAAACTTTGATATTGTGGTGCAAAACTTTCGTGAATCATTTCGATAAAATCAGGACATTCACTAGTACTAAGGTTGTTTTTTTTTAATAATATAATCAACTACAGAATTTTGTGCACGTATAGGTTCATATAAAAATGTTTGCAAATTACCAGTTGATGAAGCCCCTAATTGCATTTGACTTCGAATATCAGGTTGTTTACTTTGTAAATGTTTGTCAGAATGCCTTTTTAAATGACTAGTACCCCCTGCAGATGCAGCACTAAGTAAACATGCACAATATTTACATTTTGGTTTAAATGTAATTGTGCCATCAGGATTATTTATAGATATTTTTTCAAACTGTTCCCAAACACTACTACTTATGCTCCTAGATGATGATGCAATTGTTGGAACAGAGATATTAGAAGGAGAATCATCAGATTCATGTGGTGTAGTATATGTACATAAACATTAGGCATATTAGGATCCATTGTAATGCAAGTAAAACAATATATAAGAATTAACAATTAATTTAAATAATGTGTAAATTCAATCAGTAAAAAATAATAATTAATATATGTGCATAAATTTAATTAAACTAATTAATGTTATCGTCTGGCGAATGCGATATAGAAATTTTCTTCTTCTGCTAAAAGTTTCTTGTTGCATAATTGCAATAGCCACTTAGGGATGGCACATCAAAATTAATTGAGAGTTGAGAGAGATTGAGAGAGTTAAAGAGAGAGAGAGAATGATTTGTTGTGAAATATATTTTGAAAACTGTGGGGATATATTTTCTGAGTACTAACATGTGGCAATGTGACGCCGACGTGTCAACCGAGGTCCCACGTGTCCTGGTCGTGACGCCAAGGTGATCTCGGCAAGGCCGAGGTTATCTCTGAAGATATCGGAATCCGAGATAAGTGGATAAGGGACAAGAGTCCTAGAATGAAAAGGGAACTCAACCTGGATGAGGGACAAGAGTCCTAGAATGAGAGAAGACTTTAGTTTGTATAAAGATAAAACTCTTAGAGAGTTTATCCTAATCTTACTGGGAGTCCAAGATTAGCAGTAATCCTGAGTCCATAGAAGTTAGGCTTCTATTGGGACTAGGTTTATGTTGGCTATAAAAGAGAGGCACCCCCATGGGTCTAAGGTATGCTTTTTAGGCTCAAGCTTGTGAGTTGAATAATTGATTATCTTTGAGAGATATACTGACTTGATCGTCGGAGTGCCCCTGGGTGGAATAACCACTGCCGGAGCCTTCTCTTTCTGTTGCAGGTTAGCTGAAGCCATCTATTCTGCCGGTGCTCTCTAGTTAATTACTAAGCGGGCAGTGTGATCAGAAAATCACTCACACAATTTGGCGCCGTCTGTGGGAAAGAAAGAAGAATAGATGGCCAATGAAAGAAAGAAGAATAGATGGCCAATGACGGACAGAAGGATCAGACTGGAGACAACGCTCCTGCTGGGAATGGGAGACCTATCAACCTCGACGTTGAAGGGGACAACCGCAACATAGAAACTCGTGACCAGAGTCACGGAATGAAAGACACCGTCCAGGAAGGTGACGCACCAAAGACAACAGATCGAAGCGGATACTACAACGAAGATAACCTCCAGGTATGGAAGGATGGATACCTGCGGAGGAACGAAGACCCTTCCAGAAGGGATGCAAAGACAAGGGGCATGAGCGCTCCCAAGGAGATAACATTCACGTATAGAAGAACTCATCCTGAGTGAGCAGATCCCGGATTCCAGATCCTGGATCCCGGATCCGAGAAGACATTATCTCAGCCTAGATAAGTAGGCCCGATAAGACGAGAGCTCAGCCTAAGTGAGCAGATCCCGGATTCCAGATCCCGGATCCTAGAAGACATGATCTCGGCCTAGATGAGTAGGTCCGAGAAGAGAAGAGCTCAACCTGAGTGAGCAGATCCAAGATTCTAGCAGACAAGATCTCAGCACTTAAGTCCGAAAAGAGAAGAGCTCAGTGAGCAAATCTCAAATCCCAGAAGATAAAAAAGAAAACACACAAGGTTGGACTGCAGTTAGCCAGGTTGAAGACCTTTTATTAGGTTCGCAAAGGAGTATGTGGAAGCCATGCAGGGGGCAGAGGAAGAAGAATATGTTTACCACTTCTTGAAATTTGTAGCAATTTACAAATTGGTTAAACTGATATGATGTTTACCACTTGTTGAAATTTGTAGCAATTTACAAGTTGGTTAAACCGAGATGATGTTTACCACTTGTTAAAATTTGTAGCAATTTACAAGTTGGTTAAACCGATATGATGTTTACCACTTGTTGAAATTCTGTGTGAATTTTCAAGTTGGTTAAACCGAGATGATGTTTAACACTTGTTGAAATTCTGTGTGAATTTACAAGTTGAAGTTAAACCGAGATGATGTTTAACACTTGTTGAAATTCTGTGTGAATTTACAAGTTGAAATTAAACCGAGGTCGTGTTTAACACTTGTTGAAATTCTGTGTGAATTTACAAGTTGAAGTTAAACCAAGGTCATGTTTAACACTTGTTGAAATTCTGTGTGAATTTACAAGTTGAAGTTAAACCGAGATGATGTTTAACACTTGTTGAAATTCTGTGTGAATTTACAAGTTGAAATTAAACCGAGGTCGTGTTTAACACTTGTTGAAATTCTGTGTGAATTTACAAGTTGAAGTTAAACCAAGGTCATGTTTAACACTTGTTGAAATTCTGTGTGAATTTACAAGTTGAAGTTAAACCGATGTGATATTTAACACTTGTTGAAATTCTGTGTGAATTTACAAGTTGAAGTTAAACCGAGGTCGTATCGGAAGAAGATTGGTTTAAATACTTGTTGAAATTCTGTGTGAATTTACAAGTTATAGTTAAACCGAGGTTATGATAAAGGAAGATGGTTTAACACTTGTTGAAATTTTGAGAAAAATTTACAAGCTGAAGTTAAACCGAGGTTATGATAAAGGATGATGGTTAAACACTTGTTGAAATTTTTGAGAAAAATTTACAAGTTAAAGTCAAGCTCAAGCAATATCTGCGTACTTGCCGAGACTACCAGGTTGTCAAAACTTGAAATATGGAAAACTGAAGTCTTGATAGAAGACATTGAGAAAGTGACAAGTCCTAAGCAACACTTGTGAAAATATTTGTTATAATATTTTCAAGTGTTAGGACAAGGCTGAGATGAGCAAGATTAGAAGTTGTGACAGAGGTATTTTAAAGAGATTGCACAGTCAAGGTGTACTTTGAAGACATGCAAATTATTCTAAGTATAGAATCATACAAGATCAGAAAAAAGAAGACATACATTCAAAGAAGAAATTAGAGAAATGCATTTAAAGAAGAAAGAAGGCACTTCGGCCTGAATATTGAAAAATAAATTATTCAGACTACAAAAATGGCACGTCGGCCGGATTAAAAGCATACAAAGACGGACAAAGTACAAGGTACAAGGTACAAGGAGTAAAAGAAGGAAACAAAACTACTTGGTATCAATGGCAGGATATAGAAGACAGTTGGGAAGACTTCTCAGTAGCCTTCTCGGCCTCGAGCTCAGCATCGATCTCCCGAAGAGTTTGATCAAGACTCTTCTCGGCGATTGGCACCTCGGAGTTTGAAGGCAAGGATTGAAAGCAAGAATCTGGAAAAAGACACAGAAAACAGAAACAAGAATATAATTCGTAATCAAGAATGGTGATGAAGCTATCAGGAAATCAAGACAAAAAGATTGCACAGGTGTGTCAAGCCAAGAACAGTGGCAGAAATCAACAAAAGATGATTTAGAAACAACGGGTAAAACAGCAATGGTGATTAACAATGAAGCAAAGCTTCTTGGAAAGCAACAAGAAATAAAACCAGGAGGAACAGTGGCTTACCAGAAAGAGGGAAGCCGGAATGAGAATTGTCGAAGTCTGACGACAATGACAGAATGACGTAAGTTTCACCGGAGGAGAGGAACGAAGACAGTTGTAGAAGCTTGAAAGAGTGAAACAATGACGGATTTAAGCAAAAAGAGCTAGAAAGAGAAAAAGCCAGAGGATTGAATGAAAAAAGAGAAAAATAGTCAAAAAGACGACAAAGTTCAAGAATAAAGCCAAGTGCACAAGCACTAAGTAAGTATGTGAAAAACAAGAAAGTAATGGCCCAGACACGATGCTAGCAACAGAAAGCGGATATGACAAGAACAGTGCCAGGCATTCAAACAATTCAAAACTTGAAAACAGACGAAAATAGAAGGCAACAGATGGCAAGTAAACAAATTCAGAAGAGTTATGAAAGATTGAGCTTAATAGCAAGTAAAGAATTTATGAACCTACCAAGTGAAATGAACGCCGATATGAAAATCGCCGGAGTCAAATAGATGACTGGAAATCGGGAACTCACCAGAGAGTGTGAGTGGAGCAGTTACAAAGCTCTTGGAGTTTACGAATTAATGGAACCAGAACCTCGGCTAGGAGGTGCGATTTCAAGCAGCTTGGAAAGCATGAAACTTGATTCTTGACACCAGTGGATAGTAAAGTCCAGGGAACTTTGAGGTCGGCGAGTTTGATCTCGGACAGAGGGGCACAGATGAACGAACAGTGTAGGTTCCATCACCTCAGAATGCCGAGGTAATAGAACCTAGGGGGCAGTTGTGGGGATATATTTTCTGAGTACCAACATGTGGCAAGGTGACGCCGACGTGTCAGCCGAGGTGCCACGTGTCCTGGTCGTGACGCCGAGGTGATCTCGGCAAGGCCGAGGTTATCTCCGAAGATATCGGAATCCGAGATAAGTGGATAAGGGACAAGAGTCCTAGAATGAAAAGGGAACTCAACCTGGATGAGGGACAAGAGTCCTAGAATGAGAAAAGACTTCAGTTTGTATAAAGATAAAAATCTTAGAGAGTTTATCCAAATCTTACTGGGACTCCAAGATTAGCAGTAATCCTAAGTCCATAGAAGTTAGGCTTCTATTGGGACTAGGTTTATGTTGGCTATAAAAGAGAGGCACCCCCATGGGTCTAAGGTATGCTTTTTAGGCTCAAGCTTGTGAGTTGAATAATTGATTATCTTTGAGAAATATACTGACTTGATTGTCAGAGTGCCCTCGGGTGGAAGAACCACCGCCGGAGCCTTCTTTTTTTGTTGCAGGTTAGCTGAAGCCATTTATTCTGCCGGTGCTCTCTAGCTGATTACTAAGCGGGCAGTGTGATCAGAAAATCACTCACACAAAAACTAAAATATATTTATACTAGTTTAAAATTTATCCGTTTGAATTATTATGACCGTTTTATATATATCCGTTTGAGTTTGCAACGGCTCAAAATTGAGGCTAGGCTAGGAAATGGTTGCCTCCTTCTTGGGCAACCATTTGAACGGTGCTCTTTGGCCAGTGGGAGCCATCATGGGCCTCATTTTGCTAATCGGAACCGTTCAATCTGTACAACTCGTCGAGTATTATATAATTGTAAAAAATCACATTGATCGGATATCTATAACTATCTTATTGGATTAGTTTTTTTTTGTAAACCATTAATTGTAACACCATGCATTTTTATACCAAATTGATTCGATCATGTAGTTAGCGATATCCGATTAATGTAATTTTTTACAGACATATAGTAATGGAAGAGTTCTACACATTGAACGGTTCGGATTATCAAAATGAGACTCGTGGTGAGCCCCCACAAGCCCAGTATTACCTTCCAACTTAGTATATATATTATTATTATTTTTCTTTCAAGTGAGCTTAGGACCTTAGGTGTACTTTCCCATATATATTATTAGGTGCACTTTCCCACTTTCCCACTTTCCCATCCACACACACACATTGTGCTGCTGTGCACACAGTGATACATCATATCATCATTTTCCATTAAATAATTCATAATTTGATTTTAATTTAATAAATGATTATTAATTTTTGTTTTATTTTTAAATTATTAATGTTATTTATTTAATTATATTAATTTTTTTTATTTTTTTATTTTTTTATTTTTATAAGATCAATCTTTTTATTTTTTTTTGTAAGATCAATTATTTTATTTTTATTTTTTTATAAGATCAATCTTTTTATTATTTTATTTTTATAAGATCAATCTTTTTATTTAATTTTTTTAATTATTTAACTATTGTAAGTTGTTTTTTATTTTTATTTTTTGAAATTTGTCGAGCCAGAGCAGGGCAGGTCGCCCGCAGGGCCCGAAATTTTTTGGGCTGGGCTGGGCCGGGCCGGGTTAATGGACCGGGCCACGGGCCAATGGCCGGACCGGCCCCAAAATAGAAGGCCCAGGCCCAGGCCCAAGGTACTGTGCTAGGCTCGGGCCCGGGCTTAACCAGGCTGAAACGAGTCGGGCCTGCTGCGGGCTTCGGGCCACCCATGGGCCTCGGGCCATTTTTACATCCCTAGTCTCAGATTTGGGAATAGGAATATAAGACAGAAGTGTGAAAAGGCTTTATAAAAAAAAAAAAAATACATTAATAGCAGTCGTTGAAAGTTTGTGTAAGAACTTCAAGGCAGCATCTATTTGCACACACTTAATCCTCTATTTGCACAACCTTCTTAATACACCCACCTAAAAAAATAAAAAATAAAATATTTACTCATTCCACACACTCTTGTCCCAATTTATCCCTCAATCCACACACCTTCCGGACCTTCCAGACTGGCGACCACCTCGCCGGCAACCACCTCGCCGGCGGAGACGCAACACCATCGTTTCCACCTCCCTTCCAGTCACCATTCCCACCCCTTCCTCCACCCACCGGCGACACTATCGCGACGCCCACCCCATCCCTTCGATCTCTCTCTCTCTCTCCCCTTGCAGTCGCCAAAAGGGGGCTACGGCGGGGTGGAAGCTGAGGGTCGCGAAAAGGGGGCTGCTATTCCCACCCATTCCCAGATCTAGGTTCTCCGCTCTCTCTCTCTGTCTGCAAAATTGAGGGTCGCGAAGGGGTGGAGGCTGCAGCAGCGGTGGTGTTGTGTCCCGAAGTGAGGGGTTACGGGGGTGGTGGAGAGGGTGAGTGAGCGACGAACGATGGGGCGGAGTGGAGCTTCAATTCGAGAAGAGGGAGGCTGGAGGGAGGCGACGGAGATGACCGGAGGGGAGGCACTGTGTTGGGTATTAGGGTTAGGGTTAGGGTTGGGGTTTTGGTTGGAGAAGAATGAGATATTTTGGTAATTTTATTTTAGGATAAAAATGTAATAAAAAAAATATCATTAAGTGTGTGAGGAGAGGGGAAGTGGTGTGTGCAAATAGAGGCTCCCGAACTTCAAAGTCACAACAAACATCATCAAAACGTACCACCAGAACGAATTCTTGTGTATTTTTATTTTGAAAATTACTCAGGATAATTTGCAACTTAATTTAAATTTCATTTACAGTATCCAATCTCAATAATCTACTACCACAACAAGGTTTTAAAAAAAATAAAAACAAGAAGAAGAAGAAGCTAGAAACAGTAGAAATTCTGATTTTTTTTTTACAGCCTTGATAAATAGCATGAGACTGATTTATCTACCGAAGCATTTAAATATTTTCTCAAACTTGACATATTACTATTTTTACAGCCTTGTTATTTATTTATTTATTTTTTTTCAACTGATGTTATATCCAAATTTTTTTTATAATTGTTTTAGTTTTTTTAATATAAAAATATATATTTTTTATTTTATATAAAAATAATTTATCAATCACATCGTTAACTATTTCTCACACTATCATCAAAATAAATATACTTTTGATTAATTCTCTCGTTAATAATTTTCACATTAACCATTTCTTCTCTTCACTAACCATCCAGTCATTAACAATCACATCCAAATCCACCAAACCAACATTACCTTACTGATTTCCAATCTTTACCCAGAACTCAAATATGGTTCCCTCTCGCCTGCAAATATGGAAAGTACAAAATAACAGCACATGTCCCAATTATATCGGTTCCCAAGACAAATACTACTTATTCCGGCCATTGCAAACACTCTATGACACTACCATGTGAACTCTACAAGTTTTTTCTTTTTGAACAACTGTGAACTCTACAGACTACAGTCTACAGTATAGCTTTATTTGGGATAACTTACAACCACGTCTATGTGGGGTAGTGGGGTGGGGATAGTGGAGGTCTGTATCATAGTTTAAATAAAAGTATAATGCTTGGG
Organism: Camellia granthamiana; assembly: GCA_036172215.1. NCBI lineage: Eukaryota > Viridiplantae > Streptophyta > Magnoliopsida > Ericales > Theaceae > Camellia > Camellia granthamiana. The sequence goes on from CM069912.1 coordinate 89,800,146, forward strand.
ACCTTAACTGGGCGAGACCCCTAGCACCCTCAATTGGAGGTCATTGGCAAAAAAAAAAAAATTTTCTTTTATTACTCGCTAATCACTAACCTCACATCTGTGTAGGCAGTAATGGGGTGGGGCATAATGGGGTCTGTATCATGGTTCAAATCAAAGTATAATGCTTGGCACGCAAAGTGGGCGGTCAATGGCAAGATTTTTTTTTTTTTTTTTTTCCTCTCCAATCACTAACCACCACGTATGTGTGGGGTAGTGCGGGTAGGGCATAGTGGGAGTCTATATAACATGGTTCAAATCAAAATATATTGCTTGGGACATCCAGTGGGCGGTCATTGGCCAATTTTTTTTTTCTCTCTCCAATCACTAACCCCACGTGCGTGTGGGGGGTAGTGGGGGTGGAGATAGTGAAGATCTGTATCATGGTTTAAATCAAAGTATAATGCTTGGGACTCCCATTGGGGGAGACCACTAGCACTGCCAGTGGACAGTCATTGGCCAAAAATGTTTTTTTTTTTTTTTGTTTTCTCTCCAATCACTAACCTTCACATGTGTGTGAAGGGAAGTGGGGTGGGAGATAGTGGGAGTCTATATCATGGTTCAAATCAAAGTATAATTCTTGGGACCCCCACTGGAGGAAACCCGCAGCACACCCAGGGGCCAGTCATTGGCAAAAAATGTATTTTTTTTTTCTCTCCAATCACTAATCCCCACGAGTGTATGGGGGGTAGTGGCGGTAGGGGGTAGTGGGGGTCTGTATCATGGTTCAAATCAAAGTGTAATGCTTGGGACCCCCACTGGGGGAAACCCCTAGCACCCTAGCGGGCAGATCATTGGCCAAAAATGGTTTTTTTTTTTTTCTCTCTCCAATCACTAACCCCCAGGTATGTGGAGGAGGGGGGGTAGTGGGGATGAGGGATAGTGGGGGTCTATATCATGGTTCAAATCAAAGTATATTCTTGGGATCCCCACTAGGGGAGACCCCCAGTAGGCAGTCTTTGGCCAAAAATGTTTTTTTTTTTTTTTTTTTTTGATCTCTCCAATCACTAACCCCACGTGTGTGTGGAGGGAAGTGGGGATGGGGGATAATGGAGGTCTGTATCATGGTTCAAATCAAAGTATAATGCTTGGGACCCTCATTGGGGGAGACCCCCAGCACCCCAGTGGGCGGTCATTGGCAAAAAATGGTTTATTTATTTATTTATTTTTTTCTCTCCAATCACTAACCCCCACGTGTGTGTTGGGGGGGGGGGAGTGGAGGGGGTATAGTGGGGGTTTGTATCATGGTTCAAATCAAAGTATAATGCTTGGGACCCCCACTGGGGGAGACCCCCAGCACCCCTAATGGGTAAGCATTGGCCAAAAATGTTTTGTTTTTTCTTTTTTTTTTCTCTCCAATCACTAACCCCCACGTGTGTGTGTAGGGTAGTGGGGGTGAGGGATAGGGGGTCTATATCATGGTTAAAATTAAAGTATAATGCTTGGGACCCCCACTGGGGGAGACCCCCAGCACCGCCAATGGGCAGTCATTGGCCAAAAATGTTTATTTATTTATTTATTTTTCTCTCCAATCACTAACCGCCACTTGTGTGGGGAGGGGGGGAGAAGTAGGGGTGGGGGATAGTGGGGGTCTGTATCATGGTTCAAATCAAAGTATGATGCTTGGGACCTCCACTGGGGGAGACCCCCAACACCCCCAGTAGGTGATCATTGGCCAAAAATGGTTTTTTTTTTTTTTTTCCCTCACTCCAATCACTAACACCCATGTGTGTGGCGGGGGTAGTGGGGGTGGGGCATAGTGAGGGTTTGTATCATGGTTCAAATCAAAGTATAATACTTGGGACCCCCACTGGAGGAGACCCCCATTACTCCCAATGGGCAGTCATTAGCCAAAAAATATTTTTATTTATTTTTTTATTTTTTTCTCTCTCCAATCACTGACCCCAAGTGTGTGTGGGGGGTAGTAAGGGTGGGTGATAGTGGGGGTCTGTATTATAATTCAAATCAAAGTATAATGCTTAGGACCCCCATTGGGAGAGACCCCCAGCACCCCCAGTGGGCAGTCGTTGGCCAAAAATATTTTTTGTTTGCACCAACTTGAGGGGGAGTGTTAGAATATTTTCTTTTTTTTTATATTTAGATTAGATGGTGATTGATTGATTGATCGTGATTCCTTAATTAGTCAATCAATCAATCAATATAAAAGGTGATACCTTAATCAGTGCCTTAGGGCTTCCTTTTGTAATAGTTGATTGATTAATATAAAAATGGATGATATTATAATTATCACTCAAGCTTTGTATTCTCTAAAATTACAAAGCACACTAGCACACCACAAATAAAATAAATCTAATAACAATAAAGTAAAGATGGAAGAAAGAAAGATACCATTTTCCCTCAAACTTTCATCCCTCATCGTCTAATTGGAATAATTAAGTACTCAAACTTCAACCCATGTTTCAATGTGGTCCTCTCATCACCCACATTTCATAATTTTGATAGAAAGTGATTGCAAGAGCATGTGTTCAACGAATTAAAGGAAATAAAATTATAGGACAATTTGCACTTTTCACGCTCCCACTTTATTTTAAATTCCACTTTGGTCCCTAATTCTTACTCAAATTTTAAATGATGGGTAGCAGGAGGACCACATCAAAACATGAGTTGAAGTCTAAAAACTTAATTATTGCAATTAGAAGTTGACAAACCAAAGTAAAATTTCTGTGAAAAGAGTAATTTATCCCAGAATTTAAACAAATTCTGCAAAATATTTCTGAGTAATACAAAGAAAGTAGGACAATAATATTTGTCAAATGGTAGCACATTCAATTAAAAAATATTAAAAAGATGCAAAATTCCCTGGCACTGTTAACTTTAATAAGAAAGAAAGAAAATAAGAGAGGTCCATCCAACAGTAGAGATATGAAATTGTAGGCTTAATACTTTTTGAGAATTGATCTACTGTAAAGTACGCAAAGCCGTTACACATTTAGTAAATTTCTGGTCACATGTTTGAGGATCAAATCATTGATTTTCATTTTCTAGATGCAAATTATATTTTAATGCAAATCTCTAGTGTTTAGTTTCCTGGAATGCAGTGGAATAAAATGATCATTCCATTAACATGTCCATTCCCATATTTGGTCACCATCATAAGGGAATGATCATTCCATAGGGGAGAATAAGGAATGATGATTCCATTCAAATTCATCTCATTCCAATGAACCAAGGGTTCGTTTGGGAAGTGAGTTGACTTTTTGGCTTTTTTCGCTATTTTAGCTTGGTGTTAAAAAACCTCGTTTGGGAATGGCTTTTGATTTTTTTGTGAGAGGAATAATGTAATGATTATGGGTTGGATGTGATGTTTTGTCTTATTAAGCTAAAAAGCCTATTTTATTTTTTGTGGTTAAAATAGCTAAAAAAGCCCCAAACTTGACTTCCCAAACGAAGCCCAAATAGAACAACAACTCTTCATAATCCTTATCTCATAATAAAATTCTTCTCGCAGTTCAAAACATTTGCAATTACCCATCAGTGGGGGAAAAGAGGGACTTTGATACGTGGTTTTTGTTCAGATGAATCAGATCTAATAACATTACCAATGATTTTTTCATATAATAGTTAATTATTAAAGCATTCACTTAATATATACTTAGGAGGGGGAGGCGAGGTTTTCGAATGAAAACTAACCAGATTCAACTTCTTAGCTAGCTGGGGGATGCCACAATAATTAAGATAACGCATACCTAGAAAACCAAATTGGAAACAAGTGCTTTCAAAATAATGCAATACCCAACAAGGACCAAACATATACATACTACCAAGTGACAATAACAAAAAAAGCATTAATGATATATTGGTGAATAATGTGTCAAATATTACCAATAACTTTATATATACCACCAACTATTAGCTATACTGGCATCTCTTGCCAATAGGGATGGCAACGGATCAGGTTTTTCAGGTTTTACGTGCAAATTCTTGCTTTTAAACTCAAATTTTAGTGATACAATGTCATATTTAACTATAAACTTAACAGTTCTAACCTAACTACCACTATACTTTACCCTACCCAATCAATGCTCTCTCAAACTATTTATATTAAAATCGGGTTAGAACAAATACAATCGGGTTGGGGAATTTTGCCATCTTTCCATCCCCAAATGAAAAGGTGTACGGTTCAAGTCCTAGTCCTAATAGGAACATGATGTGTGTCATGCTCCTCAAAGAAGGTCTGGGAGCAAAAACACAAACAATAAAAGGACGGATATTGCAAAATAGTTCTGAACAGTTTACCTCCTGACTACGATTCACAACACCAATGTAACCTTGGCAAAGTGGAACAACTTTTCCAAGCAGAAAGTTGCGGCCATTAGTTCCCCTGTCCATTATGTCTAGCATATAACAGAAAGAAAACTAATTTATAATCACAAAAAAATGCTAAAGAGGGGCAAAACAGATATTGTAATGTAACACGGACCTTTGTAATTACGCCAATAGTCCGGGAACCTGTTTAACCAAGTTTTGAGTAAATGAATCAGAATAGCAGGTGAAGATTGACATACCTCATATACATATAGCTGTCTTATATAAAATTCTTACAATTCTAGAAGAGGAGTAAAAAAGATGTTTCCAAATCATGTCATCAAAACAAGCAACATTGAAAACCTACCAGTTGGATCGGCCTCTTTAGCCATCTGCAGTGCATCAGATGTTGCCAAATCAGAATTTGTCGGACTAACTGCCAATATGATGAAGGCTTCTTGCTTTATATAAGACATTATCATCTTCCTAATCCTCGCTTCTATATCTCTAGGTTGATCTCCCACAGGAACCTTAGTGATCCCAGGTAGATCAACAAGAGTGATATTAAGAATATTTGGAGTTGAAATCTTCTAAAACTCCCTTGTTATATCCAACTTCTCTTTCAGTCTCAGCCTGCACTAACAAGGGGTAGGGGAGAAAGTGCAAGGCTTAAAGCATATTCCTTTCTTCAGCGGAAAAGGAATCAATAACAAAAAATGAAAGATTCATGTAGGTACCAATTTACCAGTTCCATTAACTGCATAAATACAAAATTAAAAACAGACAATAAGACATATTCAATAATGCGTAAGGGTTGTTAATTTGAAATAAGAAAAGTTCATAACACCAAAGGAATGGGGAAAACTCATGGTTGAGATAGGTGATAATTTCAGTACTTTTGAGATAAAGGAAGGAATTCCTGAAATCAAGTACCGAACAAGGAGAAGAAATGAGCTTTTAGGTAAAACAAACTCACACAGATAACAATGCTTCAATTCATAAATTATCATTTTTGGGAAATCCAAATGGGTGCAAAGGAAAGGAACAAACTTATGTCACAGTTGTCGCCATTTTTGTTATCGTCATTGTTTGATGTAGCCACTAAATATGCACCTGTATTCCTGCTTCCACTCCCTTCCACAAGTATATTCTCTTTAGTAAATCGAAACACCAAATTGAGCAACTATGTAGTTATTATTATTAATTATTAGTATTAGTATTGTTGTGCCTTTAAATACAATAATTCTTCGTGTATATTATAAAACAATTCTCTCACCAATGGACTCAAATATTGATGATACAGGCTGTGATTGAATAAAACTGGTGAACATTCTCATCAAAATGAGCTACATAGATAGAACACTTGACATGTAGTGTTTATGCTGGCAATGGCAAGCATACATGGAAGCTGGGGCAAGTTTGGGAAGTCCCTATTTAGCTAAAAAGCCAAAAAGTCAATTTTTCTCTCTACTTTTCTGTACATCTTTTCATAAAAAGCCAAAAAGTCAACTAAAATAGCTAGTTCCCAAAACAACCCTAAGGTATCAATAAAATTGGTCACACTTCCAGCTTATTTAGTCAACATTTTTATACATGATAAGACTGTTGCTGAGGTCCAGATTAATCCAAAAGCACAATCTCTAGTTCAAAACTTAAGGTAGATGCAGTCCATCCCCATCAAGTTTTGATGTACAATTCTGCTTTATTTCCCTCTTTCCTATACAGAAGCATTACAAATATGTCCACATGAACAATCATTTTTTATTCTCTAAATTATCCAAGTTTTAGTGCTAATATGTGACTATCCTCATTTTGTGTCAACATAATAAATTCCCAGTGCAGTTGTGAGAATTTGAAGAAAAACAGAGGAGGGGGGGGGGGAATGTATCAATCTCAGGCTATGGATAGCATCAAATTATATGATATGCTTCTCTTTTGGCATCTACCAGCAAAAGTTCTTAGACACTAATCTGAGTACATAATCAGGGATAAGTCGACCACCTTAATCCTTCTCATTCCTTTTTCTCCTACTAAACAGTCTAGCTGTCAGCCTCTCACGAATGTTCTTAAAATTATTGTGGTCAGGTCTGCCATAGATAACCCTGGTTATCAAGCATTTAAGCCCTTTGTAGAGGCAATAATGGCATGCTAGATTGTATTTTGTTCCAGGTCAGTCATTGGTTTACCTTAGCAAAATTGCATCAGTTGTAAGTTTAGAGAAGAGAAATAGATAGTGAATGAGTGAGACCTCATCCCCTTTTATATTGATAATAATGTGTAATTACAAGAGTGTCATCAGACATAAATTATAGGTCAGCCTATTACATCAATCAAGGAATATATGCAATATTATTTCCTATTCTAACACTTATTCTAACACTCCCCCTCAAGCTGGTGCGAAGATATCTCTCATGCCCAGCTTGGTGAGAATGCCATAAAATGGTTTATTCCTTATTCCTTTGGTAAGAACTTCCACCAGTTGATCACCACTCTTCACAAATGGAGTGTATATGATACCACCAGTGAGCTTTTCCTTGATGAAGTGCCTATCAATCTCCATGTGCTTATTTCTGTCATGCTGAACCGGATTATGAGCTATGTTGATAGCCGCCTTGTTGTCACAGTACAACCTCATGGAATCAGTTTGATGAATCCCCAAGCCTCTCAACAATAGTCTAATCCACAACAATTCGCATACACCCTGAGCTACAGCTCTGAATTCTACCTTTGCACTACATCTAACAACCACATGTTGTTTCTTACTACGCCAAGTGACCAGGTTGCCTCCAACAAATGTGCAATACCCAGAAGTCAGTTGTCTATCAGTGACTGATCCAGCCCAATCTGCATCAGTAAAAGCCTCCACACTAAGATGACCATGTTTTGAGAAATAAAGGCCCTTTCCTGGAGAAGATTTTAGGTATCTCAGAATTCTCATAACTATCTCTAAGTGGGTAGCTCTAGGAGAGTGCATAAACTGGCTAACCATACTTACTGCAATGGCAATGTCTAGGCTCAAGTGAGATAAGTATATAAGCTTCCCTACTAATCTTTAGTTGCTCCCCCTGTCCACTGGCTCTCCCCCTTGATCTTCACTTAACTTCTAACCCAGTTCTAGAGGTGTGTCATAGGATCTACCTCCAAGCATCCCAGTCCCCTTTAGCAAGTCAAGTACATACTTCCTTGGACCTAGATACTTCAATGCCCAGAAAGTACTTCAAAGTGCCCAAGTCCTTGATTTCAAACTCCTTGGCTAGGTACTCCTTCAACTGAGGGATTTCCTCAACATCATCCTTTGTCAGAACAATATCAACATCGACAATTAAGGCTGTAGTCTTACCAAGTGAGGAGTGTTTGACAAATAACATATGATCAGCTTGACTATGCTTGAACCTATATCTCAGCATAGCTTGAGCAAACCTTTCAAACCAAGTCCTAGGAGATTGCTTTAGTCTACAAAGTGACTTTCGGAGCCTACACACTTTACCCTTGGACTTAGCATCTTCGAATCCAGGGAGAATATCCATACAAACCTCTTCTTTGAGATCTCCATGAAGGAAAGCATTATTCACATCAAATTGATGTATTGGCCAATCCAAATTTGCTGCAAGGGAGAGCAATATTTTCACAAAGTTCATCTCAGCAACTGGTGCGAATGTCTCCTAATAATCTACCCCATAAGTCTGAGTAAAGCCCTTAGCAACCAATCTTGCTCTGCACCATTCTATGGAACCGTCTGCTTTATGTTTTATAGTGTACACCGACTTACAACCAACTAGATTTTTCCCTCTAGGTAACTCCACTAACTCCCAAGTGTCATTCTTGCTAAGAGCTCGCATTTCCTCCATCATGGCATGTTTCCACTCAGGAATAGAGAGAGCATCCTGGAAATTGTTAAGTAGACAAACAGACGAAATTTTAGAAAGAAAGGCTTTACATGAGGGAGGTAGATTAGAATATGAGACATGATTAGAAATAAGATGCTGAGTATATGACCTAACCCCCTTCTTATTAGCAATAGGAACATCAAGATCTAAAAACTCAGGAATAGAAACATTAAGATCAGAATTACCTGAACTCTCAGGAGAGGCGAATGACTTTAGACACTTATTCAGAGAAGAAGTTGGCAGTAGAGGATCAGAAGTAGTGTCTTGCATCCAGGTTACTTTCTGTCTATCTTTGTCCCTAACATAAACTTTGCCTTCTTCTTTTTCCACAACAATTGTTGGTTCAACATCCTCTATCTGTTTAACCACTAGAGGTAGTGAAACAGGAATAGCTTCATACCAAGGCTCCTCTTAAAGGGATGACTATGACACAGGAAAGGACTGAGACACTAGGGAGGTCTGAAAGTAAGACTAATACTCAAAGAAAGTAACATCCTTGGAGACAAACCATTTGCGAGATGGAGGATGATAACATTTATAGCCCTTTTGAGTGGCAGAGTAACCCAGGAAAACACACTTAAGAGAACTAGGATCCAATTTACCATGAGTGGGTGAATGATTATGGACAAAACAAACACATCCACGGTCATAGGAGGAATGGAGAACCTAGAAGATGTGGACCTGAACAAAACTTGAAGAGGTGTTTGTTTTTGAAGGACTTGGATATGAAAATGATTAATCAAATAAGCAGTAGTGAGAACCTCTTCCCCCCAATAGAATCAAGGAACACACATTTCAAAAGATAAACAACGGGCCACATCAAGGAGATGGCGATTTTTCTGTTTTGCAACACCATTTTATTGACGAGTATTAGTGCAAGAAGTTTGGTGAATAATACCATGAGTGGCGAAATAACTGGTAAGACCAGAGTCAATATATCCCCTCCTCCCCTCATTATCAAAATGCAGAATTTTTACAATCGCCCCAAATTGAGTGCAAACCATTTTATGAAAGTTTTGAAACACAGAAACACCTCACTTTTATCTTTCATGAGATATACGCAAGTGGCCCTAGAACAGTCATCTATGAAAGTAACAAACCATTTTTGACCTTTTAAAAGCACAAAACGTGAGGGACCCCATACATCAGAATGAATCAAAGAAAATGGAATTGAACTTTTATTAATAGAAGGAGTAAAAGAAGCTATGTGTTATTTTCCAAGTTGACAAGACTCATATTGAAAATTAGACACATTATTTTTCTCAAAAACAGAAGGAAATAAATACTTAAGTAGTAAAAAAGAGGGTGTAGACACCCCATTTTTGACCGCCCTTAAGACTTGGACGCGACTGATGGTTTACATGGTGGAGAAAGGTGTGTAGGGGAAAGGTTCAGTTTCTTCGGCAAGGAGAGAGTCAAATCTCAACTTCATACCCCTTTTTGGACCAAAACAATCTTGATCAAAAGATTTTAGACCTTAAAACCCTCTCTTTCAAAACGTTTTTGAAATAAAGTTTTTACAATATTCTGAGACTCGCATTTTGTCAAATGTTGCGCTTTTCGGTAAACCGAGCAAGGACAAAATGGAAATGAATGAAAGAGAGATAAAATCTTTGAAAAATCTTTCAAAACACCTTGTCTAGGGGTTTGGAGTTGAAGAAAAGAGGAAGAAGAGAGAGGAAAACTAGTTTGGCAGAAGTTTGGCATGAATCCGGGTAGGACCGAAACTGCGCGGCTTCACCAAAACGGGCATAACTCTTTGCACAAGAGGAATTTTGATGCAAGGTTGGCGCCATTGGAAAGCTAACTTCTGGGGCTTCAATGTGGCCACATGACAGACCAGAAAATCAGATGGCCGACCACATAGGTGGTCAAAAGTGGTTCAGCATGAATCCGGGAAGGAGAGAAAAAGTCAAGCGGTACTCGCTAAATCGGGCTTATTCATTTGCATACTTGGATTTAAGATATAAGGCCACCACCATTGGAAAGCTTACTTCCGGGGCTTCATTTTGCACTCAAGAATCTCCTAAAGCCGAGTTCGGGTGGGGGAGATATGGTTGGTTGAAGTAGGGCATCAATCCGGTTGGACCGAATTTGCGCAGCTTCACCAAAACAAGCATAACTTTTTACACATGAGGAATTTTAATACAAGGTTTGCGGCATTGGAAAGCTAACTTAAAGGGCTTCATGGACGACCAGATTTGGAGCTTGAACCCTTTGACCCCTGGTCGGCCGACCAGGTCAAGTGGTCGGCCGACCACTTGAACTGGTCGGCCGACCACTTGAACTGGTCGGCCAGCTACCCTCTGTTTTGTCTCAATGAGTGTGTGCCAGCTGTGCCAGCTGGAAGCCTTAGAATGCATCCTCCATACACGTGTGTGGAGGATGTTTAAGCTTGGTTTTAAGCTTCTTGAAGAAGCTTTAGGCCCTCTCTTCTATAAAGGAAAGGTGCCTCTTCCATTGCAAGGGTTCTAAGATTGGTGAAGGCTCATACATACACCTCTCCCTATATCTCTCTATTCCAAGCTTCAAAACACCCTTGTTCTTGCACCATTGCTCTACACCTCCTAGCACGACACCTCCACCATCACTCTAAGCAACTTGGGGCCGGTTTTCAGAGATTGAAGGTGTGTTATTTTGGTCCAGAAGCTGCTGGTCCCTTTGGCTACAAGGGTAAGTCTCTATTTTTCCCATTTTGACATTGTTTTGCTCCATAGTTTAGCTCTATTTGCAAGCATTTTTGGGTTTCGTCTTAAACTGAAAAGTGTCTTATTTTGAGCTCCTCTTGAAGTTTGATTAAGGATACTTTTCTGTTTGAGGTCATCTACCTCCTTGTATGCTCCATCCCTCTTTGTAGGCTTATTTTGCTTCGTATCTTAGCCTTACTTGCAAGCATTTTCGAGATTTGTCATAAACTGAAAAAAGTTTTATTTTAAGCTTATAAACATGTTTTCTTAAGGTCTTTTTTTTCTGTTGGGGGTCATCTACCCCCTTTCATGCTTCATTTCCTCATGTTTTGAGCTATACATTTGAGCATTTGCATTGGCCTTGGTTCGGCCTTTTAGCCACTGAATGTGTCTTTGAGCTTCAAAATCATAGAGGGGTGACCCGCTCACCCCTTGTTCTCTTTACTAGCTTTATTGGCCTTCCAAAGGAGCTCTATTTTGCATGCTTTGAAGTCTTGTTTTAGGCCATTATTTATGAGTTTTTAGGTCTGCATGAACTCTGTCCGGAGCCCTTTTGGCCACATTTTGTGTCTATCATGCATGTGTGGAGCAATCCTCCTCAAGGCCTTTCAAGGGGATCTTTCATTGCATGTTTCATTGACCAATTTCAGGGCCTTTTTGGTGAGTTTTAGGACCCTCATAACCTATTTCCAGAGTTGGTTTTTCCATTTGGTGTGTCCATCATACATGTGTGGAACAACCCCTTGCATGGCCTTCCAAAGGAACACTTCATTCTTGCATGCATTGACTGAGTTTTAGTGGTTATTTGGGCATATTTTAGCATACCATGTCGCTGTTTTTGGCTGGTTTGGTGACCTCTCTTATGCTTCATATACATGTAATGTAAACCATGCTTACTAGCCTATGTTGCATGTTGTTTTAGCCCTTCATGTTAGCACTTTTTGGCCATGCTTGAAACTGATTTGGTGCATGTTTAGGACTACCTTGGCTCTGTTTTCATGCCTCATGGTCAAATAATGCTTGCTTTGCATGCTTGTGGTTCAATGCATTTGCTTAACTTTGAGTTTTGAGGTCCATTCCATGCATATACTGAGGTATTTCTTTGTTTTGGGGCCATCATACATCATATTTCAGAGCTTGTTTGAATGCCATATTGCCATGTTGTGTACTCCTTAAATGCGTTTGAGAGTCGGGCTTGTATGCCTCATTTACCGACCATTGAATGAGCTCCATTTCATTGCATTCCGAGCCATCATTTTAAGCCATTTCCCCACTGTTTTAGACCTGCCTAGGGTCTGTTTGGGGTTGGTTTTGCCATTAGTGCATTGCTTTGGGTACCTCTAGAGTAACACACTTCACTAGTTTCAGTACCCGGGCCCCCTGGCTTGCATTGTGTGCCATATTTGCATGATTCGGGACCATTGTTCATCATGTTTCAGAGTTGGAGAATGTGTGTTTTTATGCCATACTTCATCCTTTGCCATGCTTAGTTAGAGTTGCATGTTGTGCCTTAAGATCGGTCCTTTGCATCCGTGCATGTTTGCATGTATTTCGGTTGTCTCATTTCCATCATATGGCCACTGATTTGAGTGTGACTGAGGTCCACTCATATTGGTTTAAGTCCGCTTTGCATTGTGTATGCCATGTTGCAATGTGTTGTGCACATTATGTTGTTAGCATTGTGTATGCCATGTCATTCCTCACATTGAGTATGCCATAGGTTGTTAGTCGCATTTAGTTCATGAGCATTATGCATGCCATGTAGTGTTAGCATTGTCTATGCTAGGTGCATGTTTGCATTTTCATCCCTTGCATGTTTGCGTGATTCAGTGGCATTGCATCTAGGATTACATGTTAGAATTGCATTCATGCATATCATGTATATTGTATTGTGTTTGGAGTAGGGTTTAGTCCAAACACGGGAAACGAGGGACGTTTCGTACTCCAAGTGACGAAACATGACTTGATTCCCGGTCGCCGACGCTCCAGATTATCCATGATGGAGTTTAGGCCTCGTTGCGTTCATATGTGCATTCATTTCACACCGAGTCGTGCAATTCGATTCCTCGGCCATCATGCATCGAGATGCATGATTGGTGGCACGAGGATCGAGGACTACACTCCCTAGAGCTTGTGCAATGACGGGGAGAGTGGTCGTGTACACATGTGTTGCAAATACCTTGCTTTCTCTTTCTCTTGCCTTTGTTGCAGAAAAACCAGAAACTGGAGGCAGGAACTGGTCGGCTGACCAGCTTTTCTGGCAGGCCGACCACCTCTTTTGGTTTTTCCCACATAAACTGGTCGGTGGGTGGTCTCCAAGCCCAATAGTTGGTCGGTGGCCCTCCCACAGTTTCCCAGAGTGGAGTTTCAGCCTCTCGGAGCTTTGTGCAAGTTTCTGGATTCAATTGCAAACAAAGGCGAGTCAAGGCGTCGCGATGGAATTTCCCGACAAGGCAACTTGAGCATGCATACATCCTCCATCATTCCGAGCAGAGCCGAGGCAGTCCATTGCACGTAGCATAGCATGCTAGCTTACTTTGCTTACCTAGTTCATTTGTTAAGTAATTAGTGTTGTGTAATAATTCGTTATTTGTTTTGGTTATGTAATATTTATTCGGACCCTCCGAGCGAGGCCAATTGTGTAATAAGTGTGCGTGTGTGTGATGCATGTCTTCCAACCCCACGTCTTTCTCCCTTTTATTTACCAGCTTATGATGGTTAGATTAGGGCATGTTTTAATTAACATACTTATGTTCGCATGTTTGCATCATTCATCTGTCTTGCATGCACCGGGCTCGGCGCATCATACTAACTGCATTTGTATTTCAATTCCAAGTTGAATACATGTTAGCTGTAGCATTTCATATGTCATTCTTAGAATAGCCGAGCCTATTATAGTTGCATTTTTGCATGTGTTGCATTAGGCATTTCTGTATAGTTAGGATCATGCATGGATTTCTAACATAGCTTCTGTTTTGGCTTGGAGTACTCGGTGAGTGTTTATGCTTTAGCATCCTTGCATGCGTGTGGGTGACTGCTATGATAGCATGCTTACCATGAGGCTAACTGCTTATGTGATATACCTACATGAGTGCCTGTGGGTGAAGGTTATGTTATTTGGATTAGAACAATTCATCGACTGTGAGTTTTAAGCCCACTTGAGAGTGGCAAAATCATGTTTTCTAAGCCCACCCGAGGGTGGCAAATCCACGTCTTAGCCTACTTGCGGGTAGCACCATCAAACCATTTTCAAAAACAAACATGAAATGTTTTGTTCCAATTCAGGCGATCCAGTCTATACTTGTATGCTGTGCGCATCACATAGTAAATATAGGCTAATAAGCGGAATAAGAGCACATAATGTTTTCAAAACTCGATATCATGGTTAGTAGAGGCCGATCTTTGATCGGGCGAGCGGGAGTGCGCACGAAGTGACCTTCCCCAATCGTACCCAAGTTCTCGAGCCGAGGCAACTTTGGTGATGACGGACACGTGGCCTTTGGCAAACGAGTCAGGGTTTCCTAAATTCCCCTCAAATAAAATATTTAGGTGGCGACTCTGTATCTGGCAAAGCAATCCATGTTTGGCACTTCTTTCAAAAAATCTGTTTTCAAAAACGATTTGCCGGATTTGGACTCTTTAATGATTCATCGGTCTTGCATTGCACTCTGTGAGATTAGATACAGGACCGTGGCTTTGAGTCCTAAACTGTAGTGAGCCCAAATGAACAAAATGGGGGGGATCTCCTCCCGGGACGTTCGGGGACGTCTACAGTTTCTGGCGACTTTGCTGGGGACTTAGAGAACTTGACTTGAACTCATGATATCTTGTTTTGATTACACTCATGTGTTTCTTTGCATTGCATGTGCATTGGTGCACCTAGGTTACCGTGTTTGCCGTATGCTATTCCTGAACGGTTTGTCGGAGGCTCGCTTTGAGAAGCGTGCCATAAGGCTGACCGGTTGCAGGCTCTGCCATGACGGGAACACAAACCCCAGTTTTACCGGGGCACCCTTTTTGACCATTCGACTTAGTGCATATTCGGAATCCATAGTGACCATTCCAAGCTAGGACAGGTTGCTTACCCGATCATAGGTTGTTTGAAACCGCTGCGTGCGTAGTGAAACCCTAGCTCCTGACAAAATAGGACAGGGAAACCCTATCCCAGCATAGGGGTGTTTTGGCTCTCGCTTGTTTGCTATGTGCTTTTAGAGTGCGTCTCTAAAGGAATGCATGTATTAGTTTGCAAGTTTGGGCATCAGACCTGCGGGCACCAGTTCAGTATTTTGGGAATCAATTTTACCTGAGGGTATCAGTTCACAGGCAGAATTTTGGGGCAGAATTCAGCAAAGAGTGTGGTCATTCAGTTGTGCTTGTATCTGTTCTAGTGAAGTCAGGCTGAGATGCTCTCTATTTTCTCTTTTACTAGGGTAGTCCCGGAACCATAGCTTTAGAAGGCTCCGATATCCCCCGGATACATTGGACTAGTGTTGATAGACTTTGCTAGGTCAAAAATTCAGTTCAAGGGCAACCAGTTTTCCTTCGCCAGTGGTAAGGCAAAGGAGGGCTAGACAGGGTTCATTTGTTCATCTGATCCGACAGTCACCAGTCACATCATCAGCAGACCCGTGATAGCACAGGGTTCGGAAGAATTTGTGGCTATGATAGCAGCGTTAAATCAGGGAATTGCAATGCAGGACGAGACCAGTGCTGAAACGCAACGCCCATCTGGGGCATCTGCCTCGCATCCAGCTTCAGGATCCCAGCCGAACTTTGACCCACTTCTGCCAGCTGAAGATTTGCAGGGTTCAGATCCCCGAGAAAGGTTGACTCAAGCTCGAGTTTCCACACCCCTGGTGCAGCCTACTGAGAGGCTTCATCCCTCTGATGTCAATGAATTCAATTCGACTGCAGTGAAAATTGCGAACCTTGAGAAGCAATTCAAAAGGGCACAGGGCCTTAACTCCATTCACGACATTGAGGATGGGTCCACCAAGGTTGCCGTAAGGCTCCCAGTCAAGAGTACCAATGCTGGCAGTAGCACTGTTTCCAAACCCGCTAAAGTCAACACAGTTGCCATAGCCGACCCTTTTGCCAAGGCCAGCCTACAAATAGCCAGCCCAGCCCGAGCTTAGGGTAAATTTTTCACCCCCCTCTATATGAGCCTAACCAGCGCATTAAAAGTCCTGATGGAAATAGGGCATCTCAAACCCCTTAATCCTCAACCTTTTCCAAACCCACTCCCTGCCAGACATAACCCCAGCAAATACTGTGTATATCATCAGCAGCGCGGCCATGGCACCGATGGTTGCTACCGCCTTCGTCATGAGATCCAGAATCTCATTGACAACCGGACAATAGTTCCACCTCAAAACCCCAAGGACCAAGTACCTTAACCACATCTCAACCTCAGCCATACACTGCCACCCACCTACAACGCCAGTATATACACCCCAACCCATATACTCAAGCCCGAGATGTTTATCCCGGAAAGCATGGGCTTAAGCATGATGGATGCACTTGAACCCCAATCATCTCAAACCTGTGAACCCACTACTTCTGAGCTGGGGAGCATGATTGAAGAACTTCAGGGAACAGTGGCAGATTTAACCTTTGGAGTTTTGGCTCCATCATCAACCACATCGCCTACCAGGGAGTTCATGTTAAAACGTTCCCCAATCTTGGGACGAGCTGCATTGGAATAAGGCAAATCTCTTAGCAAAGTGGGGGCAAGTGGTAAGAACAGGGTAGGGGCAGGAATTGGTCCCCATGAACACCTTCAGTGGGCTGTTGAGGCTTTGAAAGCTGAGGGACTGAACAAACAGCAAGTGCTCGCAGTGATTGCAAAAACTGTGGATGATACTTTTGCCACTCGAGTTGGGGGCAGTCTGAATCAAGAGGCAAGCCGAGACAAGGGATGTTGTACCAGAAACGATCCTGTCAGCTCCAATCCTACACTCGGAAGAGATCATCAAAAGTCAGCACCTACCGACCCTTTCGCCGGCACATCCAACACAACCAACTCACAACCTGCCAAATACCCACCTCAGGGCCAGAGGGTGTTCACCCCACTGGACATGTCTCTGTCAACGGCCCTGAGGGTGCTGATCGAAAAGGGGCATCTGAAGCCCCTGGAGCCGCGGCCATTACTGAATAAACTTTCTCTCTCCCACAACCCGGCGAAGTATTGTGTCTTTCATCAACAAGCTGGCCATGACACTGACATGTGTCTTCGCCTTCACCATGAAATACAAGATCTGATTGATAAGAAGGTCATCGTCGCGTCAGGTCCTGCAAAGTCTATCGGCGCTGGATCGGTGAACTTGGGGGATAATGTGACCATGTGATCGGGGAATGAACCAGCTGCGGGTGGCACTCGATTAACTCCAGACGTGGGAATGGCACGCACTGTTCTGAGCAATATGCAAACACCAGTTTTTATTCTTTCTGACTTGGGTATTGAGTCAGTCTTGTTATTTTGTATAGAGTCAGTCTTTTCTTACTGAGTCAGTTGGGTCTGTCTTGTTGTACCGAGTCAGTCATGTTTTGTTGGAGTCGGGTGATTTTGGGAGTGTTACCTCGGACATCACTTGCTTGTTTTGTGTTTTTCTTTTCGTTTTCTTTTGAGTCTGTTTCTGCCAAGGAGCCAGTTATGCCAACAGATCTGAATGAAACAGGAGTAATTTTTGCACTCTTGTGTTTGCTTCTGTCGTGTGCTAGTTGTGCCGGGATTTGAATGAAACGACAGTGCATTCCACCCGCTCTCTTGTGCCCTGAAATTATTGCATTGACCTAAGTTTTTCAAAACTTTTTGAACACTGCGGTGAAAACAAAGAGGGAGGAATTCCTCGGGTTTTGCAAATTTGATCAACCGAGAGAAAGAGAGACGTGCTAAGCCCTTAATGAATGAAATCATGCTTGTTAATGTGAGTACTGGAAAGGATCCTGGCCTGATCCAGATTGGTTCTACATTGTCTTCCGCGCGAGCGATTAGCCACTTTCTTAAAAAGATTTCAAAAAATGTTTTGCGTTGTCCTGCGAAGACTTGTGTGGAATCGCTCTTGAGATTGTGCAGCCTAGGATCGCTCTCAGCCTCGAGACTCGACCCCCTTGCTTTCAGACCTTGAACTTAGATTCAGAATGTTCAATGGTTAATTACAATGTAAGGCCTGTGTGGCCGGATCAGAAGCAGCCCATGAACTAGGGGCGAGAATATCAGATGTGATCAAGAGAAGCTTGCAAAGCTAGATCAGAAGTACCCCTAGAACTAGGGGCACAAAAATCTCAAATGGCTCGAAGGGCCGAAGATGGATTATCCTGCAAATCAATGAAGACTGGCAAGAATGCCAAATCCCAGAAGGGAAGAAAGAAGAAAGCATTGCTGAAGAACAACTGAGTTCCTATCCACAACATTAGGGGCAAATTCAACCCCCATGGGATGGACTCCTGCATCGTCAGGGAATAGCAGCCGTTCTCCTGGATTTAGATGGCTTCGAGATCTCAAACCGATCAACGTGGACAAAGCTACACTTTTACCCTTGAGAGGCTTGCTGGGCCGAAAACCCGAAAGGGCGGCCCAGGCAAAAGTTAGAGCAAGAAAAGAACAAAAAGAACAAAAAAAAGAAAAATGCAAAGAAAAGAACAAAAAAGAAATTCAAAAAAAGAAATGAAAAGAAAAGAAATGAAAAGAAAGGAAAAACAGAGCTCGCAAGGTTGAAAACCTGGAAGGGCGGCCTTGGCAAAAGTTAGAGCATAAAAGGAGAGGTTAAATACCCGAGTGTACCTTAACCCCGAACTACGTAAGGCTTGATTCCCATCTTTGGGATACGTAGGCAACTTCATTCTGAAGTCCAGCCGTAAAACACTTCAAATTGATTGTGCCCATGTAATGGTTTTGATCATCTTCGCCTTCTCTGTATCCGAGAATTTGGTTGTGTTCGTCATTCTGAGGACTGACTACAATGCGCTGCGGTGCCATTCAAACAAGGGACAACTTTCCGTTGCCATTCAATGCGCCGCAATGCTGTTCAAACAGGGGGTAACTCATCGTTGCCATGCAGCTCTCTTCAAGCAAGGGGCAATTTTCCTTCGGATCTGAGGTTGTGCATCTCAAGAGTAAGTTCCGTGTTGGTCGAGCGGTGGCCATTTGCCAAAATAGTTTTTGAGAATTTTTACTGAGGTTGACTGATTCTCTCGAAAATTATTCCACTTTTTTCAAAAACTGGACCCTTTCTTGAACCCAAAAAAGGAAATTTTTTAGTGCTCATGACCTAACTTGCATGATTTTCAAAATCAAAAAGTTGAACAAGCATGTTAATCTAACTCTCATTTTGGTCAAAATTGGTTTAGTAGAAAGCCAAAAACAAAAAATGGTAAAAAAAATGAACTAGGGGCATAGTTGAGTCAGGTGTTCTGTCTTTTCCCCGTTGTCAACATACTTGCCAGAAAAGGGCACTCTACTTGCCATAAAGGGCATTCTACTTGAGAGAAAAGGGCACCACTGAAGCTAACAACGAAGGGCCAAAAGCTCTCATCCTCCGAGCAACGAGGTATCAAGCCAAGTGCGAAGCACGAACTGGAATGGCTCAAGATATTCCACTCCCTCATCTGGACACATCTGATTACGTCCAAATTCCCCAGCAAAGCGTCGTCGACTGATATCAGTTGCAGATTTGCTACACACCCAGTTGTAGTACAATTCCTCTGTGGAAAAGTTCACTGTTGTGAGTAGAAGAAAAAGAATCTAGCAGAATGCTAGGGGCATGAGCCCGCAATTTCTTGTTCATCCATCAACCACCCAGGGGAGGGATGAAAAATGAGAGATTGAAAAATAGAGAGATGTGCGATGAGAGAAAAAGTGAGAAAAAGGCTTTTTCAGAAAAACAGAGCCTGAGGGTCGAGTGATGTGAGAATCACAAATGAGAAAGGGTGGGAAACAATACCGAGAGAAACTGGCTCCTCGTGCACCGAGAGGTCTCTTACCTTTGTAACACAGCTGAGTGTTGTATTTGTGTGTTTTTGTTTGTCTCAATTCTTGTTTTGAGTCGTTTGAGTGTCAATAGATGTGTTTAGGTTGTTTTACCTTGTTTTTCCTTTGTTGAGTTGAGTTTAGGTTGTTCTACCTTTGTTTTCGTTTTTGAGTCGTTTTGGCTGTGGTCAGTTGTAGACTCAATACCCGGTCAAAAACTCATTTCTCAATTTCAAAAATGAATCATTTTGTGCTCAGAGTGCTGTGACATTCTCTAGATTTGTGCAAAACAGGATTTGTTCTTTCATAAAACTACAGGGTTCAACCCAGGTCATGTGAGAACAGTAAAACCAGGACCTATCTGAAGCTATGTGGGTTCCAGACTGCAAAGCCAAAGAAAAAAGGGAAAATTTGGAGCATTCGGGTTTGTTTCAACTTCTACAAGTTCCGTTTTGCATCCTGTTTTTTCAGATCAGACTGTCTGTTCAAAATGAGCTGTGTGCCGAATAAACCGAATACTATGTTATGAGCTGCGTGTTCGGAATGAGCAGTGTGCTGATATGAGCTGTGTGTTCAAAGTAAACAGAATATTGTATTGACTGTTTCACTGTCTCAAGCCAGAATGGCGATCAGAAGTGCTCTCCCTAAGTACCATTCCCCGTCAGAGTTATCTTGGCTTTTGTTTGCAACGAGGGAAAGTTGTGAATATGATCAGAAAAAAAAAAAAAAAAAAAAGCGACATCCGTGGCTTTTACATGTAGAGATTACCCATTGTCAGTAAGAAATCATTCTACCATTCTTCCACTTGCGTGGGACGCATTTGGATTTCGAATCCACCTTTCCTCTTTTCACGTGAAACGTGTTAGGATGTGACGTTTACCTGGTTAAAACCTTCCCTCTCTCTGTATGAAATACGTTGAGATCCACTTGTTGGTTACACTATTGTTTTTCTCCCCAGTTAAAACCTTCCCTCTCTTCGTATGAAATACGTTGAGATCCGCCTGTTGGTTACACCATTGTTTTTCTCCCCGGTTAAAACCTTCCCTCTCTCCGTATGAAATACGTTGACATCCGCCTGTTGGTTACACCATTGTCTTTCTCCCCGATTAAAACCTTCCCTCTCTCCGTATGAAATACGTTGAGATACGCCTGTTGGTTACACCATTGTCTTTTTCCCCGGTTAAAACCTTCCCTCTCTCCGTATGAAATACGTTGAGATACGCCTATTGGTTACACCATTGTCTTTCTCCCCGGTTAAAACTTTCCCTCTCTCCGTATGAAATACGTTGAGATATGCCTGTTGGTTACACCATTGTCTTTCTTCCCGGTTAAAACATTCCCTCTCTCCGTATGAAATACGTTGAGATCCGCCTGTTGGTTACACCATTGTCTTTCTCCCCGGTTAAAACCTTCCCTCTCTCCGTATGAAATACATTGAGATACGCCTGTTGGTTACACCATTGTTTTTCTCCCCGGTTAAAACCTTCTCCCTCTCCGTATGAGATACGGTTAGGTATGCCTGTTGGTTACACCACCTTCGCACCTTTCACATGAAACGTGTTAGGATTTGTGTTCATTTTTCTGTACTCGCATGAAACGCATTTGGATCTCGAGTTCACCCTTTCCTTCTTTCGCGTGAGACGCGTTAGGTTGTTGATTCACTCGGTTAAAAACATCAGGTGCGCCTGTTGTTTACACCATCTTTCGTCCTTTCGCGTGAGACGCGTTAAGTCGCTGATTCACTGGGTTAAAAACATCAGGTGCGCCTGGTGTTCACACCATCTTTCCTCATTCATTTTGTGTATCTATCGTACTCATTCACTTTGTACATCTAGCGCACACTTTCATGACAATTGTGGTACAGTCTCATACCTTTCTCTTGTATCTCGGGACGCGTGAAGCGCTAGCCCGAGCGGTTTTGGACCTCTTCTCACGATTTTGGCGTGGATAGAGTGTTCCTTTTCTCACACGATTTCAGCGTGTTTGGAATTTATCTTAGGTTGCGTCATACGCACACCTGGGCGGGTTGTTTTCGGACCTCTTCTCACGATTTCAGCGTGGTTTGAGTGTTCCTTTCGTCACACGATTTCAGCATGTTTGGGATTTGTTTATACTCCTCTTACGATTCCAGCGTGGTTGGAGTGTGTTCACCCTTTGCATCTACTGTACTATCTGTTACATCGCATCTATTATCTATTGCATCATATCTGTTTTATCGCCTAGTCTAGGAGACCTTAAATCCTCTAAAGGTGCAATTCCTTTGGTGTTTGTCGTGCCCAAACGATTTCCAGTGGTCTGGTATAGCCACCTGCCTGTGCTTGCGGTGAGTTCCTAGGAGACCAACTGAGACGGTGGAAACTAGAGTTCGAATGGCTTATGCCTAGAACGCAAAGGTTCGGGATTTCCGAGACTAAAGTCTGGTTTAAATACCCAGGGGTATATCCTCAGCTTGAAATCTATATGGCAGCCCCATAGGTTGAGATAGCATGTGTATGCGCCTCAATTCTGGATACTGAGCCAACCTAGTTTGTCACCCTGTTGGAGAATAGGGAAAGCTGCGACCATAGTGTAGACGTCCCCGAACGCCCCGGGAGGGTTAAGTCCCGTTCCGTTCATATTGGGGTCACTACAGTTCGGACTCGATTTGTGTTGGTTCTGAATCTTGAACCAAAGAGTCCAAATCCGGCAAATCGTTTGAGAAAACAGATTTTTGAAAAGTAGTGCCAAACATGGACTGCTTTGCCAGATTACAGAGTCGCCACCTAAATATTTAAAATGGGAAATTTAGGAAACCCTGACTCGGTTGCCGAAGGCCACATGTCCGTCATCACCAAAGTGGTCTTGGCTCGGGAGCTTGGGTACGATCGGGGAAGGTCAGCTATGAGCACCCCCTTTCGCCCGGTCCGAAGACCGGCCTCTACTAACCGTGATATCCGTTTTTGAAAACTTTATGCGTTCTTATTCCAATTATTAGCCTAGAATCACTATGTTATGCGCACGGCAAACAAGTATAGACTAAATTGCCTAATTTGGAAATAAACATTGCATATCCGTTTTGTCTCGAAAAACGTGTTAGTTTTTGTGCTACTCGCAAGTAGGCTAAAATGCGGATTTCAATGAATTGTTCCAACTTACGCAATCCAACCTCCACCCACAGGCATTCAAGCAGTTTGTAACACATAAGCATTTAGCCACATGGTAATCATACTGTCATGTTAACATTCACACGCATGCGATATGCTGAAGCGTAAATACTTACATCGTACTCCGTGCCAAAAACAGAAACCCGGTTAGCAAACATGCATGACCTAGTTCATGTTAGGTGGCTAATGCAACACAAGCATAGATGCAATCTAGAGTAGGCTCGGCTAACCCTAAACATGACATGTGAAATGCGCGAGTAGCATGTATTCAATTTGGAATTGAAAATTGCAATGCAGTTTGCATGATGTGCCGAGCCCGAATGCATGTAAACAAATGCATGAATGCACGCATGCATTGCATAAGGTATGCTAATTTAAATGTGCCCTAATCTACCATCAAAGCAGGTAAATAAAAGGGAGAAAGAAATGGGGGTTGGAAGACATACACCCACTCACACACACTTATTACATATTTGCCCTCTCTCGGAGGGACCGAATAAATACAGAATTGAATAAATAATTAACTACGCAAGCTAATTAAATATTACAAACCAATTAAATTAATTAAATAAAATAATTAATCTAATTAAACGGTAAATCGCCTCGGGATGAGGGCCAAATGCAGCACGCGCTCGGGACTGGCTCGGAATCGCACTGCCATGCATGATCGCCTCTGTTTTCCCTGCTTTCCTCTTCTGAAGACTACCAAAACTTCAGGAATACTTCCTTGGGCACTGAAGATCACCACCGGCTGGGGTAGAAAACCACCGGCTGAAGGATGTGGCCACCGGCACTGAATTGTTCCATCGGCTGGGAAAACACTGCCGATCGGCATTAAAAAGTGCCGGCCGGCACAAAATGTTCTGCAGATCCTGCAACTCACAGCAGCAGAGGACAAGCTATGCATAGCAAGGCAATTCAAAGCATGTATGCACCAAACACATCCCACATCATGTTGATGGCTCAATGGGGCATGTGCCTCGATCCTCGGACCACCAATCGCGCATTTCTATGCGTGATGGCCCAAAGGACCAAGAATGCAACTTCAATGTCAAATGCATGCAATGCAAACAAGCAAATAAAGGTGCCAAACCTCCATCATACTTCACTTCAAGAGGCCCAACATGCATGCCAATGCAACAAGGCCCTAAGCATGTTATCTACTATGCCATATGGACAATGCGAGGCACTTATGTAAGCATGCAAGTAGGCGTACAAGGCAAGCATGCAAACCAATGGAATGATGGACTTAGATATGAATTAGGCATCTCAAATGGGCCCAAAATCAGTGGCCAAAGTGCCTAGGAATGGAGACTAAACAAACTCACACACATGCAATTGTTAAGGTCCAAACCCAAGGCATACAAAAGCAACTCTCATGCACACTTAAGAGGCACAAACATGGGCTAATAGCATGCATGAAAAGCTCTGAAATCCATGTCAAACATGATGCCAAATCATGCAATGAAGCATGCCAAACAAAGCATGCAAATGGCCTAGGCTTAAAGCAAGTCAATAGGGCATTAAACCACACTTAGCACAAACACATATGGCATGCATCAAACAACCAAAAACAGGTTCTTAGCATGTTAAAGCAAGGCCAAAGAGCTACTTAGATGGCATCTAAGAGGTTTGAACATGAAGGCATGCACAATGGTCAAAACAAAGGGGATACAACACATGCTCCCAAAGCATTAACAAGACCACTAAGGCAAGCATACAAGCACATCATAAGGCCTGGAATAGCATGCTAGATGGTTTTAAATCATTGAAAATGAAGCAAGCAAGTCATGCTACACTCACACACTCTCAAGGCCAACAAGCCAAATGCAAAGGAGCTATGTAATGCATGATGAGATCGACCCAAATGGCTATGGACAGAGCTAGATCATGGCAAAATAAGCATACAAGCTTCACAAACACAAGTCTAAAACATGCTAGAAATGAAGGCACACAACCTAGGCACGTTAAGGCATAACAAGGCATTACAAGGCAACCATACTAAGTATGTATAAGAGGCCAAAACCAACTTGAAATCATGTTATAACATGGCAATATAAGCATGAAAAACAAGTCAAACATGCTCAACAAACACTCAAGCATGAAGCTCCATAAGGAAGCAAAATTTGCCCTTTTCAAGGACATCAAGGAGAGGGGGTGACCCTCTCCTTCTTGAGACTTCAAGGCATGCTCTTCACCACTGAAATCCCTCAAGATTTCAGTGGTGAAGAGATCCTATCACCAAAATCTCGGATCCCTCACAAAATAGCACAAAAAGTGCCCTTTTCAAGGCCTAAGGGTGGTCAAACTCACCCAAACCACTAAACACTCTTAATGAACAATAAAGAGGGCTTAAAAACAGAGATTTTATGTGTTAATCACTAAGCACAAAAACTGTTTTAAACTAGGTAAAAACAAGGTGCAAAAAAGGGGGAAAAGGGAGTTAGTATCTCACCCTTGTAGCCTTCTTCAACAAAGATGGAGTGATGGCCTCTTTGAGCTTCAAATCAACCAAAAACAGCAAGAACCAACCTTTGGAACCTCAGAACCAAGAGAAAGGTGGAACACTAGGTGTTTTAGTGCAATAGTAAGGCACAAAACACCTAGATTATAAAGAGAAAGAGAGAGATAGTAAGTATATCTATTCTAACCCTAAAAAAAACCAGAGCTCTAACTCTCTAACAATGTCTAAAGCTCTTGGATTTTGTAACCCTTGAGCAAAGGGAGGAGCCTTCTCTCTTATAGGCAAAAAGCTTACAAGCTTAGCCACCAAGCAAGCTCATCCCTCCATACACGTGTATGGAGGGGAGCAAAAGGCTGAACAGCTGTGAGAAAATATCTCATAAAGCAGCTGAACAGTGCCCGGCCGGCAAAGAGTGCCATTTTGGCAAACTTAGTGCCGGTCGGCACAAAAGAGTGCCGGTCGGCACAATAAAGTGCCGATAGAAACACCAGCTAGCCGGTGGCCTTTAGCCACAGCCGGTGGTGTGTGGGAATGCCTCACAAAGCATCCCCTTCCCTTCCAAGGCAAAACACAAGTGTTTGGTGCAAAACCAGACACAAAACGGTCGAGTTCGGAGGTCCTGAGGCAAGGCGCGCGAGCCGAGAACTCCGGGAACGCCAAACGAACACAAGTATGGATAATCACCGAGTGTTCCAACGGTGACGTCCAAGTCTTGAGGACGGTCAAAAATGGGGTGTCTACAGTTGCCCCTCTTTGACAGAACTCGAAAGTCATAACAATGACGGGAGTGAATGTCAAAGCCCAGAGACGACCCATTTTTGACAAGGCCGAAGACTTGGACAAACATGCAAGACAAAGCAAGGTATGCGCCCGAAGGCAGGGGCAAAATGCAACTGAAAATGCAAAAAGCCGGGCATAACTTATGATCATGCAAAGAAAGCTGTAATGAAGCACGCATGCAACAGTTATAAGCTAACATGCAACAGTCTACACTACAATGCAGAAGGGCTGTAAGAGAATTATGAAATTCTCAAAACGTCTCACTCGGGAGATACAATACCTGCGCGGCTCGTCCGGTTTCACCGGCCTCGAATGAACCGTACATATAATATCGTGCCTGAAAAGAAAGCAAACTTAACAGGTACAATATGATTAGCGACATGCATGACATATGCAATGCGACTGATGGGTGCTATGCAATATATACAAAACTATGTATGAATAATGCAAATGAAAATGCAATACAATTGAAACTATATGCAAACTACATGCAAGGCAATTGAATCATGATTCATTCATGAGCGATTCGAAACCACACAAATGTCAAATAGATTGATGGAGGTAACAAGTCTGTCTACCATAGAAAAGGTGTCGAAGCCCTCAAGGCGCGAGCGCACGCAGAACTATGAGTAATGTAGACAGACACAAGAACAAGTATTGGGTGGAATGACATAAGTGGGGTGACGACCCGCTGGGGAAAGAATGATGATCCTAATGCCGGATGCAACAATTACACTACAATGTAATAAAAAAGGATAAATGATACAATGGATATGACACGCGGGCCAAACCAAATCTTGCCTAGGAAGGGCATGTACACGTACAAGTCATGTCTAACATAGAAAAGGTGTCGAAGCCCTCAAGGCGCGAGCGCACGCAGAACTATGAGTGTATAGACGTGAAAAGTATGAGCACATACCAGACCAAGCTCAACAAGGAAAGGCGCAAGCCATAGATGGAAGGTGATGCAACGGAATGCATGCAACTAAATGGATACAATGGATATGGCACGCAAGCCAAACCAAATCTTGCCTAGGAAAGGCATGTACGCGTACAAGCCACGTCTAACATAGAAAAGGTGTCGAAGCCATCACGGCGCGAGCGCACACAGAACTATGTTTTGACGTGAAAAGTAGGGGCACATACCAGACCAAGCTCGACAAGGAAAGGCGCAAGCCATGGATGGAAGGTGATGCAGTGAAATGCATGCAACCTATAATGCGCTATCTACAATGGAATGGATGGAATGCATGACAATGCAGATGATGCAATGACCATGATTGCCGTTTTCCCTATCTTACCAGCAGGGCGATATACTAGGTTGGTTCAGTATCCAGAATCGAGGTGTAAACACGCCGCCTCAACCTATGGGGCTTCCATACAGAGTTCAAGCCGAGGGTTCACCCCCTGGGTATTTAAACCAGACTTTAGTCTCGGAAATTCCGAACCTTTGCGTTCTAGGCATAAGCCGTTCAAACTCTAGTTTTCACCGTCCCCATCGGTCTTCTAGGAACTCACCGCAAGCATGGAAGTCGTTCGGGCACGACAAACACCAAAGGAATTGCACCTTCAGAGGATTTAAGGTCTCCTAGACCGGAATGCAAAATGTATGCATGGCAATGCATGTTGTCTTTGTTTTTTTTGAAAATGCAAATGATGCATGATTTTTTTGCTTTTTGGTTTTTGAAATGCAAATGATGCATGATATATGCGCTACCTACAATGATACATGACAATGCAATATTTACAATGCGATGCATGATAATGCGGATGGGGCACGCATGCCGATGTATCGAAGGTTTTGCACCCTCCAAGGATTTAAGGTCTCCTAGACCGAGCGTACTTTTGGTCCTGCCGGACTCTCGTTTCGGGGCAACGCAAGTGTGGTGCGCAAAATAGCGCGATGAAATGCATGCCAAATGCAATGAGGGGCAACTGTTAGAGAGCAGAATATGCATGACAATGCTCGCAATGAAATGCATGACAATGCAGTCAAACGGGTTTAAGGTCTCGCCAAACCCGGGGGGCAATGATGAGATGTGCAAAACAATGCTGTGGAATGCATGCCAAATGCAATGAAGGGTGCAAGATGGTGCGATGAAGCGCACGCTAGACGCAACGAGGTGCGTCTTAATGCACCGAAGGCCTTGCGCCTCCCGAGGATTTAAGGTCTCCTAGACCGCACGTGTTTAAGGTCTCGCCAGACCAAGCGGGGTAACTGTTATGCAACACTTAAGTGAATGTGATGCAAACGAGTAACGCACGCGGGTGCAAATGGGGCAGG
Source organism: Camellia granthamiana (assembly GCA_036172215.1). Taxonomy (NCBI): domain Eukaryota; kingdom Viridiplantae; phylum Streptophyta; class Magnoliopsida; order Ericales; family Theaceae; genus Camellia; species Camellia granthamiana. The sequence continues at coordinate 89,828,661 of CM069912.1, forward strand.
CGAGACGTGCGTGTCTCAAAAGATGGAAAATGGAGTGCAATGAGGGTGCGCCAAACGGCACGATGCGCGAAATAGCGCGAATGAAATGCATGCGAAATGCAATGAGGTGCATCTTAATGCACCGAAGGTCTTGCACCCCCCGAGGATTTAAGGTCTCCTAGACGGTGCGTGTTTAAGGTCTCGCCAGACCGTGCGTGTTTTCGGTCCCGCCGGACCCGCTGTGTGGAATAAAAACAATGAGGCCCGCAGGTCAGCGCAAAGAAGCGCAAAACGAGATACAAGACGAGGTATGCATACCTCATAGATGCAAGAATGCAAAACAAAATGCAGGATGAAGCACGCGAGGTAGTACACCTCACATGGATGAAAACGAAATGCAAAGTGAAGCACGTGAGGTAGCACACCTCACGTGGATCAAAATGAAATGCAAGATGAAGCACGTGAGGTAGTACACCTCACGTGGATCAAAATGGAATGCAAAATGAAGCACGTGAGGTAGCACACCTCACGCGAATCAGAGATGAAATGCAAAGTGAAACACGTGAAGTAGTACACCTCACGTGGATCAAAATGAGATGCAAAATGAAACACGTGAAGTAGTACACCTCACGTGGATCAAAATGAGATGCAAAATGAGATGCAAAATGAAACACGTGAAGTAGTACACCTCACGTGGATCAAAATGAAATGCAAAATGAGAGAGTATGACACGCATGCCATACGACAATGCAAGACGGTGCAAGTCGCAAGGGACGTGCAAGATGGCGCGATACGATGCGCCGGACAATGTGATGGATGCGCGTGACACACACGGGGCAACTTCTGAACCTCTGTAAACAACAAAAGGATACAAAAGGATACGATCTTTGCTTGAATTTGAGTGCCACTCACAGCAGACAGAGTCCGAAGTCGAAACGGAGGCCGGTTGAGCATCGGAGATGCACTTTCTTGCATTTTATTGATCTTTGGAGACCCAAAACCCCTCATCTTGCCTAAAAAAATTCTTGGGAGCACCACCGGCTGGGTGGGGTGGTCACCGGCTGCCACCGGCTGCCTAAACTAATCCACCGGCACAAAAAAGTGCCGACCGGCACAAAATAGTGCCGACCGGCAGAAAATGCCTGATCGGGGGCAGAACTGCCATTTTACCTCGGGTGTTTTAAAAATAGGGCTTGAAACCCTATTCCTCACACTTCAAGCCGCCGAAAACTCCTCCTCTCTCTCTCTAGAGTGTTTTCCTTTCGATTTTTCGCCGATTTCTTCGCGTTTCACGCCCATTTTCTCGCCGGATTCGCGATATTCTTCGCGTTTCGGACATTTTCGACCGAACAAAACTTTGTTTCGGTGCATTTTTCACCATTTTCGCCTTTTCGGGACTTGTTCCCCTCGATTTTCTCTTCATTCTCGTGTCTTTTCACATTCCGACCCTTCCGGCCATTTCCGACCCTCTCGGGGTTGACTTTGTCGGTTGACTTTTCGTATTCCGGCCCATTTTTCATTTTCCGGTCATTTTTCACCACCATTACCCATGGCAGACGATGTTCCACATGTCGGGACTCCCCCGGACCATGAGATGGAGCCCGGGGTCGAGCTCCTCCCGTTGAGCGAGCGCCCATTCGATCCGGCGACCTATCGCCCGGCCATCCACGTGCTACCACCCGATGGACTTCGCCATTTCCGCGGTTTTGACAGGGCTTTGGACCCGGAGCTCTTGCTGCGCGAGCCGGCCTCCCACTTGTCTTCTGGCGCCGCCGAGGTAACATCCTCGTCTTTTATTTTCTGCAACGTAGGATTTCCTGTCAACTGCCGTAGCTAACTGAAACCATTAACTGCTTAGTTCTGATATACTGTACTGTAGTTGATTGTAGGCAAACTCACAACCGACATCTGTTTAGGACCGACGCACATGCACACACACTGCACTAGTCTGAATCACCCAAACACACGGCACACATTGCATTGTCAATTCGCCGACACCCGGTACTTATTTGAATCTGAACACTCGCACACATGCTAGGTTTGCACAAAACTACACCAGCACGCGAACACATCACACGTCGTAGTTCACTAAAACATACCGAGACCTGGCTTCTATTTGAACTTTGAAAAACGCGCACACATGCTGTTTACATTGATCCTCATAGGAGCACTGACATATCACAGGCCGTAGCCCACCCACTGGTACGCTGAAACCCGATATCTGCTTGAATCTAAAAAATGTGTACACATGCACCAAGTTTACACTGGAGCATCTAAAACACACTGACGCATTACACGCTTGTAGTTTACTGTAAGCACACCGGTACCCGGTTTCTGTTAAAAATCTGCACGCATACCAGATTTGTACCGACTGCATATTTTCATATGGCTTTGCAATTTCTTGACTACAGGGAGATTCTCATACTCTCCGTGGGTATGGGAACGTCACCGCTCGCGATTGGTACACCGAGCTGCCTGACGCCGTTAGCCGCATTGTAGATCGGGCCGGCTTTGGGACCTTCTGCAGGGGACTCTCCAGGCTCTCTGCTTGCAGACCTCTTCTTGCCGCCCTGGCAGAGAGGTAGTGGGACACCACTGATTCATTTCACTTATCAGCGACTGGGGACATGACGATGACCCCTTACGACTTCTCGATGCTCACCGGCATCGGGGTGGGGGGTGATCCGATCCCCTTCGACACAGACATGGACGAGTGGATTGCCGCTCAGGTTCATTTGCTCGGCGAGGCGCCGCCGCTTGTTCGTCCAGGGTTCGGCCGCTACTCCTGGTTCGAGGTGCAGTTTCGAGTGCGGACCATGCTGGCGGACGCAGCTCTGATGACCCAGGAGGCCGCTGAGAGATATGCACGCGGCTTTCTCATGTTTTTGCTGGGGACCACCCTGTTTGCCGACCGGGCGAACACAGTGCCCCTCTGCCTGCTCAGCGCTTTGGTGGATGTCGAGAGGATTGTGCAGTATGACTGGGGAGGCGCGGCTTTGGCCACCCTTTACGGTTATATGAGCTCAGTCTCTCGTGGCAGTGGACAGCTGCTAGGAGGCTATTGGTGAGCCTGGGAGGTATGTCTTCTCCTCTGCTTTACATTTCTGCTCTGTACTTTCTGTATTCTGTACACTGCACACATTGTTGTCTGCTTTACAATTACTGCACACTATACACACAGCACACACATATTTCTACTTTATACTGACTGTATACTGTACACACGGCACACACATACTGCTGCTTTATACTGACTGTACACTGTTCACACTGTACACTCTGCTCAATACACTGCACAACACACGGCTCCGCTATTTCTACTTTATTCTGTATTCTGCTTTTCTGATAAATGTTCTGACATCTGTCTTGCAGTTGTGGGTCTACGCCTACTTCCCCAGGCTAGAGCCAGTGCCGGAGACGGAGACTCCTCTGGTTGTCCCCTTTTCACGCCGCTACGACGGGAGGTGTACCCGGAGGCCGCGGGAGACTTTCAGCTTCTTCCGCCGTTTCTTCGACACCATCGCTCCCACCGAGGTATGTTTCACTTACAGTTCGTTTAAGCTTCGCCTCCAGGCGTACATTCCTGTATCCATAGATAATCAACTGTATTTCATTTCAGGTCATCTGGCAGCCGTGGGCTCCACTACCAGCGGTGATACGAGATCGGTATGCCGGCGCCATCGAGACCTCGCGCTACCGGATTCTCCTGGAGGGCCCGGTCTGTCGGGCCTGGTACCTGGGTGAGCGCTTCTTGCGTCAGACCCTAGGATTGCCAGAGCAGATAGTTCCGATCCATCCTCCCGAGCGCGTGAGGGAGACTGAGGGGTACAGCTTCCAGCAGATGGAGGACTACACCCTTGGTTGGGCCGTGGACGTAGATGCCTACAGGGGCGAGGGCGACTACTCAGAGTACATCCGGACCTTCATCATGCGGCCTCTGAGCAGGGGCTCTCGAGCTGATCCAGCGAGACCTGCGGTGCCAGCGGCCCGGGCAGAGGTAGGAGCAGGAGCGGGGCCATCACAGAGGGCTCGGGCTCGCGGCAGGAGGGGAGTGCAGAGGGGGCGAGGGACGGGCTGGCCCGCTTTGCCTACTATGTTGACTTATAGGGGGCAGAGTGGGGAGACCTACCAGATCCCTTTTGCTCCTCCCCCGGCTGGTCATGAGTTGGCTGGTATTCCTGACTTGCCTCCGGTATGTACTGCTTTATTTCTGCATCTTGCATTGTTATTTCATTTCAGTTCATTCAGATATCCCACAGAATACTGATGTATTTAATACTTCTGCAGGCTTCCTCCGAGTATACCCGTCAGTCTGTGGAGCTGAATGCCTCCCTGATGGGGATGCTGCAGCGGACTCTCGACGCTTTGGCCGTCTACGGCCTGCCGGTATATTCTACTGACCACAGTCTCAAATCATACTCTGTTTCGCACCGTCTGCTATACTGCACAAAAATCTGATAAACTGCTCACGGCTTTCATACACTGTGCTTATACACTACATCTGGCACTGATTCACTGTTTACAGCATTCACACCCTGTAATCATACACTGCATTCTGTACTGATAAACTGCTCACGGCATTCACACACTGTAATCATACGCTGCGTTCTATACTAATAAACTGCTCACGGCATCCACACACTGTACTCATACACTGCATTCTATACTGATAAACTGCTCACGGCATTCACACACTGTACTCATACACTGCATTCCATACTGATAAACTGCTCACGGCATTCACACACTGTACTCATACACTGCATTCTATACTGATAAACTGCTCACGGCATTCACACACTGTACTCATACACTGCATTCCATACTGATAAACTGCTCACAGCATTCACACACTGTACTCATACACTGCATTCTATACTGATAAACTGCTCACGGCATTCACACACTGTACTCATACACTGCATTCTATACTGATAAACTGCTCACAGCTTTCTGATGTGTTTGTTCTTCATATTTTCAGCCTCCTTTCCCGATCCCTCCAGTGGGTGGCGCTGCTCCAGTTGGGCCTCCCCTTTCTACCCGGGATGGCAGGGTATTCCCTCGTACTAGAGGGGGACGTGGTCACGTGGGGAGTAGCTCACGAGCTCCAGTTCCGGGAGATGGTGAGTCGGAGGCGGGGACAGAGTCATTTGCGGAGGAGGCCGGGGACAGCTCGGGCTCGGGCTCCGATAGTGACGACTCCGACGATGCTTTTGCGCTTTTGCCTAGGAAGAGGGCGAGGACTGATCCTTAGGCATGAGGCCTGCTGCTGATGATGATGATTTTGCTGCTTCTTTTCTTTATTTCTTTTCTTGTACTTTTCTCTTTTGGTAGATAGAGTACTATGTACTGCCGCAGGCAGGTTTTTGCTTTTCTCAAACTATGTATTCGAAAAAGATGATATGAAATGAACTTTTGTTTGAAAAGAAAGTTACATTTGTATATATATGCATATTTCATACCTCGCACTGCATTGCATCATATTACACCTCAAATGTAAATGACATTGATCTGTTGTCTGACAATCGAACACTTGCACTGTAATAATCAAATAATCAACCAACTAAACAGCAAAACAGCACATACGAACCACTGCTCAATCCGAACATACAGCCCATACTCTGCTGAGGACTAATCTGTTGGGGATTGATATGCATTTAGCCCATAACTCAATATTCGGTTCAATATTCGATTCATTCTGCACACAGCAAGCTCTGAACAGATAGCCCCAATCTGATGAGACAGATCACAAAGCTGACACGGTTGCGGTTGAAACACACTCGGATGTCCCAAATTTTCCCTTTCCTTCTCTTGCTTTGCACGGATGTAGAGAATGGCACAACATTCAGAGCACGAATGATTTTGAGGAAGAGTTTCATAACCAGAGTATCGAGCCTACCACAGGACACGGCGAGACAGACTTAAACAAAGAAACAAAGGCACACGACCTGACACAACGAGGCACGCTCGGAAAAGACTCAAAGCCGAAAACAAGACCGACAAATCAAAAGACACGACACGGACGTGTTTGAAAACAAAAGATCTCGAGGAGCCAATCCTTCCGGGCAGGTTTCCCACCCTCTCTGATTTGTGTGATCCTCACGCCACTCGGCCCTCGAGCTCGGTTTTTCTCACAAAACCCTTTTTGCTCACTTTTTCTCTCAACTTACACCTCTCTATTCTTTATTCTCTCATTTTTCATCCCTCCCCAGAGTGGTTGATGGATAAGTGAGAGGTTACGGGTTCACGCCCGATACAGCTAGCTCACAGCCACTTCTTCTGGTAGATAGGGTGCCTCTCGGGCAAGTGTGTTGGCAGGGGAAGGACAGAAGACCTGACTCAACTGTGCCCCTAGTTCGTCACTTTGACCATTTTTGTTTTCTTTCTAAAACAGTTTCGATCAAAATGAACATCAGATTAGCGCGCTTGTTCGATTTTTGATTTGAAATCATGCAAGTCAGGCTGTAAGCACTGAAAATTTTCCTTTTTAGGTCCAAACATGGCCCAATTGAAAATGAAATAGTTTTTCCGAAACAGTCAACCTCAGTAAAAATTTTCAAAAACTATTTTTGCAAACAGCCAATGCTCGAACGAGCGTGGAACTTACCCTCGAGATATGCAACCTCGGATTGGAGGCAATGGAAAATTGCCCCTGGCTTAAAGGGGGTGGAAGGCAACGGAAAGTTGCCCCTGGTTTGAACGTAACTCAGGGCAACTTATGGCAATGGATGGCAACGGAAAGTTGCCCCTTGTTTGGATGATGCCGCGGCATGTTGTAAGCCAGTCTTTGTCGATGACGATCGGACCCTCGGACGCGGAGAAGTCGAAGATGGCTTGAATCAATATATGGACACAGTCACCTGGAAGGTGTCGGTGGTTTGGCTTCAAGAGGAAGTTAATCACGTAGTTCCGGATTGCTGTAATCGGGACATTGGATTCGGAGAGGCGCAAGTGATCAAAACCATGACATGGACTGAGACGCTATGGAAGCGTTGGGGCTGGACTTCAAGATGAAGTTGCCTACGTATCCCAAACATGGGAATCAAGCCTTACGTAGTTCCGGTTAAGGTACACTCGGGTATTTTAACCTTCACTATTTTTAGGCTCTCACTTTTGCCAAGGCGCCCAATGCGGGTTTTCGACCTTGCGAGCTTTATTCTTCTTTCTTTTCAAAAATTTTTTATTTTTTCATTTTTTTTGCTATTCTTTTGCATTTTTCTTTTCTTTTCCTTGTATTTTTTGTCTTTTTTCTTTTTTGTATTTTGCTTTTTTTTTTGCTTTATTTTCTTTGTATTTTTCTCTTGCTCTAACTTTTGCCTGGGTCGCCCTTCCGGGTTTTCGGCCCAGCGAGCCTCTCAAAGGGTAAAAGTGTAACAAGTCCATGCCAAATGGTTTTGAGATTGAAGCCCTCTGTATTCAGGAGAGTGGCTGTGGTATTGATTTGCAGAAGGATCCACCTTTTGGCTCTTCGAGCACATCGGATATTTTTGCCCCTAGTTCGAGGGGTGCTTCTGATCTAGCTTTGCAAGCTTCTTCTGATGAGGTCTGATCTTCTTGACTTGACTTTGGTGCCCCTTGCTCGAGGGCTGCTTCAAACAGGGCCCCACAGGCGTTTCATGGCACTGTTGAATGTTTTGAACGGGTTCCAGTTCGCAACAGATAAATTGAACCTTGAGGCTGAGAATGATCCTAGGCTGCACAATCTCAAGAGCGATTCCACACAGGTCTTCACAAGACTGCGCAAAACATTTTGTTTTTGAAAGTTTTTAAGAAAGCGACAAATCGCTCGCGCAGAAGATAGTGTGGAACCAGTCTGGATCAAACCAGGGTCCTTCTCAGTACTCACGCTGACAGGCATGATTTCATTCATTAAAAGTTTAGCGTGCCTCTCTTTCTCTTAATTGATCAAAGTTTTACAAATCCCGAGGAATTCATTCCTCTTTGTTTTCACCGCAATGTTCGAAAGGTTTTGAAAAACTCAGGTCATTACAATGACTTCAAGGCACAAAAGAGTAGGTAGAAGGTACTATCGTTCCTCTCACAAAGCAAGCATAAAAACAGAGTAACCGCAGCTGTTTCATTCCAAAACCCTGATTGCAACCGGCTCCTTTACTGAGACAGACTTAAAAGGAAAAACAACTAAGTACAAAACAGAACGGTGTTTGAGGCAACAACCCCGAAATCACCCGGTATTCTAAACAAGAGGGATTGACTCATTACAATTAGACAGACCCTTAAGCAAAAGGAATGTCTCCAAACAATGAGACAGGCTCAAGACAAAACAAAAGACTGACCCGATACTCAAATCAGAATTTACAAAACTAGTATTGGTCGATGCTCAAAAATGCGTGCCAAACGCTGCATCCAAAAAAAAAAAAAATGTTCCCACTACTGCCCGCAGGCGGTTCACCTTCTGATCACATACTCGCGGTATCTGTGTCCTCGATATCTGTGTCCTCATATTCCAAGAACTCTGTAGTGACTGATTTGGCCGAGGTAGGCGGGAGGATAACCTTGTTATCGATCAAATCCTGCACCTCATGACGGAGGCGGAAGCAATTGTCGGTACTGTGACCGGTCTGCTGATGGTACGCACAGTACTGAGTGGCATCATGGCCTGCTGGAAGGGGTTTGGGGAGCGGCCTAGGATCGAGGGGTGTAAGATGCCCCTTTTTGGCCAAGATCAGAAGTGCCCTAGACAAAGGCATGTAGAGAGGATGGAAGGCCCTGCGCCCCCGGGGCAAGTATTTTGGGGCCTGAGCACTCTTGCTAGATGAACTAGCGAACGGGTCAGCGGGTGCGGCTTTGAGTTTTTGACTCTTCCCTGGTGCAGGATTGGGAATGGGAGAAGCTACCCTGGCATGACGGGGCCTGTCCCGATTTTCTGATTGACTGAAACTGCCCTCAGGCGGAGTGGGGAAAGCATCCTCCACAGCTTTTGTCGTAACTGCGGATATCTGTTGCTTGTTCATTCCCCCGGCTTTCAAAGCCTCTACTGCCCACAGCAGTTGTTCGATGGGATCGGCATCTGCCTTCACTTTGTCTTTACCTCTGGCCTCAGCCGGGTTGAGAGTTTGGGTGGATATCGGTGCATCACTGTTGTATGTGGAGGCCATCTCCGGCTGATTAAGCTCAATCACAATCCGCCCCAGTAGCGGGGGTTCTTGGGGTTCGAAATTTCCGGCATACGGTGCAACCGGTGGCAAGGCTGACATTCCGTAAGCGAGATCCGCCACGGACCTCTGAAGATCACCTATCATCCCCATTAACTCGAATGTAGTGGGCTCGCGAGCCTGATAGAACTGGGGGGTCCAGATTGGGTGTGCAGCGGGCGACCTGGGCGGATGCGTCATATCAACAGTAGCATCATTCTGTGGGATGGTTTCCTGACTCAACGCGGCCGTCATGACCACAATCTCTTCAGAGTTCTGCATCATGTTCAGTCTTGCCTCAGCAAAGGGGGAGACGCTAACTGTTCTGGGTCAACTCACTGAATCTCTGAACTGAAACGGAAAACAAGCAGTATTTCAGCCCCAAACAGATCAAACACGGGTGTAGCCGGACAACTGCGCTCTACTACTGAACACTATTCCCCGGAGTCATTATCAAAACTGAACTGATACCCGCAGACACGGCTAATTCTCAACAACACTGATACTGGTGCCCTCGGGCCGGGTACCCAAACTCGCAAACTGATATGTACGTTCCCTGCAGAGTTACACTCTAAAGCACATAGCAAATAAATGAGAACCAAAACACCCCTATATTGGGGTAGGGTTTCCCTGTCCTATTTTGTCAGGAACTAGGGTTTCACTACGCACACAGCGGTTTCAGACAACTTAGCATCGGGTAAGCAACCTGTCCTAGTTTGGAATGGTCACTATGGATTCCGAATATGCACTAGGTCGAATGGTCGAAAAGGGTGCCCCGGTAAAACCGGGGTTTGTGTTCCCATACTGGCAGAGCCCGCAACCGGTCAGCCTTATGGTCATGCCTTGACAAGACAAGCCTCCGGCAAACCGCTCAGGAATAGCAGATGGCCAACACGGTGTCCTAGGCGCACCAATGCACATGCAATGCAAAGAAACACATAAGTGTAGTCAAAACAGGATATCATGAGTTCGAGTCAAGCTCTCTAAAATCCCCAGCAGAGTCGCCAGAAACTGTAGACGTCCCCGAACGCCCCGGGAGGGTTAAGTCCCGTTCCGTTCATATTGGGGTCACTACAGTTCGGACTCGATTTGTGTTGGTTCTGAATCTTGAACCAAAGAGTCCAAATCCGGCAAATCGTTTGAGAAAACAGATTTTTGAAAAGTAGTGCCAAACATGGACTGCTTTGCCAGATTACAGAGTCGCCACCTAAATATTTAAAATGGGAAATTTAGGAAACCCTGACTCGGTTGCCGAAGGCCACATGTCCGTCATCACCAAAGTGGTCTTGGCTCGGGAGCTTGGGTACGATCGGGGAAGGTCAGCTATGAGCACCCCCTTTCGCCCGGTCCGAAGACCGGCCTCTACTAACCGTGATATCCGTTTTTGAAAACTTTATGCGTTCTTATTCCAATTATTAGCCTAGAATCACTATGTTATGCGCACGGCAAACAAGTATAGACTAAATTGCCTAATTTGGAAATAAACATTGCATATCCGTTTTGTCTCGAAAAACGTGTTAGTTTTTGTGCTACTCGCAAGTAGGCTAAAATGCGGATTTCAATGAATTGTTCCAACTTACGCAATCCAACCTCCACCCACAGGCATTCAAGCAGTTTGTAACACATAAGCATTTAGCCACATGGTAATCATACTGTCATGTTAACATTCACACGCATGCGATATGCTGAAGCGTAAATACTTACATCGTACTCCGTGCCAAAAACAGAAACCCGGTTAGCAAACATGCATGACCTAGTTCATGTTAGGTGGCTAATGCAACACAAGCATAGATGCAATCTAGAGTAGGCTCGGCTAACCCTAAACATGACATGTGAAATGCGCGAGTAGCATGTATTCAATTTGGAATTGAAAATTGCAATGCAGTTTGCATGATGTGCCGAGCCCGAATGCATGTAAACAAATGCATGAATGCACGCATGCATTGCATAAGGTATGCTAATTTAAATGTGCCCTAATCTACCATCAAAGCAGGTAAATAAAAGGGAGAAAGAAATGGGGGTTGGAAGACATACACCCACTCACACACACTTATTACATATTTGCCCTCTCTCGGAGGGACCGAATAAATACAGAATTGAATAAATAATTAACTACGCAAGCTAATTAAATATTACAAACCAATTAAATTAATTAAATAAAATAATTAATCTAATTAAACGGTAAATTGCCTCGGGATGAGGGCCAAATGCAGCACGCGCTCGGGACTGGCTCGGAATCGCACTGCCATGCATGATCGCCTCTGTTTTCCCTGCTTTCCTCTTCTGAAGACTACCAAAACTTCAGGAATACTTCCTTGGGCACTGAAGATCACCACCGGCTGGGGTAGAAAACCACCGGCTGAAGGATGTGGCCACCGGCACTGAATTGTTCCATCGGCTGGGAAAACACTGCCGATCGGCATTAAAAAGTGCCGGCCGGCACAAAATGTTCTGCAGATCCTGCAACTCACAGCAGCAGAGGACAAGCTATGCATAGCAAGGCAATTCAAAGCATGTATGCACCAAACACATCCCACATCATGTTGATGGCTCAATGGGGCATGTGCCTCGATCCTCGGACCACCAATCGCGCATTTCTATGCGTGATGGCCCAAAGGACCAAGAATGCAACTTCAATGTCAAATGCATGCAATGCAAACAAGCAAATAAAGGTGCCAAACCTCCATCATACTTCACTTCAAGAGGCCCAACATGCATGCCAATGCAACAAGGCCCTAAGCATGTTATCTACTATGCCATATGGACAATGCGAGGCACTTATGTAAGCATGCAAGTAGGCGTACAAGGCAAGCATGCAAACCAATGGAATGATGGACTTAGATATGAATTAGGCATCTCAAATGGGCCCAAAATCAGTGGCCAAAGTGCCTAGGAATGGAGACTAAACAAACTCACACACATGCAATTGTTAAGGTCCAAACCCAAGGCATACAAAAGCAACTCTCATGCACACTTAAGAGGCACAAACATGGGCTAATAGCATGCATGAAAAGCTCTGAAATCCATGTCAAACATGATGCCAAATCATGCAATGAAGCATGCCAAACAAAGCATGCAAATGGCCTAGGCTTAAAGCAAGTCAATAGGGCATTAAACCACACTTAGCACAAACACATATGGCATGCATCAAACAACCAAAAACAGGTTCTTAGCATGTTAAAGCAAGGCCAAAGAGCTACTTAGATGGCATCTAAGAGGTTTGAACATGAAGGCATGCACAATGGTCAAAACAAAGGGGATACAACACATGCTCCCAAAGCATTAACAAGACCACTAAGGCAAGCATACAAGCACATCATAAGGCCTGGAATAGCATGCTAGATGGTTTTAAATCATTGAAAATGAAGCAAGCAAGTCATGCTACACTCACACACTCTCAAGGCCAACAAGCCAAATGCAAAGGAGCTATGTAATGCATGATGAGATCGACCCAAATGGCTATGGACAGAGCTAGATCATGGCAAAATAAGCATACAAGCTTCACAAACACAAGTCTAAAACATGCTAGAAATGAAGGCACACAACCTAGGCACGTTAAGGCATAACAAGGCATTACAAGGCAACCATACTAAGTATGTATAAGAGGCCAAAACCAACTTGAAATCATGTTATAACATGGCAATATAAGCATGAAAAACAAGTCAAACATGCTCAACACACACTCAAGCATGAAGCTCCATAAGGAAGCAAAATTTGCCCTTTTCAAGGACATCAAGGAGAGGGGGTGACCCTCTCCTTCTTGAGACTTCAAGGCATGCTCTTCACCACTGAAATCCCTCAAGATTTCAGTGGTGAAGAGATCCTATCACCAAAATCTCGGATCCCTCACAAAATAGCACAAAAAGTGCCCTTTTCAAGGCCTAAGGGTGGTCAAACTCACCCAAACCACTAAACACTCTTAATGAACAATAAAGAGGGCTTAAAAACAGAGATTTTATGTGTTAATCACTAAGCACAAAAACTGTTTTAAACTAGGTAAAAACAAGGTGCAAAAAAGGGGGAAAAGGGAGTTAGTATCTCACCCTTGTAGCCTTCTTCAACAAAGATAGAGTGATGGCCTCTTTGAGCTTCAAATCAACCAAAAACAGCAAGAACCAACCTTTGGAACCTCAGAACCAAGAGAAAGGTGGAACACTAGGTGTTTTAGTGCAATAGTAAGGCACAAAACACCTAGATTATAAAGAGAAAGAGAGAGATAGTAAGTATATCTATTCTAACCCTAAAAAAAACCAGAGCTCTAACTCTCTAACAATGTCTAAAGCTCTTGGATTTTGTAACCCTTGAGCAAAGGGAGGAGCCTTCTCTCTTATAGGCAAAAAGCTTACAAGCTTAGCCACCAAGCAAGCTCATCCCTCCATACACGTGTATGGAGGGGAGCAAAAGGCTGAACAGCTGTGAGAAAATATCTCATAAAGCAGCTGAACAGTGCCCGGCCGGCAAAGAGTGCCATTTTGGCAAACTTAGTGCCGGTCGGCACAAAAGAGTGCCGATAGAAACACCAGCTAGCCGGTGGCCTTTAGCCACAGCCGGTGGTGTGTGGGAATGCCTCACAAAGCATCCCCTTCCCTTCCAAGGCAAAACACAAGTGTTTGGTGCAAAACCAGACACAAAACGGTCGAGTTCGGAGGTCCTGAGGCAAGGGCGCGCGAGCCGAGAACTCCGGGAACGCCAAACGAACACAAGTATGGATAATCACCGAGTGTTCCAACGGTGACGTCCAAGTCTTGAGGACGGTCAAAAATGGGGTGTCTACACATAGTCAGGGAGAAAAGTAGTCCCTGTGGTTCAACCAAGAAGAAGCAAAAGATTCCCACATCAGCATGAGGTAGGACATTGCCGAGGTAAGTCATTGCCAATTGCCCCTTGTAAGGTACCTTCCCTTCCTAGCTATTACATTGCATTTTAGCTACTACATTGCATTGCATATAGTATCTATCGCATGCATCTACTGCATATCCGTTGGATCGCCTACATCCTTCCCATGTTGAGTTTGGTCTGGTATGTGCTCATACTTCTTATGTCAAAGCATGGTTATGAGATTTTGTGTACGCACCTATTCCACTAATGGGATTGTGGTTTGAAGGTGACGGCACCATTTCCGTGTTAGACATGGTTTGTTTGTGTCCATGCCTTTCCTAGGCAAAATTTGGTTTGGCCGCGCACCTTATCCGTTGTATCCATTGCATTGTACTGTAGTATGTTGTATCTAGCATTTAGGATCGCGATCTTTCCTGAGCAGATCATGCCTCACTTATATCATGCCACCCAATTACTTGTATTTGTGTTCCATCTATGCACACATAATTCTGCATGTGTACGCGCCTATTCCACTGATAGGATTGTGGTTTGAGGGTGTCGGCACCTTTTCTGTAGCAATCCCGGTTTCAATCCCTCTTTTATGTTTAGCCACTTCGACTGGGACGGTCGGAGGTCCAGGGGGCAGCGCCCCTTGGTCGGGGGGTCGAGGGGGCAGTGCCCCTTCGCAGGGGTTGAGGGGGGCAGCGCCCCTTGGCGGGTCCAAGGGCAGCGCCCTGGCGGGGGTTGAGCTGCCCGGTCAGCTCGCAGGTTCCAAGGGTAGCGCCCTGGCGGGGTTGAGGGGCAGCGCCCCTCAAAACAAAAATTCATAATGCATTCGAAGTTACTTGATCTATGTCCGCAATTCACCACTTTATAAGCATTTGGTCATAAAAATGTTTCCTCTCTCAGCGATGTGGGACTCAAAGAGTGGACAAAAGTGTTGTGCCAAACGACGTCGTTTGGTATGCTTGTTGGAAGTCCCACATCGATTACAAGATACATTTTAAGGTGAACAAACTCTTATATAAGTGCAAGTGCATAGGGTTAGCTTATCAACTTCTATGGTTCTTTCTTGGTTTAATGAGCCATTACGAACCGAGCTTAAGTTATAAATTTTAGTTGCGCCGAGCTGGATTTTGGCCATAGTTCCATTGGGATTTTGGCCATAGTTCCTTCGCCAAAGTTGTGTTATTTCTCGAAGGCTTTGTGGTGTGTGGTGGAGATCGAGTTTCAACTCTTTTCATCTTCTTCGTTTGAGCTTCAAATTTGAGGTAGGAATAACCTACTCCTCTCTATGAGCTTTGTCTTTAAATTTTAGCATTTTGATATGTTGGGGGTTGTTGTGTAATTTTGGGAAAGTTTGGGGCTTTTGTGCAATTTTACAAAAGTTGGGGTTTTATTTATAATAAACCTATATGCATGTTTAGCATAGAGAAATGTTAGAATTGGGAATGTATGGGGTTAAAGGATGTAGTGGGACAATTTACTGCTCATCTAATTGAAATGTTGATATATTATCCATTTTGTGCATTTATTTTCTGTTTAGAAATAACTGCTTTGGGCTATCGGTGGAGGATAGTCTTGATTGTTGTAGACAATGCACGATGATTAGGCAAACTAAAACCAATCACTAGAATGTGTCATTGAGTATGACGATTGAAAGAATACATTAACTTTATGTATTGATTGATGATGTGTATAATAATTGTTTATATGCATTGTGTTGTGTTGGAGGAGGGAGGGGATGTACTCCACGGTTTAGGGGAAGATAGGGGATGGACCTCTAAACCGGGTGTTGTGTGGGAGGAGAGAGGGGATGGACTCCGTAGATACAGCTCATATGCTTGTCTATTGATATGATGATACAGCTCATATACTTATCTTTGGAAGTGTGATATAGTTCTTATACTTATCAGTGGAAGTGTTAATATAGCTCATATGCTTATCTGTTGATGTACTGATATAGCTAGTATGCTTATCTATTGTGAAATGAGGAAATGTTTAATATGAGTTACTGTCTCATACCGGTTATTTGGTCAGGTTTCTGAACCATGGTTATGAATTGAGAATTGAAAAGGAATGGAAAATGAAACTGTAATGTGTTATCAAAGAATGTAAAAGTGTTAACCATCTATCAAACTATTAATCTTTTAGTCATTGTTCATAGCTGGTTTAGTGTATTTCTACTGGGCTGTTAGCTCACCCTATACGGGAATATCATTTTCAGGTACAGGTGAGATGTTACCTCCAAGTCAATAGTATGGATGGACCAACGGAAAGCAAGAGTTTCCTTATTATGCTTTATGTGTGCATGAGTGTTATTTGTAAAGCCAAGGGCTTAATTTGTAATGAGCGAGACTCTATTTGTGTAACCAAGCAATGTCTTGGAAAGATGGAAGCCTATATGGCATTTAATTCTTTGTTAAATAGTGAACTCTGATATATGAACTTATATTGTTTCTTTTATATTTATTCCGCATATGATCTGTCTTCATTGCAATATTTCGGGGCGTTACATTTTCTATGGTAGACGGAGTTTGATTTTGCATCTCCATCCCTTTATGATATTTGTATGGTTTTGCACTACTCGTGGTTTGATTATTTCGATACATTGCATATCATTTGCACTGTTTCATTCCATTGCATTACATAAATCCTGAATTTTCAAATCGGCTTCGCTTAGCGTATAAGTCCAATCTTCAAACCGGCTTCGCTTAGCGTATGAATCCAATCTTCAAACCGGCTTCGCTTAGCGTATGAGTCCAACTTTCAAACGGCTTTGCTTAGCATATAAATCTAATTTTCAAACCGGCTTCGCTTAGCGTATAAGTCCAATCTTCAAACCGGCTTCGCTTAGCGTATAAGTCCAATTTTTAGACTGGCTTCGCGTAGCGTATAAGTCCAATTATCAAACAGGTTTCATGTAGTGTATAAGTCCAATTTTCAAACCGGCTTCACGTAGCGTGTAAGTCCAATTATCAAAATCTTTCTGCATATCATTTTGCATCCTGCCCCTGAACTACGCTGGTTTGATTCCTTGCAAAGGGATACGTAGGCAGCCTACGGGCACAACCATTTATTTGTCTGTACTTTGTTTGTTTGTCCAAGTCTTCGGCCTTGTCAAAAATGTGTCGTCTCTGGGCTTTGACATTCACTCCCGTCACTTCTTGACTTCTGAGTTCTGTCAAAGAGGGCCAACTATAGACACCCCATTTTTGACCGCCCTTAAGACTTGGACGCGACTGATGGTTTACATGGTGGAGAAAGGTGTGTAGGGGAAAGGTTCAGTTTCTTCGGCAAGGAGAGAGTCAAATCTCAACTTCATACCCCTTTTTGGACCAAAACAATCTTGATCAAAAGATTTTAGACCTTAAAACCCTCTCTTTCAAAATGTTTTTGAAATAAAGTTTTTACAATGTTCTGAGACTCGCATTTTGTCAAATGTTGCGCTTTTCGGTAAACCGAGCAAGGACAAAGTGGAAATGAATGAAAAAGAGATAAAATGTTTGAAAAATCTTTCAAAACACTTTGTCTAAGGGTTTGGAGTTGAAGAAAAGAGGAAGAAGAGAGAGGAAAACTAGTTTGGGAGAAGTTCGGCATGAATCCGGGAAGGACCGAAACTGCGCGGCTTCACCGAAACGGGCATAACTCTTTGCACAAGAGGAATTTTGATGCAAGGTTGGCGCCATTGGAAAGCTAACTTTTGGGGCTTCAATGTAGCCACATGGAAGACCAGAAAATCAGATGGCCAACCACTTAGGTGGTCAAAAGTGGTTCAGCATGAATCCGGGAAGGAGAGAAAAAGTCAAGCGATACTCACTAAATCGGGCTTATTCATTTGCATACTTGGATTTAAGATATGAGGCCACCACCGTTGGAAAGCTTACTTCGGGGGCTTCATTTTGCACTCAAGAATCTCCTAAAGCCAAGTCCGGGTGGGGGAGATATGGTTGGTTGAAGTAGGGCATCAATCCGGTTGGACCGAATCTGCGCGGCTTCACCAAAACAGGCATAACTTTTTGCACATGAGGAATTTTAATACAAGGTTTGCGGCATTGGAAAGCTAACTTAAAGGGCTTCACGGATGACAAGCTTTGGAGCTTTAACCCTTTGACCCCTGGTCGGCCGACCAGGTCAAGTGGTCGGCCGACCCCTTGAATTGGTCGGCCAGCTACCCTCTGTTTTGTCTCAATGAGTGTGAGCCAGCTGTGCCAGCTGGAAGCCTCAGAATGCATCCTCCATACACGTGTATGGAGGATGTTTAAGCTTGGTTTTAAGCATCTTGAAGAAGTTTTAGGCCCTCTCTTCTATAAAGGAAAGGTGCCTCTTCCATTGCAAGGGTTCCAAGATTGGTGAAGGCACATACATACACCTCTCCCTATATCTCTCTATTCCAAGCTTCAAAACACCCTTGTTCTTGCACCATTGCTCTACACCTCCTAGCATAACACCTCCACCATCACTCTAAGCAACTTGGGGCTGGTTTTCAGAGATTGCAGGTGTGTTATTTTGGTCCAGAAGCTGCTGGTCCCTTTGGCTACAAGGGTAAGTCTCTATTTTTCCCATTTTGACATTGTTTTGCTCCATAGTTTAGCTCTATTTGCAAGCATTTTTGGGTTTCGTCTTAAACTGAAAAGTGTCTTATTTTGAGCTCCTCTTGAAGTTTGATTAAGGATACTTTTCTGTTTGAGGTCATCTACTTCCTTGTATGCTCCATCCCTCTTTGTAGGCTTATTTTGCTTCCTATCTTAGCCTTACTTGCAAGCATTTTCGAGATTTGTCATAAACTGAAAAAATTTTATTTTAAGCTTATAAACATGTTTTCTTAAGGTCTTTTTTTTTTCTGTTGGGGGTTATCTACCCCCTTTCATGCTTCATTTCCTCATGTTTTGAGCTATACATTTGAGCATTTGCATTGGCCTTGGTTCGGCCTTTTAGCCACTGAATGTGTCTTTGAGCTTCAAAATCATAGAGGGGCGACCCTCTCACTCCTTGTTCTCTTTACTAGCTTTATTGGCCTTCCAAAGGAGCTCCATTTTGCATGCTTTGAAGTCTTGTTTCAGGCCATTATTGGTGAGTTTTTAGGTCTGCATGAACTCTGTCCGGAGCCCTTTTAGCCACATTTTGTGTCTATCATGCATGTGTGGAGCAATCCTCCTCAAGGCCTTTCAAGGGGACCTTTCATTGCATGTTTCATTGACCCATTTCAGGGCCTTTTTGGTGAGTTTTAGGACCCTCATAACGTATTTCCAGAGTTGGTTTTGCCATTTGGTGTGTCCATCATACATGTGTGGAACAACCCCTTGCATGGCCTTCCAAAGGAACACTTCATTCTTGCATGCATTGACTGAGTTTCAGTGGTTATTTGGGCATATTTTAGCATACCATGTCGCTGTTTTTGGCTGGTTTGGTGACCTCTCTTATGCTTCATATACATGTAATGTAAACCATGCTTACTAACCTATGTTGCATGTTGTTTTAGCCCTTCATGTTAGCACTTTTTGGCCATGCTTGAAACTGATTTGGTGCATGTTTAGGATTTCCTTGGCTTTGTTTTCATGCCTTATGGTCAAATAATGCTTGCTTTGCATGCTTGTGGTTCAATGCATTTGCTTAACTTTGAGTTTTGAGGTCCATTCCATGCATATACTGAGGTATTTCTTTGTTTTGAGGCCATCATACATCATATTTTAGAGCTTGTTTGAATGCCATATTGCCATGTTTGGTACTCCTTAAATGCGTTTGAGAGTTGGGCTTGTATGCCTCATTTACCGACCATTGAATGAGCTCTATTTTGTTGCATTCCGAGCCATCATTTTAAGCCATTTCCCCACTGTTTCAGACCTGCCTAGGGTCTGTTTGGGGTTGGTTTTGCCATTAGTGTATTGCTTTGGGTACCTCTAGAGTAACACACTTCACTAGTTTCAGTACCCGGGCCCCCTGGCTTGCATTGTGTGCCATATTTTCATGATTCGGGACCATTGTTCATCATGATTCAGAGCTGGAGAATGTGTGTTTTTATTCCATACTTCATCCTTTGCCATGCTTAGTTAGAGTTGCATGTTGTGCCTTAGGATCGGTCCTTTGCATCCGTGCATGTTTGCATGTATTTTGGTTGTCTCATTTCCATCATATGGCCACTGATTTGAGTGTGACTGAGGTCCACTCATATTGGTTTAAGTCCGCTTTGCATTGTGTATGCCATGTTGCAATGTGTTGTGCACGTTATGTTGTTAGCATTGTGTATGCCATGTCATTCCTCGCATTGAGTATGCCATAGGTTGTTAGTCGCATTTAGTTCATGAGCATTATGCATGCCATGTAGTGTTAGCATTGTATATGCTAGGTGCATGTTTGCATTTTCATCCCTTGCATGTTTGCGTGATTCAGTGGCATTGCATCTAGGATTGCATGTTAGAATTGCATTCATGCATATCATGTATATTGTATTGTGTTTGGAGTAGGGTTTAGTCCAAACACGGGAAACGAGGGACGTTTCGTACTCCAAGTGACGAAACGTGCCTCGATTCCCGGTCGCCGATGCACCGGATTATCCATGATGGAGTTTAGGCCTCGTTGCGTTCATATGTGCATTCATTTCACACCGAGTCGTGCAATTCGATTCCTCGGCCATCATGCATCGAGATGCGTGATTGGTGGCACGAGGATCGAGGACTACACTCCCTAGAGCTTGTGCAATGACGGGGAGAGTGGTCGTGCACACATGTGTTGCAAATACCTTGCTTTCTCTTTCTCTTGCCTTTGTTGCAGAAAAACCAGAAACTGGAGGCAGGAACTGGTCGGCCGACCAGCTTTTCTGGCAGGCCGACCACCTCTTTTGGTTTTTCCCACATAAACTGGTCGGTGGGTGGTCTCCAAGCCCAATGGTTGGTCGGTGGCCCTCCCACAGTTTCCCAGAGTGGAGTTTCAGCCTCTCGGAGCTTTGTGCAAGTTTCTGGATTCAATTGCAAACAAAGGCGAGTCAAGGCGTCGCGATGGAATTTCCCGACAAGGCAACTTGAGCATGCATACATCCTCCATCATTCCGAGCAGAGCCGAGGCAGTCCATTGCACGTAGCATAGCATGCTAGCTTACTTTGCTTACCTAGTTCATTTGTTAAGTAATTAGTGTTGTGTAATAATTCGTTATTTGTTTTGGTTATGTAATATTTATTCGGACCCTCCGAGCGAGGGCAATTGTGTAATAAGTGTGCGTGTGTGTGATGCATGTCTTCCAACCCCACGTCTTTCTCCCTTTTATTTACCAGCTTATGATGGTTAGATTAGGGCATGTTTTAATTAACATACTTATGTTCGCATGTTTGCATCATTCATCTGTCTTGCATGCACCGGGCTCGGCGCATCATACTAACTGCATTTGTATTTCAATTCCAAGTTGAATACATGTTAGCTGTAGCATTTCATATGCCATTCTTAGAATAGCCGAGCCTATTATAGTTGCATTTTTGCATGTGTTGCATTAGGCATTTCTGTATAGTTAGGATCATGCATGGATTTCTAACATAGCTTCTGTTTTGGCTTGGAGTACTCGGTGAGTGTTTATGCTTTAGCATCCTTGCATGCGTGTGGGTGACTGCCATGATAGCATGCTTACCATGAGGCTAACTGCTTATGTGATATATCTGCCTGAGTGCCTGTGGGTGAAGGTTGGGTTATTTGGATTGGAACAATTCATCGACTGTGAGTTTTAAGCCCACTTGAGAGTGGCAAAATCATGTTTTCTAAGCCCACCCGAGGGTGGCAAATCCACGTCTTAGCCTACTTGCGGGTAGCACCATCAAACCATTTTCAAAAACAAACATGAAATGTTTTGTTCCAATTCAGGCGATCCAGTCTATACTTGTATGCTGTGCGCATCACATAGTAAATCTAGGCTAATAACCGGAATAAGAGCACATAATGTTTTCAAAACTCGATATCATGGTTAGTAGAGGCCGATCTTTGATCGGGCGAGCGGGGGTGCTCACGAAGTGACCTTCCCCAATCGTATCCAAGTTCCCGAGCCGAGGCAACTTTGGTGATGACGGACACGTGGCCTTTGGCAAACGAGTCAGGGTTTCCTAAATTCCCCCAAAATAAAATATTTAGGTGGCGACTCTGCATCTGGCAAAGCTGTCCATGTTTGGCACTTCTTTCAAAAAATCTGTTTTCAAAAATGATTTGCCGGATTTGGACTCTTTGATGATTCATTGGTCTTGCATTGCACTCTGCGAGATTAGATACAGGACCGTGGCTTTGAGTCCTGAACTGTAGTGAGCCCAAATGAACAAAATGGGGGAAATCTCCTCCCGGGACGTTCGGGGACGTCTACAGAGGGATGTCCTAAGCAATGGTGCCATAGCCAAAGGTCATCCTTGGTGGATGGTAACTTAATAGGTGAATGAGTCAGTTTGTCTGTCTGATCCAGAATGTAGAGACCATGTTCCTCTCTACCACTGCCAATCATCTTCCTCGGGTTAAGGTCCTCAAACAGACAATGATTAGGAAAAAAACGTCATGCTAAGGAATACGACTCAAAGATAAAAGATTAACACTAAAATTAAGAACATGGAATACAGAGGATACATGAAGGGAAAATGTGGCATGAATTAAACCTTTCCCAGCCACAAACGAAATAGTACCATCAGCAATACGCACTTTTTCTTGACCTAAGGAGGGGTTATACTCTGAGAACAAATTAGTGGAACCAAACATATGGTCTAAAGCACCAAAATCAATAATCCATGGCATAGTCGTATGAGATAGCATGACACATATGAAGGAAGCCAAGTTACCTGAATTGGCAAAAGAAGAAGAGGATACAGGCTCGATTGTCTAGCAAGTGGCGAAGAGCAATCTCAAAATCTGAGACAGATAACCCGAAACATCAGCAGCTAGTAAGACAACTAGACATGAAGGTGGTGGCTCAACCGTGTTAGAAAGATGTACCCAAGCATTGGCCCCTCGGCCTCTAGACTGACCAGACTTACCCCCTTGAGTACCAGGACGATCTTCTCGACCACCAGAAGGAGTCCCATGTAGCTTCCAACAAGTCTCTCGTGTGTGTCAAGGTCTACAGCAGTAGTCAAAGAAAAGATTATCCTTCTTAGAGGAAGGACAAGAACCACGAGTCACACGTTCTCCATCTCGAGGGGATGCAAAAACCAAAGCAGAGTGATCTGTAGTGGCATAAAGAAACATAGCAGAGCAGCGACTCTCCTCATTTTGCACAAAAGCAAAGGCTTCCTGGAGAGAATGAAGCACGGCCATGCCAAGTACTCTGCTCCGAACTAGATCATACTCCACGTTTAGGCCTTCCATGAACTTGAAGACCTGCTCTTGCTCCACAAACTTCCGGTAACCAGTAGAATCAATGGTACAAACAGGCTTGTAATCTTGAAGGTGATCAAGTCGCTTCCATTCATTGCTAAGGAAGGCAAATTACTAGAAGATAGTCATCTCACCTTGCACCGACCTTTCAATGGAGTGACGTAACTCGAAAGCCTGGGAGAAGTTCCCCTTCTTGGAGTAAGTAATAACTACGGCCTCCCAAATATCCTGGGCAGTGTCCATAGACAAGTAGCCCTCTCCAATCTTCGATACCATAGAATGTATTAACGAGCCCATAATCAAAGAATTGGTGATCTCCCACTGATCATAACGAGGGTCTGTGGTACTGGGTGCCTATACCCTCCCATCAACATATCTCATCTTCCCTTTGCCCTTCAAGAAAATTGTCAGACTCTACGACCACACTAGGTAATTCTGACCATAGAATAGAGAGGTGGTGATTTTAAGGACAGGGTTGAGATTATTAATCATAGTAGAAGGGATAACAGAACTCTCACCCTGAGATGGCTGAGAGGTAGTAGATTCACTAGTAAAATATGCTATGAAGACTGTACTAACTACTCCTCAACCACAATGCCAATCATAAACCCAAAAGATGATAATGGAAGAACAAGCACAACGGTCACTATGGAAGCATAAAGAATTAAGAACTCGGTATAAACTTTTTTTTTCCCCCCTGTTTTATGTCACGAGAAGATCCCAGAAGGGAAGAAACGAACTCAGGCTACCCTAGAAGGGCTACCGAACTCAACCAGACTAGCAAGGAGGCTGGTCAGCCACCTGGGGGCCCTCAACAGTGGCTGGAGGGGCCTGCCGAGGGAAAGAGAAGAGGCTGTCAGGTGGCTGGAGGGATGGAGGGTGGCTAGGAGGAGTTACAAGGGTGTGTCGTATGGTAGGGAAGAAGAGAAGAGGCAACTGGTGGTGATAGGTCCAAGAGAAGGAAAGATGGCTAGGGCATGGATCTGATACCATGTAAGTTTAGAGAAGAAAAAAAGATAGGGAATGAGTGAGGCCTCATCCCCTTTTATATTGATAATAATGTGTAATTACAAGAGTGCTATCAGGCATAAATTATGGACCAACCCATTACATCAATTAAGGGAAAATAAAATAAAATAAGAATAAAATATATGCAATATTATTTCCTATTATTCTAACACTTATTCTAACATCAGTCATGTTGGATATCACACTCATAGGACATGCCCTGACCATAGTCGACGTATTGAGAATCATATCGTAAATCAAAATCCAAATTTAGCAAATCGTGAACTAAATTGAATTGAGCATCGTTAAGATTTAGTAAAAACTACAAAAACTAAAAAAAATAAATAATAACATTTAACTATAGTATATATAATAAATTAATTAATTAATTAATGTGGTATGTGTTACACAATAATTCTTATACAAGAACATGATTACACCGTCTACTTAGGAAAGCAAGAGATGTGGGTTCAAATCCCACCAACCATCAAATTATTCAAAAATCATAATAAAATCTCTCTTCATATTAAAAAATGGACTTAGAATCCACCTATGTTTGAAAGCCTAACACATTTTAAAAGTTGTGTAAGCTTATTGTTCAAAAATAAGTTCAAAAAAAATAGTTGTCAGACCATTGGGTCTAACTAATCTAAGATATGTAACATTGAACCATATTTATTTCACTAAAATAACAATAGATAATTCTTGAGTGCAAGTTACTTTAACCTTAACATCCTTGGAAGATGTATTATGAAATTTTTCCAAGAAAAAAAAAATTTTGAGAAATTTTTTTAGAGAACATGTTGAGATGAATCTGATTCAATCTGATTGGATTCTAATTAAAAAAAAAAGAAAAAAAAAAACCTTTGATCACCAAAATAACAACAAATCATGCGTACACATTGGTTATTTTTGCACTAAACACTCTTAGAAGTAATATTTATGTCATTTTCACCAAAAACAAAAAGATAAAAATGAGTCGGGACAGGTTGGATCCAATAGTTTCAAAAATTGCATTAATCGTAAAAAAATGAATTATATTCCAAAATAGATTTGGCAATGTCATATTGATCTATGCATGAATCACAAATCGAATCATAAATTGTAAGATTTTGATAAAAAGAGGCCCCAACACATGTTGGAGAGGAGTCTAAACAAGTCCTATCAATGTTTTCATATTTTAAAACCACACATAATTTCAACATTTGGGGACATGCGTGTCTATTGTTTAGATACTCATGATACACTCTAGTCGCGACACAAATTTAAAAAAATAAATAAATAATTAGGGCTAAGGATTAAAATCAATATAAAGTCAATTTACACATATCAATAACTCCTTTTTTAGTTTTTTATTTTATTTTATTTTAAAAACCAGCCTAAAACTTTTAATGTATTCAAGAATAGAGCATTTACCATTTAGATAAAAGATGTGTACATATATAAATATATGGTAATAAAATAGGGGACCACTAGTTAAGTTGTAAAACTCGACATATCAACCTTCAGATTGCGGGTTCAAATATGGTAAGGAGACACTTTGTGCTATTAATGACAAAGGTTATGGTTGTGTTTGGATTAGTTTTGGAAATGTGATTCTCTTTTTGGAGTTGTGATTTGAGTGTGGAATTGCGAGTTAAGTTTTGAAAACAGAAAATTTGTTTGGTTATGAGTTTTGAAAGGAATTTTTGAATGGAATTTTTGAATTTTGAATTTTGAAAAAAGCGGATTGGGTCTACCCGATCGTCTGCCCATCCGACGTCTGGCCAATTGATCGGAACAGTGCAATTTTTTTTTTCTTTTTTTACAATTGCAACATGTTATTTGGAAAGGAAAAAAAAATACTTGTTTTAGATATTTTTTAAATATAGAAAATATTTTTTTTAGATTTTTTATAAAAATAATTTAACAATTCCTTCACTAATCATCTTCAATACTATATCATCAAAAGAGTTTTGAAAAGTGTTTTGAATTAAGTTTTAAGTTGTGTATTTGGTTATGAGTTTTGAAATTAATTTTTGAATTGAGTTTTGAGTAATTTTGAGTTGTGTGTTTGGTTATAAGTTTTGAAAAGTGTTTTGAAAATTTTACCTTTGGAATCAACCATACGAAGCCTATATTTTACCCAATCTACCCCTCTCATACTCTCACCCAATGAGGACTAAACTAGTTTTGCCTTTTTTATATTGTAATATATAATAAATAGGTTGTTAATATTTTCATGCATACATAAGCTGCTATCTATTGTCATGTCCCTGATGTGTTCGTATTCCAATTTTTTAAAAATTAATATGTTGGCTTGACCATATTGTGTCGTGCCCATGTCCAATATTTGCATCCGTGCTTAGACTTTAAGTTAGTTCAGCAGTATTTTCCACAAGGCTTGCCTCTGGTTGCAAATAGCAATTCATTTAACTTGGTCAGTTGGCTCCCTATCACACCCCTTGTTGAATGGCTTATGTTGTTGAAGATTCTAGACCTCGTTGGAGATACCCAAATTACTCTCTTAGATTCCCAAGCTGGATAACATGGGGGGTAAGTTCTTGGTAGAGGCCATGCTTGGTTTCATTCTTTGAAGAAAAAAAAAAAATTTGAACTAGTTTGACAAAAATAAATATAAAAAAAAAAATTTCAATATTTAAAAATTATTTTTTCCCTCTTAAAAAAAATATATATATATATATAAAAATGGTAAGTGCTTTTGATTTTTTTCATGAAATTAATTTGTAGTTTTTTAGAAAAAATTTCTAAAACTAGTTTCTAAAAACCAAACCAAACATGGCCCATTTCCAAAGAATGTTACATTGACATCAACATGACAATCTAGATGAGTTCCAATCCTCTCTCTATGTATTAGTTTTCTTCTATCAAATACAATTTTTCCTTTCAATCAAAATCAAAGTTTTAAAAAGCTTTACAGAGGCTCACCTCAAGGCTAAGCTAAAACGCATTAAGGCTTTGATTTATGCTCCCCAAAAGCTTGCACAACACAGTCCAAGCCATGCGCCTTATACGCCTTTTGTGCATAAGCATATGAGGAGTACGCATACGAAAAGGTTGTCTTAGGCTCTAGTTAAAGTTAGTCTAATATATGGTTTAAATATAAAAAGAGCAAAAAATAAAAAAGAATCCACTTTGAACTATATTTTATAGGAAAATTTACGTAAATGACCAATCAAGAAAAAAACACAAAGTTAATGGTCAAGTGAGAAGTTCAATCACTAAAGTTAAGAATTTCAATTTCACTTTCAATGAAGACAAACTTCATTCTTTGTAGTGAAATGTTCGATGCCTTAAGGAGAAAAGTATTTACATGTTATATTTACTTTTTATTTATTTTTTTACTATTTTAAAATATTTAATTTATTTGCTAAGTATTAAAATTTCAAATTCGAAATACTTACGCCTCACCTCATGTTATGCATTCACCTTTACAAACTTTGATAATTTTTTTTTAAAAAAAAAAAAAGAAAAAAAGAAAAAAGGAAAGAAAATAGCATAACACTCTAAGATTCAATCATTATTTCATGAACCCGGATGAAATTTTAATGGAAGATACTCGTATCATTCATAGAAATTGAAATAATAACCTATTTGGCATCAAAGAGTAGTTGGATGAAGACAATACTTTATTAATATTTAAATTCAGTCATTTCTTCTCAAACGTACAAGTACCTAGTCTAAAAAGAAAGATTTAAAACAATTTGTTTGATACTTACACAAAATAAATACAAATTGATTGGCAAATTTGAATTAGTTAATTTTGAAAAAAAATAATTTTATTTCACTCAACCAAACCTCCCATTTATAATGAAGGCTGATGTCGCAGGGCAAATCTTTTGAGTGCGCAGCGGAATAAAGGCCATGTTTGGTTTGGTTTTGAAAAACTTGTTTAAAAAAAAAAAAAAATTTAAAATTATTTTCATAAAAAAATTGGAAGTACTTATCATTTTTATGTAGTTTTACCTTTTTGGAGAGCATAGCTTTTTTAAAAAATTGAAAAAAAATATTTTTCATGTTTTTTTTTTTTTTTAATTCAGAAACACAAACCAAACATGGCCAAAGTTTTGCCTGTGAGGCACTTGAACTCCACCTTGATCCAAGCCCACCTCTCTTTCGACCATCCAAGTGTTGAATCTTCGCCCGTCTTGACATATTAGGCCTAATGCTTTGTCAAGCAAGAACAACTCCTTTGAAGAAGTCTCGCACTTCAACGCTTGCCTCAAGTTGCACATCTATATGGCCAATTGGTTGCTTCACTGCACCAAGCTCACCAATTAGCAAGATGCTCGCCCCACCGAAGGGTCCAATTGTGAGAACATTAGATTTTATGTATATATGATACTATATATATTTTGTATATATTAGGGATTGAGTGAATAATTGGTGTTTCCTTTTTCGTTCTAGGGTTAGATTGTTATATAAACCAATGTATTCTTGTATTACAAACATTGAATATACATATTATTATTCAGAAATCTCACATGGTATTAGAGCCGTCTCTGAGCCCAAACCCTAGAAGCTGTCTGTGAGTCGTGACTCTCTCTGCGTGCATTCGGTTCGATCGAAGTCACATGCCTCTTGCATCTTCTCAAGCTCCTCATTTGCTTCGTGCTTCGTGTCTCCTCTGGAATCACGACCACGATCTCTAGTCTCTCTCTCTAGCATCGCGACTTCCCCCTTTCTCTGGTTCGAAGAATCTCTGCATGATTCTTGCGATCCGATTGATTCAAAATCGCGAACCCTAGCTTCCCGATTGCCTCTTGTTCACAAAGCTCTAAGGTGTGACATCTCTTTTTTCCTGTTTGACTCGCGATTGCCTTGGTCTTCTCTGGTTGGTGACTTTTCTCTCGCTAGATTCATGTTCTGCTCTTAGTTACTACGGTATATTATATATTTTGTTTGAAGCTCCATCTCTCTAGATATTACAATTTGCTCACAGAAATTTCTAAATATTCTATTTTAACCCCATATATTACAATGTCGGACACTAAAATTCAAGCCATTAAATGCAAACTCACAGGTGGTAATTATGCCTATTGAGCTAGTTGTAACAACCCCGACTAATTTAACTCAATTAACCAAGCCTATATAAGGCTAGGATGCAGCACTTGTACCCTTTTAAAACTTTTGGGAAGTGTATTTGAATCCTTTATTTTATTTTGAGAATCTTTGGTATTGTTGTATGTTGGTTTTGGAGGAGTATAATCCGATCTAAACTCGTTGGGTTTAGTTGTTCGCACCTGTTCTTGTTAGAAAGTTGTTTGGGAACTTAGAAATTCTATTCTTGGGTCAACACCAACCTTCCTAAGGGTCGACCCTTACCGTTGGTGAAGTTTCTGGAAGTGTTGCTAGAAAATAGGGTCAACACAAGTTTGGGGAGGGTCGACCCTCTTATATTGCTGAATCTGTGTGTTAGTTGCTAGAAAATAAGGTCGACCCCCTCCTGTCTAAGGGTCAACCCCCTTGCTTGTGCCAGATTGTCTTTTCTACCTAAAGGGTGGACCCCCCTATCCGAAGGGTCGACCCCTGCATGTTTTTTTTTTTTTCTTCAGATTTTGGGGTTCGAATAGGCCCTACCTTTGGGAGGGTTTTGGGCCTATTATTTTATTTGACCTTAGGGCAATTCACTACTTCTATAAATAGGTCCAAACCACTTTTCTCTCATTATTTTCCTCCCATTTTTCCTCTCAACCCGTGATTTCCCTCTTCTCTCTCGTAAACTTGATTTTTCACACTTAGATCTTCAGATCTACTCACCTAGAGCCATCTTTTCACCTTGGTCCTTTGGGAAAGGTTGTAGATCTTTTCAAGGGCTTCCTATTGATCCAAGTGGCTCGTGGTTTCGTCACCGATGATTTTTGGGTTGTTTTCTCTTCGCTTCAAGAGATAGGGATTTCTTTGCCCCTTTCCAATACTTCGTCTATAGATAAATATGTGGTAGATTTTATTGCATAAAAATCATATTCATTATGGATTTTCTTGAAAGCCATGAAAGGGGATCTAGGGTTTGATATTTGGCATTGGAGTTGTTAAGTTATTTGTTGTTGGGTTATTTGGGAAAATGTTTTATTATGTGTGTGAAGAGAGGGAGGAAAGCCCTAATTAAATGTTATTGATATAATTGATTTAAAAGGGAGGAAGTTGAATGATCTTTATATTTTGCTAATATGGGTTGTATAATTGTGTTTATATCAAAAGAAAATAAAATGAGAAGTAGCCACGGTGTTGGTATTGTTTTAGACTAATCATGTGAAGTTGAGTTGAGTTATGGTTTTGATACCAATGGAATTGGTTTTATAAAATAAAGAGGATGGATTTGGTTTTGGTTTTGTAAAATGACGAGAATGAATTGTTAGAAAATGGTTGGAGTTGTGTGGATTGGCAAATAAACAAAAATGGTCTTTTTGAAAGAAAATGAAATCATCACCCTTTGTAAACAAATAATGAACTTGAGGTCGGATCTTGAAACCATTACATATTATCATTGTTATTGGACTGAAAGTCTTGCGAGAATTGGATTTTTGTTTTCCTTTCGTATTGGATGTAGAAATGGATAGATATGAATGTAAATGGTGGAGTTGGATATTTGTAATTTCTCACCTATGAAAGTATGGATAGTTTATCTATTATGGAGATTGTATATATGTTTAGAAATATATGTTTTGGGCTATCAGTGGAGGATAGCTATGACTGTTGTAGAAATTGTATGTGGACTAGGAGAATTGAAATTAATCCTTTATTGGTTGTCATTGAATATGACGGTTTGATTAAATTGTTGAATGTGTGAATTTTGGTAGTCATTGTATATGGCACGCCTTTAAATACATTGTATATGTATCATTGTGTGGAAGGAGATAGGAGATAGACTCTATTGAAAATTAAGTTAGCCGGAGTGTCTAGGGTGAAAATCCCGAAATCTTATTTATATATGGGTGCTGGTTTCCTCAGATGAGAATTCCGTAAAATAGCAAAATTGAAGTGAGTGTGTATAAATGGGTGCCGATTCCCTCGGATGAGAATTCCGTAAAACGGCAAAATTGAAGTGTTTGTGTAATAATTGTGTTGATTGAGAACCCCTAAGTTGTAGCCTCAGTTCGGTGTCTAAAATGTAATGAATTGGCTCATGAATTGAGATAAAATAAATTAACTTGAAATGAATTGTCATGAAATGAAGTAAGACTAAAATGACTAAAGGGGTATCCTTGGCTTACTATGCTTAAGGCAGGTAGAGCGGAACATGTTTATCATTATTGACTCAATATATCTGTGCAAATTATGGGTCATGATGGCTATGATTTTGGAATCATTTGTTAAGTAGATAGTTGTTGGTTGCTTGTTGTTTTCCCTTTGTACTGAATATATATATGTAAAGACATGAATGTGTTGGAAACAGACGTAAGTACTGTATCGAGATTGTGAATAATGTGAAGGACATCGGATACTTGTGAACATGTTTCAAGAAGGTAAAACGTAATGGGCTTTGTGAAATTGTTTTCAAAAACTTGTTATTGTCATATAAATTTTGGGAAAAAGGTAATAAGAAGAAAAAAAAAGTAAATTGCTTATGTTGTTGAGCGAAATGAATGATTTTGAGAAAAGTTCCTATATAAGTATATTTTTGTATAAACCATCACGTTATGTATATGATATGATTTAAAGCATTCATGATCATAGCTATCTGTATGTTGTTATTGTTTAGGATCATATTGGGATCCCTACTGGACTTTATGTTCATCCCACGTTGCTAATCCTTTTTCAGGTGAACGTCAAGAAGGATTTCAAGATCAAGGATTCTAGACGCGCCCTCGGGCTTTACTACTACAGTTCAGACTCAAATGTCACGGTTCTGAATCTAATCCGGCAAAGTGCAATGCAAGACCGATAAATTACCAAAGAGTCCAAATCCGGCAAATCATTTTGAAAACTGATTTTTAAGAAAGAAGTGCCAAACATGGACTGCTTTGCCAGATACAGAGTCGCCACCTAAATATTTTATTTTGGGGAAATTTAGGAAACCCTGACTCGTGCCTAAGGCCACGTGTCTGTCATCACCAAAGTTGCCTAGGCTCGGGAACTTGGGTACGATTGGGGAAGGTCATCTATGAGCACCCTCGCTCGCCCGATCAAAGATCGGCCTGTACTAAATATGATATCTTGTTTTTGAAAACACATGTATTCTTATTCTGGTTATTAGCCTAAAAATTGCTATGCGATGCGCACAACACACAAATATAGACTAGATCGCCTAATTTGGAACAAAGCATCGCATAACCGTTTATTTGGAAATGGTTTG
This sequence comes from Camellia granthamiana, assembly GCA_036172215.1. Classification (NCBI taxonomy): domain Eukaryota; kingdom Viridiplantae; phylum Streptophyta; class Magnoliopsida; order Ericales; family Theaceae; genus Camellia; species Camellia granthamiana. Next base: position 89,861,244 of record CM069912.1, read on the forward strand.
AAGTTTGCTACTCGCAAGTAGGCTAAAACACGGATTTCAATGAATTGTTCTAATTCAAGTAATCCAACCTTCAACCACAGGCATTCAGGCAGTTATATCACATAAGCAATTAGCCTCATGGCAAGCATGCTGTCATGTTAACACTCACACACATGCAAGATGCTAAAGCGTAAACACTCACAGTGTACCCCGAGCCAAAACAAGAAACTAGTTAGAAATCATGCATGATCCTAGCTATGTTTAGATGGCTAATGCAATACATACAAAGTGCAACTAGAATAGGCTCAGCTAATCTAAAATGGCATATGAGATGCGATAACTCAATACATGTATTCAAGTATGAATTGAAATACAATGCAGTTAGTATGATACGCCGAGCCCGGTGCATGCAATATGGATGAATGATGCAAACATGCATAGCATAAGGATGCTAATTGAAACGTGTCCTAGAACTAACCATCGTAAGCGGTTAAGTAAAAGGGAGAAAGAATTGGAGGTTGGAAAACATGCATAACACACATGCACGCTTATTACAAAATTGCGCCCTTTCGACGGAGGGACCGAAAGAATAATACAAATTACATAATTAACTAACTAACAAGCTAATTAATTATTACACTACACTTAACTAATTAAGCAAATTAATTAAGCTATTAAAGCGATAAAGAGGCCTCGGAAAGAGGGACAAATGCATTCATGCTCGGCTCCGCTCGAAAATCTATCGCCATGCTCATGTTGCCTCTGTTTACACTGCTCTGCACCTCTGAAAACTGTGCAAGTCTCAAGGATGCTTCTGAATCACCTTCTAGGTGCTATGAGAGGCCATCGGCCAAGTGGAAATGCCATCAGCCAAGGGGAATTGGTCATCGACCAATAATTGGGCTCTCGGCCATAAATTTGTAGCCGATCGGCACTGAAGATGGCCGGCCAGCCATATCTTTCTGCAGAATGCTGTTTTGCTGCAGCAGAGGACAAACAGAGCATGGCAATGCATTTTCAAAGCAATGTGTGCACAACCACCCTTCCTATCATGTCATGAACTCAAAGGAGTATGGTTCTCGACCCTCGGGCCATCAATCATGCATTTCAATGCATGATGGCTAAATGAGCCGAATGTGAAATTTATATCAAATGAAATGCACACAACATATAAGAGGCCCCAACCTCTATCATGCTTGATCAAGAGGCAAGGGATGCATGCTTAATGCTATACAACCTAGGCATGCAAGCAAGCTAGCTAATGCAACATGAGCATGCAAACAAGCAATGTGCAATAAGCGACGCAACCTCGACAAGTAAACATACAAGGCATGTAACAACAATGCCAATGACAAACATGCGACAACATGTGAGGCAAACATGTGACAACCTGTAAAGGGACAAGTATATTTAGACCAATGTAATACATGCATAATGATCTTAATAGGCATGCAACAACAATACCAACGATGAGCATGCAACAACATGCAATGGGACTAGCATGTAAACATGCAAAGATGGACTTAAACCAAAGATGGATAGGCCTCAGCCATGCCCAAAATCAGTGGCCAAAATGATGAAACATAGGCATGAAATACACATACAAACATGCATGCTAATTAGCCTAAAGACTAAGGCATAAAAGGGGAACTCTTAAGCACACTTAAAAGAGACAGAGCATGCAAGTACGACAATACTACAAACTCTGAAATGATGCTAGGAATGATGCCAAATCACACGAACAAGCCAAGCAAGGCATATAAAAAAGTCTAAAACTTAAGGCTAGCCAAGGAGCTCAAACCAAGGCCATGCAAGGCAAGCCCCAAAGGGCCAAGGGCACTCAAAATAGTCCCAAGGCAGGTCCAAACAAGACCAAAAACAAGCTCGAAACTAGCCAACACAAGCTAGAACACAATGCCAAAAGCATGATGCATGCATGGCTACAAAAGGGATGTTACTCTACACCTACCAAAACCAAACAAGGCATGACTTAAACCAATAAAATCACAGTTATGGCATGTTAGAACAAGACCAAAAACACATTGAAATGTCATCCTAGAAGCCTAAACATGGAGGCATACACAATGGTCCATTCATGAGGCATAAGACACAAACCCTTTAAAACATTGAAGGAGTGATAAGTGCAAGTGTACAAGCATACTATATGGACTAAAATAACATAACAAGTGATGCCAAATCACTGAAATGAGCCAAGCAAAGCATGCTAGGGACTTGGACACTCAAAGCTAACAAGCTAGAATGCATGGTGGCTATACAAAGTATGGCATACATGGTTAAAACAACTCAAATCAGAGCTTAAGCATGCTATAACAAGGCTAAAAGCTTCATGGAGTTGAGCCAAAATCATGCTAGAAAGACATGTCAAAGCATGATGCATGTTAAGGCAAACAAGAGAATTGCAAGACAAATGTATGAAGCATATGAGAGGCCATCAAACCATCTTGAAACAGAGGTATATTATGGCAAAACAAAGCCTAATACACACTGAAATAGAGCTAAAACAAGCTAAGCATACAAGCCACCAACATAAGCCATTTATGCAAGCATTCAAGACAACAAGGAGAGGGGATGACCCTCTCCTATTTAAGACCTCAAAACCACCTCTCCACCACTGAAAATCCTCTAGATTTCAGTGGTAGAGAGGCCATGCAAAGCTTAAAGCAAGGGCCAAAAGAGATGGCCTAAAACAAGGCCTAACAAGGCCTTGGAGGGAGTAAACAGCCCCAAACCTCAAAATGACCTTAAACAAAGTTCTAAAGCAAGTAAAAACAAAAATTTTATCAGTTAATAGCTAAGCTTAAAACAATAAGCAAGAAGGGCTAAAAGCTTAAGCAAGAATGGGGTATCTAAAGCAAGAATGCTCACCCTTGAAGAACACCTCCAAGAACACAATACCAGCACCCTTTTCTGATCAAAATCAGTCCAAGAACTCTGAAACTAACTCCCTCGTACCTCAGCAACAAAGGGATAGTGTAATGCTAGGTGTTTGTGTGTAATAGTGTGAACAAAACACCCTTTTGAGCACAAATACACACACAAATGTAGAGGGAGATGAAATATAGAGATAGATAGATATAGAACTCCTCTCCAATATTTCAGAACCCCTGAGAAGGGAGGAGGGCCTTCCATCTTATAGAAATCCAATTTGCAAAGCTTCTTGGAGAAGCTAAGCAAAGGGCAAATCCCTCCACACACGTGTATGAAGGGGGTTAATTGTGGATGCCAGCTGTGCCAGCTGGCACTAAATATCTGCATAAAGTAGATGAACAGGGTTCGGCCACAAAATATGGCCGATTGACCAACAAAGGGACCGACCGACCAAAAACAGTGCCGATCGGCCAACACTTTTGGCCGATGGCAAGAAAAAAGGGCCGATGGCTTCATGCCTTGGCCGATGGGTTGGGGGGATGGCCAACAAGCCACCCTCTTCCCTCAAAAGCAAAAACACAAGTGTTTGGTCCACAACCAAGCACAAAACAGTCAAGTTGAGAGATTTTAAGGCAAGGCACGCGACTGAGACCTCCAAGAACTCAAAACGAACACGAACATGGATGATCATCAAGTGTTCAAACGATGACGTCCGAGTCTTGAGGACGGTCAAAAATGGGGTGTCTACACTAACCCTTTTTCAAGTGAACGTCAAGAAGGATTTCAAGATCAAGGATCTTCTTTATGTGTTGGCCACGGGGCCTTTTATTTGTAGGCGGAATGCCATTGATGTAAAAGGATTAAAGCCTTTCTTTTAATTTAAAAGATGTAAGCCTACGGGTAACTTATTTATTTTTATCTCATGTTGCATTCATTTCATATTCGAATTAGAGAACCTTTAATAATAGTACTCATTATTGTATTGAATTTCCGCCCATGATCTCTAAAATTGTATTATAAGAAAGGATTTGGTAATGATAGTTGTTGGCATAAAAAGTGGGGCGTGACATATGAAGACTTTTACAACACACTTTACACACACCTCCTTCATCTATTTTGAGCTCATAAACATGAGAGAGAGGGAGAGCTAGAGTGAGAAGAGAATTCAAGAAGACAAGAGAGGAAAAAGCTTGAATTGAGAAGGAATTTGAAGCATTTGACTTGAGAGTTCAACCAACTAAGCATCTAGAACACAATTGAACACCTAAGGTAAGAATTCAAGCCTTTAGTTATGTAATTGAGTCAACTAATGCATGGATTCAAGAGAATTTAGAGGTTAAAGACATGAAATGAACTAAGGAAGTAGGAAAGAAGAGTATTCCATGCATGCATGTGCATTTCATGAAGTTTTGAAGTTTTCAAAATAATTCCCACATGCATGTTCTTATCTTGGTTTTGTTAAAAGAATTCAACATGTTTTTGAGCTAAATGATTCATTTGATCATGTTTTGGAAGGTTGAAGTTCATATCAACTCATGCATGTTGTGTTTTCAAAGTATCAAGTTTGATTTTGAACAATTGGCATGCTTTTGGGCCTTGATTTTGCGAAATAATCTTTCAGTTATGATGTTTTATAAGTTTACAAGTGTTTTCTCAAGTTTTGGCCCAAAAGAATGAGTTTTGATGCAATGAAATTGAGTTTTGAAGCTTAGAGAGCAATCTGGAACTCTTCGCTCGAGCGGTGAAAGTTACACTCGAGCGAAGAATGCAAGCTCTCAGAAGTTTTGTAGAGTTTGGGGGTTGGCTCGAGCGGAAAAAGTTGCGCTCGAGCAACCACCCTTTGTTTTAAACCTTGGCTCGAGCAACCAAAAGCTGGCTCGAGCATAAAAGTTAAGCTCCCAGTACTTTTGCAAACATGAGCCTTGGCTCGAGCAGCAGAATCTACGCTCGAGCAACCACCTTTATTTTTGAACCTTGGTTCGAGCGACCAAAAGTTGCGCTCTAGCGTAAAATGACAGCTCTCAGAAGTTTTGTAGACCAAGGGGTCCGCTCTAGCGAAGGAAATTGCACTCGAGCGAACTGCCCTGTTTTTAAAAATTTGACCAAGTGCTTCAAATTACATTTTGACATCCTTATTGTATCTTAGGCATTCCGAAGCCCTAATTAAGACATAATAATGAGGATAAAGATTAAAAACACACCAAGATAGAAAAGAAATAAGTTAAGTATTTTCCAAACGTGTGTTTCAATGTGTATCCATTATGTGTTTGTGTAGGTCATGCACCACAGACTGTCTAATCTGTCTGTTCTGTTGCTGGAGCTATCTGTGAGTAATAACTCTGTAAAGTTACGTTCAACTTTACATATTTTCTAAATGATATGATATGATCTGTTTTCTGAAATTCTATTTTACGATTAAATGACTGATTGTCCAACTTTCTGAAATGTATTCGTGGCATCCTTAGCACCATGTGATATATGTTATCTGTTACCTGGTACCAGAGGTTCCATTGTGGAACTGGTTAAGCATAACCTTTAGCAATTCTGTATTTGCTCTATATCTGACCGTCCCATATGACCATGGGTCATCTATATGTCCTATATAATTATAAATCATCTGTTCTGTTAGCGCTAATGGATGTACCACGTATGATTATCTGTGAAATTTTGAATATCAATCTGTTTATGAATCTAAACTCTGATTTTTGAATCTGTTACAAACATCATTCATTAAAACATTTACTCTATTATTATTCATTGAGCTCCAACTCACTGTATTACTTATATATGTAGGTGATCAAGCACGTGACCAGGCTCAGTGATGATTTCCTAGAGATCTGTTCTGTTAGCTAACCACTGTACCTCCCGAGGAGGTTCCCGTTTTGAGAAGTGGCCAAGTTTTGCGAACTATGTTTAAGACCTTTATTTTCTTTTATTTAAGTATGGACAAGTTTTTGTACGTTCTGTATATGTGGGTAACATATGACTAATGTAAACATAACGTCACATATATGCATATAAGTATTAAATTTTATGTCTCATATACGCCTGCAGAGCTCTATGGACATTATATACATTGTTATTTGCTTCCGCTAGCCCCTTATTATGTTCATCTGTTTCAGAGGCCTTCGGTAATCCTAGGGTTACTGGCCGGTTACGACGTTAATCCTGTAGGGACGGGTTTAGGTTGTGACACTAGTGTTATGAAGAATTTTCTCCTTGGTCAAAAAAAATGGGGTTATGTTTCTGGTTCTGTTCCTCGTCCATCGAACTCGAAAAATAAAAGATATATAACTTCCTGTGATACTTGGGATTGTGATAATGCCCAAGTTGTGACATGGTTTCATAATTCTATGGATGACCGTATTAAAATGATGTTTTCCAAATACAGTACTGTTAAGGAGGTGTGGGATTATTTACTGGGTGTTTATCAGCAGTCCAACTTTGCCAAGTGATATGAGTTGGAAACAGCTATTTAGAGTGCTCGTCAACGAGATCAAACTATTCAGGATTTTTATATTAAGATTACAGGCCTCTAGAATTAGTTAGCTCTCATGGAACCATCTAGTCTCAAGGTAGTAGACGCTTATGTTGAGTTTCGGGAGCAAGGTTGTTTAGTGCAGTTCTTAACGGCTCTCTCCCCTCAGTATGAGGCTATCTGTGGTGGCATTCTTCATCGGTCTCCTCTTCCCTCCATAAATGCTATTGTCTGTGAGCTCCTCTCCAAGGAAACCGGTCTTAAGACGGCCAGTCAGACTCTACATCCATCTATCTTCTTGGCTTCTACTCAGCCTCCTCTGTTGTCGACCCCATCGCCTCATCAGCTTCAAGCCACTGCAAAGCCCAAGAAGGGGCCACTAGCCTCTGATGAGTGTGCTTTTTGCCATCAGAAGGGCCATTGGAAGGACAATTATCCCAAGAAGAGACGTCAGCCTACTCAGTCTTCCCAATTGCCTCAGACAAAGTTCTGAGGTCCTACTCCGAGTACTCTTCGGCCTCCTACTGCTTATATCGCATCTGCTCCAGATCCTGATCCTGACTTGACTTCCTTGAATGCCCAGATTGCTCAGCTTTCGTATCTTTTGTCCACCTTTCAGCCATCTCTATGCCTCTACTCTCACCTCTCTTTATTCAGGTTTGTTTGGGTCCTCTTCAGGTATCTCCTCTTCTGTCTGGCTTTTTGATTCTGGTGCCTCTCATCATATGACTCCTCACCTTTCTTTACTTCAAAACTGTATCCCCCTTCCCTCTCATATTATTGTTAATACTGCTAATGGGTTTGATATGCATGTTCTATCTATTGGGTCTGTCTTACCCTCTGCCATAGCTGTTATTACTATTCCTTCTGTTCTTTATGTTCCTCGGCTATCTGTTAGTTTATTATCTATCAGTCAACTTGATGCTTCTGGTTTTGATGCTATATTTTCCTCTTTTGTCTGTTATGTGCAAGATCAGGTGTCCAAGAAGCAGATTGGGACCAGCCGTAGAGTTGGAGATCTCTATGTGGTAGAAAGCTTGCATCTTCTTCTATCCACCTCTCCAGTTGCCTTTTCATCATTTCAGTTAGATTCCCAATCGAGTTAGTTTTATTTATGGCATTCTTGCCTAGGTCATTTGTCTGTTGATCACTTACGGTCTTTAGCTCAGTCATGATTATTGGGTAAAGTTTCTCATTGTCAAATTGATGAATGTCGAGGGTGTAAACTTGCTAAAATGTCACTTTACCATTTAATAAAAGTACTTCTGTTTCTGTTTCTCCATTTTCCCTTGTGTATATTGATGTCTGGGGATCCTCTCATGTTCTCACTAGAGGGGGTTCTGCATATTATGTGTCTTTTGTTAATGATTCCACCCCTTATACTTGGGTTTATCTTATGATTCATAAATCTGACTTCTACCAAATATATCATACATTTCAGTCTATAATCACTACACAATTTAGGGCTACCATTAAATTGTTATGATCTGACTTGGATGGGGAATATTTTAAAACTGAGTTCTGTGAGTATTTGGCCAACTTAGGTACCATTCATCAAACCTCCTGTACTGATACACCTGCCCAAAATGGTCGCGTTGAGCGTAAAGACCATCATCTCCTTGAAACAACTAGGTCTCTCATTCTCTCTGCCTCTGTTCCGGCTCATTTTTGGGGTGAAGCAGTTCTCACTGCTACTTTTCTTCTAAATTGTATGCCTACTCCCTTACTCTCTGGTAATTCTCCTTATGAGGCTCTGTTCTCCCAACTTCCCAATTACTTCCTCATGCGTGTTCCTGCATGTTTTAGGTCTGCTTGTTTTGTCTTTCTTCCCCGTAAAGATAGAACCAAACTTAGTACCCAGTCTATTCTGTGTGTCTTTTTAGGCTACAGTTTTACCCAGAAAGGCTATCGCTGTTACGAGCCTATTTCTCGTCTCCTTTATGGCTCCCGCCATGTTGTCTTTCTTAACGTCTGTCTTACTTTCAGCTTCCCCCTATCACCGCTCCAGTTTCCAAAGAGGATTTGGTTTACATTGATCCATTTCCTTCTGAAGTCCCTTCGGATGAGTACATCTCTACTATTTCCTATGAGCTTGTTCTCTCTACTACCCCTCCTGCTGAGTCCCTCTCCACTGATCCCCATGAGTCTCCTGCCTCTTCTCTTCCTCCTTCCCTTTCCCCTCTGGCTCCATCTCCGTCTCCTCCTCCGTTGTTAGTCTATTCCTGTCACAAGGCTCTCCCTTCACCGGTTGTCTCTACCCCTACTGCTAATCCTCCTGCCTCTGACGACTCAAGGTACAAGTCCAAATTTGATAATCGGCTCAAGGTACAAGTGCATAACTTTTCTTTAGTGGTTTTTGTAGAGGTTGGGATACACACATTTAATGATTGATGTTTTGAGATACATAGCTTTGCGATTGGTCTTTCTAAAATTTTACAGCATTTGTCTTGATCTTAAAAGTGATGCCATCAAGCAATAGAAAAGCATGAATTCTCCACGGACAGCCCTGGCTACCACAGTGAGCAGAAATCCTTGTTCTCTCATTCTTCTCCCATACAAGCTGAAACCCTTCTTGAGCAACATAGTCCCGTAAGGCATCTCTAAACATGTCAATATTAGGAAATAGCATGCCAACCTCGAACTGTCTTTTCTTACCCTTACCCTTACCAATAGATTGAGATCCATCACTATTATTAGATTCAGAATCTGATAACATATCATCACTTCCACAATTATCATCAGACAATGATTGACAATTACTGTGGCTATCATCATCAGTACTTTGTTCTTACATGGGAAACCCTCTTAAGCAACATAGTCCCAGTAAAATGACAATCACAATGGTTGAAGTCTTATCATATGGGGTGTTTCTACTCCATTCATGAGATTGTCTCAAATATAAAATGGGTGAGTCAAAATCTTTAAGGTGTGGAAATGGTTGGTGATTATTCAAGCTTGTTTGGTGGATACTTTTGTGCCATGATGTTGTGTTGCGTTGAATCTGGTGCTGATTGGCTTTGTTTTGTGTGCTCTGCCTCTGATGCAGCTTTTGATTGATGCGATCTGTTTGTCTTGATTTCTAATTTGGTTGAGTTGTTTTGTTGCTGGTTTTGTTTTGATTTGTTTTCTAACTGTTCTGGTAAATGAGGTAAACTGCTGCGTCAATTCTGATTTGGTTATATGATTTTGTTTAGGTTGCTGAGTTGAAATGGTTTTCTAAACTGGTGATGATCTGTGTTGAATTTGTTTGCTAATCTGCTATACTAATCTGCTATTCTTCTGGTGCTGCTGTGATGTTGCTGCTGTTGCTGAGATGCTGTGGTGATGCTGCTGTGATGGTGTTTGTTACGATGAGGTGCTGCTGTGTTGTTGTTGGATGTTTGCTGGTGTTGTTGATATTTGGAAGGGTGCAGGACTTTTGTCCAATCTGTAATAGATCAGGCTTTCATTAATGGGGGTTGTCATTAGGTGTAAGTTCGGGCAATTGCTGGTGTTTTGGCTGGAAGGGTATAGAGGGGGTATGGAGGGGGTATGGGGGGGGTATTTTGTGTGATTTCATATCAATGTTATTAGTTTGTTATAGTGGTGCCTGAGGGATGCCTCTTGTAAATCTGTAAATCTTTTAAAAAATTATAAATGAGTTTCAATTATTTTTGCCACTGCAAATTTGTCGTTGTTAAAAAGTAAAGCTTTCTCGACAAACAACTTGTCGGTAAATGTGTAGTCAAAAGTTTATTTTTGCCCACTCATATTGTGTTGCTAAAAGTGTATTTTTTGCCAATGTCAATTTGTCGTTGCCAAAACTAAAGCTTTATCGACAACCAAATCATTGGCAAATTGCAACATTTACCAACGTAAATGTGTCGCTAAAAGTTACTTTTGCCCACTCATATTGTGTTGGTAGAAGTGTATTTTTTGCCAATGCCAATTTGTCGTTGCCAAAAGTAAAGCTTTAGCGACAAACAAATCATTGGCAAATGGCAACATTTACCGACGAAAATGTGTCGCCAAAAGTTTACTTTTGCCGACGCATATGTTGTTGCTAAAAGTATATTTTTTGCCCATGCAAATTTGTGTCGCGAAAAGTGCCACACAATCATCATATTTGAATGACTTTTACCAACGCAAGGTAAATTGCCGACGATGGATGGAGGCTTTTAGTGACGACTATGTTCGTTGCTAAAGGCATTACTTTTACCAACGCAATGATAATTTCGTCGGTAAAAACTTTTGCCAACTCACTTTTGCCTACGGGTTGCCAACGTAGCTTTGTGTGTCCGCAAAACTCTTTACCAACGAATTTTCCCTTTTAGCAACATATTTTGTTGCGTTGCGAAAAATGCAATTTCTTGTAGTGAATATCAAAAGATACAGAGATGTACCGTTGGAAGCTTTTATAGTGGAGAAACGAAAGGAGCACTCTATCAAAACAGGAAGTGGAGATGTATTTTGAATTGTATGGTGGAATTACAATTTGAAAATTGTATCCAAACGTGAAGTGTGAATGTATGGGTCGAAATATAGTTTGAGAATGCAACCAAACACAGCCAAAGAATGTGTAACTTTAGCAACATTAATAAGTAAATAAAAATTGAAGTAAAAAATTTTAGACAAAAAGATTTTAAGTATAAATTTATAAATTATTTTTGTATTAAAAAATTGTACATTATAAATAGAATATCTACTAGATTTTATAAATAAAATAAAAAAAATTGTCATATCTACTAGAAATTTATAAATATTTAAGAACAGGAATTGTTTTTTTATTATTATTTAAACAGGTGGTACATCTAAAATTGTCATATCTACTAAAAAAAAATTTAGAAAAACATTTATTGATTTATAAGATTATGACTTTTTGAGAGTGAAAATAAATTTTAAAAAAAAATTCTAGTAAGAATTTTCACTACATACTAATGCATGTTGTGTAAAATTATGATATGTTATAACATAAAATGCATGTCATCTTAAGTATAAATATTTCATGGCATATTTTTGCAAGCCGTGAAAGTATATAAATTATTTTTGTATTAAAAAAAATCTAGATTGTAACTAGAAATATCTAGTTTATTGGGAAAAAAAATAAAAATTTCTCATATCTACTAGAAATTTATAAATATTTAAGAACATCTAGAATTTTTTATTATTATTTATAATTAAAATATAATTTCTCTAGAGAATTATAAAGTTTCGGATAAAAACAGGTATGGATCTAGAATGACAGAGTGTGGCGTAAGTTTTTAAATAATTTTTTTTTTACTTTTTAAATTCAAATAATTTACATATACTGAGAAGGAAAATATTTTTAAATTTTCTAAAAAAATCACTAAATTCAAAAAAATATAAAATTTAATATTTTATGACATGAAATGTATTGTCTTAAGTGCAAATATTTTATAACATATTTTTGTATGCCACGAAAATATACGTTTTTTACGGCATACTTTTGCATGTCAAAAAAAAAAAAAAAAAAAAAAAAAAATCCGGATTGAATACACACACTAATAATATCTAACTACGTGTCTACAAGTAGGCTATAAAAGCACTACCAAAGTCACTTTACCGACAACTAATCGGAAGGAAGGTATCCTAACCGCATAGATTTTTGGACTTTCACCAAGGATACAAAAATCAACTTAATTAACCACTACCACACCCCTAGCCAAATCATCACGGTATTCACTCATTTTTCTCAAAACAATACTCTTCGAATGCATAGGCATGAAACAGTTGAATAAATGAAATGCATGAGTGAATTGGTTTCAATTAACCTATCTCTCATGCAATTTCTACAACAAGCAATGTTATCATCCACCAATAGCCAAAATAGTTATCTATATTCAATATATTTCAAAATAGACAATATATAAATCAAGAGCATAACTAACAATTCCAACTAATAGCCCAAAGTTATAAGTTCACCATGAAGTTCACAACTTCTCAACATTTCAAATGCTCTCTCAACATGAAATTCCAAAGGTTTTCCATTTTGAAAGAATCTCTACAAGTTTTCCAAGGCCACACTTCATTTCCAACAACCAAAAAGAGTTCTAAGACAATAATAGGAAAAAACCCCTCTTTCATACCTTCCAAATAAGCATAAATCAAAGCCCTAATCTCATAAAGCATTAATTTCTTTTACCGAATAACACATAGCAAAGCTAAAAAACATGCAGATCATTAAAAGCGTCCCTACCTCAAAGCAAGAGGAAGAATGGAGCAACACCTGAAAATCAACAGAGTCGAAAACTTGAAATTTACAGATTAAAATGAAGCCCTTCACGCACTCTACTTTTTTAACTCAAGCACTAGGGGTAGAAAATGGACGAAACTAGATGAAAACTAAGGTTTTATAGCTTAGAGACTCAAGAATGGCGAAAAGAGGTGTGTGGAAGAAGATAAGCTCAAAAAAATGGATATTTTCATAATATTACAAATTCTCATATTCCACTAAAATCATATCTAAAAATCAAACACACCCTAAGAACTGATGTAGTCTACTATATACATAAAGCTAATGCTTTTATCTCACATGGTGAGAGATTTTGAGTCCAACAAATATATATATTTTTAAGTATGGAAAAACTATTATGAATTAGATTTGATTTTGTACACAAATTGAGACATGCTCCCCCACCATTCAACTAGCAACTCTATTTAATTTGATACATGCATGGGGAGCTTTTAAGACTTTTTCTTCTAATTTTTCACCAATGTAACTAAATTATCTCTCCGAAGCATAAAAAGATATTGATGTAGTTCTATTCTTTAGATCTGGCTATCCAAACATAGCTTTACAATACGAAATTGACAAAACTAAAACTTTGAATAGCAAATTGGTACCAAATGCAAATTTTAGGAACACCTGAAAAAACAAGTATCATTCCCTTAATAATTTAGATGATAGTTCAAAATTCGATCATTTTGACTCAAATTTGAAACTTAGTAAATGAAATTGATATATTAAAAATTAAAGGACTAAGAATATTGTTGCATATGACAAAAGGACAAATAAAAATATTTTATTTATTTATTTTTCTATTAATGTCTAATGTGAAAAGGGCTACACAAGGGGGCAGCCCTCCCCCATCATTTTATTTATTACTTAAAATACATAAGAAAGTGTCATTGAAATTAAACAGTCTCGAGGGGCACAATTTATGTTGACACAGAGGCTATAGGCCATGGAGGCAAAATATCACTATTCAATTGCTCTTATTAACATACAAAAACAGAACAAGCATTTAAACCCCTTGCATATTACATTAGACCCAAAATCACTAGAACAACAACCTCCCAAGATGAGTAACCATTTTATTTGTTTTGTGGAGAGTAGTGACAATAGCTGCATGAGGATGGCAAGATTAACTTGAGCTGAGAGAATTTTAATTTTAATTTTCTTTATTAGATGGCAATTTGACTTTGTTACGGTATTCTGTAAGTGCCCATAACGGAAATATATTCCTGTAGGCTGCATAATGTAACATGCAGTTCTTCCCGAAAACTCCAGTAATTTCCTGTGTTTGTCAAAAAAAAAAAAAAAAAGAGCGAAGAATGTAAATTTATGACAAAAAGTAAAATAATATTGATCGAAGAACTGAAATTAATTTTCATTTGTCCTCTCTTTTGTGTATTAATCATATTTATGACAGATGGTAAAATTGGTTGTGTCGTAGAGAATTGATGAATACCTCTTGAGGGAAATCTCCGTTTTCCATTTGGGAATTGATCAGCAACTTTGCAGCGTGATGTAGAGGTCTTGGGTCTCTCTCGGCCTAGTTAGTTACAGAATTTAAAGAACAACACAAATTTTGTTTTGAATATTGTTTGTGTTAATTTGTCGAGCATATGTATATGTAGATGAAGTTTTACCTGACCGGAATGAATTAGACCCATCATGGCCCATGAAGTATGCACCAAATTGGCTCGATTCTCTTCTAGTGGTACATATTTCTGTCGTGACACAAAGAATATAGAATTAGTTAATTAATTATACATGGAAACAAATGAATTAATCATTAAAAGAAAAAGTTAACTAGCTAGCTAGCTAGTATGCATTGATTTTGGTTAAGGATTCATATTTTGGAAGGAAGTTAAAAAATAAACCTTGAGGGGACTAGAAAGGTAACTCTCTCCCCAACCTCCATTGTCTTGTTGGGACAACAACAAAAATTCAACACCTTTACGGATGGCTGCACAATTGTTGTATGTCTTCCCCGCTGCTACCAGCCCTCCCAGCGCAAACCATGCCCCGTACGTGAAGCAAACCCCCCAATTCCCGTACCTACCACATTCACATTCACAATTGCATCAGAGAGTAATATAGCAGGTTCAAACAAAACTAAGACATGCATTCTAATAATGTGAGATCAATTCTTTTTCGTTATATTTTGCTCTGTTAATAGTTATATGCTCAATTAAATTAAATAAATTCATATAATTTTTTTACTATTGCATCTCATGCTTGTGTAGGCCTTTCACCCAAATATTTCCATTTACAGTAATTATAACACACACACACACACACACACACAGAAAGTTGGGAACAACATACCATGACCCATCTGGCAATTGGATATCTTCAAGGAAACGAACTGCGTTTTTGATGAAAACTTCAATCTCCATTTTGCGATGTCCTGGATATAATTTCATGAATAACACAAAAGCCTGGATTGATGTTGCTGTGCATTCTACATACTCGTGTTCAATTACAATATCAGCAAAGGTCTCTGAAGGATTAAGAAGCTGCCCCAAAAAAAAAAAAAAAATTTAAAATTGCAAATTAAATGAAAAAAGGGTGTTTGTGTTTGTACTGCAAAAAACGCATTAAGAAGTATTACCTCTAGCCAAGACCCTGCTTTTACTGGCTCCCAAGCTGCTAAACCTCCAGTTTTACTCTGTAAACATTGAGAAACAAAATAAATAAATAAATAAATAAATAAAATAATATATTTTTCATACATACGCATAAAAAATCTATACAAATATTATGTAAAAAAGTGCATTAAGAAGATTTTAACTATTTTATCATTATTTATATTTTAGTGACAATTCAGTGAGCAGTTTTTAACATGACCCTTTCTTTTAAACCATTTACTAGAGCCGTATTAACAATTAAGAAAAATTGAGTGTGCAAATGCTATTGTACAATTTTAAATTACAGGAGTGTTACCTGTAATGAAAGCATGACATTCACAGCATCATACAATCTTTCAGCCTCATGTTTTTCACCAACAATTTCGGGTGGCAATTGAGACAGCAACAGACAACACTGCAAAAGGAAAAGAACTCATTCATATTCACAGAACTTACTATCACAACATCAAAAAGAGCAAAAACGAAAGACAGAAAAAAAATGTCACCTTTAATCCTTCTGCTGTGCAATCTGAGACTTGCCAACCATGATCTTGATCAGAGAAAGTCCAAGATCCTTTAGAAATGTGCCTGAACATCTTTTTAAAATCACCAGAAGGGTTGTCCTTCACCTTTAAAATTGAAGGATAAGAAGAGAAAGAAGCAGGAAGAATGAACAAAATTGATTGTTATTATAAATTATAGTTTGAAAATAAACTCAAAAATATTTATAAAAGGAAAAAAAAACAAAAACAAATTTGAGAAAAAAGAAAATAAAAGATAAACCTGTGATTTCTTTATGAAATCATGGCCTTTTCTAAGAACTTCCCCTGTTTCTTCAAGCATATTACAAGCCAATATTGCTTGAACTGAAAAGCCTGTGTCCCATTGTTGACTGCCAAAACTCTGCAATAAAATAAAAAAATAAAACAAAACAAAACAAAAAGCAAGGAGACGTATCAGAAATAGCATGGTCCTCCATTAATTTTTATTTTATTTATTTATTTATTTATTTTTACAAATAACTAGTAGTACCTGCATTTTAATTCCATCTTCAGCAACCCAGATGTAATCTGGGATCCTGGCAAGATGCTTCTTATAATAATCACCATTAGGATCTTCCACCCAACAACAAAGCATGCATAAAACCTTCTCGACACATCCGATGGTAATGTACCGACTAATTTCATCTTCATAGTGGATGTGCTCCATTGTCTTTGCAAGTGCTTTCTCTCTCAATTTGTTGAAGGGCCAACGCGTAAGCAGCGGCTCTGTTGTTATGTACAGACTATCCCACATCAAATCCTGTATTAGAGGACGCTGGTGATACAAATCTTCCTGTAATGTAATGCCATGGCACCACCACCCAGTAATTTGTTACAAATTCATTAATTTCAACAAGAAGCTTAGAAAACACATAAACTAAACACGGATGTAGTTATGGAAAGGATGGACATACCTTAGCACAAGCATGCCGGTATTTCTTCCAATTAACTTCATCATAAGGTTGAGAATGAAGCTCTTTCCTCAATTGTTTAACAAGATCAGTAATTGGTCCAACAAATCTCTTCCCGTATAGGTATGACATTGGCATGTAAGTCATCCTACAGTAGCACCACATTTTTGCTGCATTCAAGTCATCAATATAAAAAGTTATAAGCTTTTCTTTTCTTTTTTTTTTTTTCAAATGTAAAGTATAATATAACAGACTTAAAAGTAGATCAACCTAAATACCTGGATGCATAGGAAGATAAGAAGGCAAGATCCAGAACTCTGGTGGCATGGGGATGCACCCTGACCAATCGAATAGACCAAATATCTACACAAAACCAAATTAAAAAAATAAATTACATAAATTAATTATATTAAAGATGATGAATAGGATGAGATTGAGATTGAGATTGAGATTGAAATAGTAGTGAGTGAGTACCGAAAGCCAAGTCTTTCCCCAAGAGGGAATAGCAACAACACCGCCATGATCATGGATCCATTTACGACCTCTTTCAACAGCATTGTTACGACCACCAAATGGGCCATCTCCCAGAATTCGCATGCATATGTAGCTGAGTGTTGTACAAAACATTACGCTGTGCCCTTCTATGTGGAATCCCCATCCTCCGTCTTCATTCTATAGTCATCAATTATTTATTAATCACACCAATAAAAAATCACACTTACATACATTCATAACAGATTTTATCATATATGTTACTTGGTGATTGTATATGTATCGAAGAATCTCCTTTTTGTGTTCTGGTGAAAATGTTTCGTCCAGATGCCCTGTAATGTACAAACACATCACCTGCACCACCATGTAGTACAACCATGTATTAGTATGTCTTTCTTGATAGTAATTTTACATGTACCAAATTCAATCATAAAATCGGACACAAAACACTTGTCTCTTTGTGCAATCTTTCTTTCTTTCTTTTTTATGAAGTATGAAAAAAAATTAAAATTGGGAAGTGGCATGCATGTATACCAGTGGAGGAACAAAGAATAAGGGGCCGGCATTCTCAGCAGCCCAATGGCCATCTTTGGTCTGCATAGCAGAAAAGAAGCGTAGCGCCCTCTTGAGGGTGATGTTGGCAGCCTCATACGTTACATCCTCCTCTTCACCAACCTTCACTGGCAGTATTGTTTGTTCAAAATTATTTTCCTTCAACATCTACATAGAAATGGAAACACAACATGATTTAATTGTTAGATTTAAAATTTAAATCTTATAATTTTTTTTATAAAAAAATTATAATATATTTTTAACCAGTTGATAGGAGATGGTGTATTAATCAACCCGACTATGGACTTAAAACCTTTAATCTCAACAATTCTTGTGTTTAAGCCTTCCATTAAATGTCTGTTAATAAGTAGTTTGAGATTAATACTGGTATAATCAGAAAAAGTTGATTAGTTTAGGCAAAAAAAATGATTAAATCAGCTCAATTTTTTTCTTTTTCAAACCAAATGAGCACTAAACAGGAAAATAGGGAAATATATCCAATATTTGAATTGTGCGAAATTAAATAATTAGATGTGATAAAAAATAAAAAAATAAAAATGATACGTGTAAAGCATCTCCAGCAATCACTTAAACACATTTTTTTATTCCCCTATTTTGAGGGGCTAAAATTTAAAAACACTAGTATAACAAATATCCCAACTTATTTTGGAGTGTACTTTACCCTCCTTATAAAAAAAGAGAAAGCCCTTTCCTCAGAATAAAATATCATCTTTCTCTCTAAAAAAAATAAAAAAAAAAATTGTATTTATGACACCTGAGGATAGGGCTGTTATAAAGAATATTTTTAAAAATATTTACATATCCTTTTCACGCTTTTCAATACTAACAACTCTCTAAGAGCATCTCTAAGGGATAATTAAAAAATACTTATTAGGCATTTTAGCCAATGTAACTCTAATTTTGAGTTTTAATGGACTGGCTATTGGGCTAGCTACTTTATCATTTTACTTTTTTGGTGGCTACAATTGAAGAGTCCCAGAGGCTCTCCAAACAAATATATATGTATATATCTTGGATTTTTGTATATTTATGTCTTGGATTTAGGATTTTATATATTTTATACATGTATATGTGTATGTAGCAATTTTATATGTTCTTTCAATTCTGTTTGATGAATTACGGAATAACTTATTTTGTATTTTGTATTTTTTTCCCCTCATTCTACAGGTTTTGTATGTTTGTATGGGCAAATTTCTTATTATTACAAATTTATATTAGTAAAATATCAACAATTAGTATTTTTTTTAAAAAAAATTAATTAAGTTAGTTTGAATGATTAGCTAAAATAAAGAGTGTGGTTGGAGAACACAATAGCTAAAATAATTAGGTAAAATAAAAAGTGCATTTTTTTCGTACTTTAATTAATGAAAAGTAGAGAATATGGTTGGAGTTGCTCTAATAGGTGTGTTAGGAATTTTTCTTTAATTAAAAAAAGAGAAAGCGTAGGAATTAGAGACAGTAGAAAATGACTCTTTAAAATATAAAAATCCACCTTTTCATGATAATTTCAGGTAAATATTGGCCTTATTTGACAATTTAACTCTTTGACTAAAAAAAAGTCAATAAAAATATACTTATCAATTAATCTTATTAATTAAATTTATTTATTTATACATCTTAATTGATAAATTTATTTATCAAAATAAAAAAAAAACGATAAATTTATCAATAGGACTTAATGGATAAAAAATTCTAAAAGTAAGACCTATTAATAATTTATCAAAAAAAAAAGTTTCAAAAATTTAAAAATTACTAAAAAAATTAAATCATAAACACAGTTATTTATTTATTTTTTTTTTTTTGAAAAATATTTGAGACTCCCATTTTGAGGGATTCCCATGACCCCAAATGATTGTGATTGGTCATGCATCTTTTTGTTTTTGTTCTCTATCTGTACACGTGTGTGTAGGGGGTCATGGGGTGGAGTGTTTGTGGAAATCTTTATCATTTCTTTTTTTTTTTTTTTTTTTTTACAAAGAAGCTTAAAATTTTAAAAATTACTAAAATCTAACCCCAAGTGAGATCATAAGTAATCTTAGAGATGCTTAGGCCTTGAGAATAAATTATTTTAATAATTTTTTAATTTTTTATGAAAAATATATAAAAAAAATTAGAGAGAGCGATGTCATAATTATAATAACAGACGTTAATTTGATAACATGTGAGAGAGAGAGAGAGAGAGAGAGAGAGAGAGAGAACCTGCAGGCGGAGAAGAACATCGCCGCTAGGCTTGACACGAGAGCGGTTGAGAGTGAACGATTCACGAGCCTTTTCAACCTCGGCTCGTTCTTCAGGCGTACCGTAATTTGGATCAAACTCCCATATTTGGCGCCCCCCAAAGTTGTTTGTGCTGTATAGGTATGGCTCATATGGACCCCCTCCTGTTGCTACCTTCAACCTCCACATTCTTCTACCCACAACCTAGTATATATATATATATATATTTTTACCATTTTTGTCACTTACATCATTAATTCTATCAAAACTTTAACTGAAAATTATATTTTTCATATGTGGAATGAATAGAAGAAATATATCACATAGAAAGAATAGATTGAGTGCAAGAAGTGAGTTTTGAACTCAATTCCTCTTACAATTAAAATTGTTCTAAAAATTTAATTTATTAAGAAATGTGTTTAAAAAAAAAATGACCTATGTATATTAAGAAAAGTAAAATCTGATAGATTTATCAGTAACCAATACACAATAAGATCTCTCTCACAAAAGCTTCATTCAATAGCTTATCTTTCTTCTACATATGGTAAAAGTAAGTAGCTATTAAGAGATCTTCTAACAAAACTTCAAATATACAAACATTTATTCCTTCCCTCCACTTGGTTGTTTGAATTGAATGGTAGCGGCTTTGTCATGATTATCACCACTTCTTTAACAACTAATAAATTTCACAAACATGTTTTATTATCATCCAAGTGGATCTTGTTTCATTTTTTTTTTCTTCGTAGGTATTTGGGATAAATTAAAAAAACGTATTTTTTTTTACCTACATACACTTATATGGGTCATATCAATAAATATCTATCAACATCTATATTAATATTTCCTCTCTACTTTTTTAACCACTTTCTCTATTTTTCTACATTTTATATTTATTATAAAAAGTTAAAAAATACACTTAAGTTGTTTGGGGTGTCCTAAATAAGTGCACTTTTTGTCTTTTTAGACTAAAAAATTGAGAAAAAAAATATGGATGTTTGGGTTAACTTTTTTATTTTTTATGGAAAAATGTATATTAAAAAATTATATAAATTAGTGTGTAGAGGAAAATTAGGATTGGGAGTTATGTAGCTGTAATTTTTGACTTTTGGTGAATAGTGATAACTTTTTAACTTTTTGAGTAACTTTTTGACATTTTGACTTTTTGGCAACTTGCCAAACTTGGCCTAAACATTTCAAACCACTCCTAAATTTTATTATTACATAATACATCAGTTAATAAAAAAATTATTAAATTTATATGACTTTCATTTTTGTAGTAAAAAAATAGCTTCAATAACTGAAGTATGTGCCTGTCAAACGCCAAACCAAAAGAGGAAAAAAAAAAAGAAAAGAAAAGCCCCACGGGGTTATGTGCCTGTAAAACGCCAAACCACAAGAGGAAAAAAAAAAAAAGCCCCACGGGGACCCGGGGGGGGGGGGGGACCCGGGGGGGGTGGGGGGGGGTTTGTGTGGAGAGTTGGATTACCGGTTATAGTTAGGGCACTTGAGTCTGCTGAAAAGGTTAGCTATTAGTTTACTTTGAGATACAGGCAAGCACTAAGAGAGAGAGAGTGAGAGAGAAAGGACTAGAAGATGCGAGAGAGAGGAGGTGGTGGTAGAGAAATTGTGGTTGGCCAAAACACAAGTGTGTGCCTATATATAGGGAGCAAAAAAATCAAAGTATTAGAGTATTCTTAATGGACGTGTTAGTGAGTGCGAGTGTGTTAGTGTTAGTGACCAAAATTTAAGAGAGACAGAATAATTTTTAGATTTATAGTGGAAGTGTTAAGGAATGTTTTAGTGGAGTGTGTTAGTATCAACTGTTAATTTCTTTGTTAATTATGGCTAGCATTTTAGCCAGTGAAAGAGAGAGGAGGAATGTGGGAAAAAGAGAGTTGTATGTCTGGGGAAGTCCTTCCGAACGTCTGGTCGAAAGTCTACAGGACCTTTCAAGAAAAGGAAAAGGAAAAAAAAAAAAAATAGTTCTAGCCGATTGACCGGCCGGTCAACCGGCAGTCAACTGTTTTTTTTTTTTTTTTTACTTGAGATTTTTTTTTTGGGCTTGAAATTTAATTGTGGACTTGAAATTTTTTATCACATTAAATTATTTATTTATTATATATACACATGTATATATTCTTAACACACTTTAACACATTCCTTAATACATTCATTGCACCACCACTCACTCTCAAAATTAACAAACTCTTATCACATTTTAACATATATTTTTTCATTCTATTTTTATCACTTTTTATCATATAAGACACTTTAACATACTTTTTTAATCATTCCACATTTTGGGAGGTTTTTGTTGAAGTGACCCCATTTGTATAAATAAAAAATAAAATAAAAAATAAAACTCTTTATATTCCACATGTTGGGGTTTCTTTGACGTAAGCTTCCCACGTGGTACTTTTAACACCGCCCAAAGGATAAGAATAGAAAGGTTGAGAGAGAGGCAAGCACTAAGAGAGAGAGAGTGAGAGAGAGAGGACTAGAAGATGCCAGAGAGAGGAGGTGGTGGTAGAGAAATTGTGGTTGGCCAAAACACAAGTGTGTGCCTATATATAGGGAGCAAAAAAATCAAAGTATTAGAGTATTCTTAATGGACGTGTTAGTGAGTGTGAGTGTGTTAGTGTTAGTGACCAAAATTTAAGAGAGACAGAATAATTTTTAGATTTATAGTGGAAGTGTTAAGGAATGTTTTAGTGGAGTGTGGTTAGTATCAACTGTTAACTTGTTTGTTAATTATGGCTAGCATTTTAGCCAGTAAAAGAGAGAGGAGGAATGTGTGAAAAAGAGAGAGTTGTATGTCTGGGGAAGTCCTTCCGAACGTCTGGTCGAAGGTCTACCGGACCCTTCAAGAAAAGGAAAAGGAAAAAAAAAAAAATGGTTCTAACCGATTGACCCGGCCGGTCAACCGGCAGTCAACTGTTTTTTTTTTTTTACTTGGCATTTTTTTTTTTTGGCTTGAAATTTAATTTTGGACTTGAAATTTTTTATCACATTAAATTATTTATTTATTATATATACACATGTATATATTCTTAACACACACTTTAACACATTTCTTAATACATTCATTGCGCTACCACTCACTCTCAAAATTAACAAACTCTTAACACATCTTAACATATATTTTTTCATCCTATTTTTATCACTTTTTATCATATAAGACAGTTTAACATACTTTTTTAATCATTCCACATTTTGGGAGGTTTTTGTTGAAGTGACCCCATTTGTATAAATAAAAAAATAAAACTCTTTATATTCCACATGTTGGGGTTTCTTTGACGTAAGCTTCCCACGTGGTACTTTTAACACCGCCCAAAGGATAAGAATAGAAAGGTAGATTTAGAAATTTTTTTTTTTTAAAAAAAAAAAAAAAAAAAGGTTAAAAAATTAATTTTTTAATTTCTTTTTAAAAAGTGTGTAAATAAATAAAAAAAAAAATGTAACTCAAAAAAGTTAAAAAAGTTGAAAAATTAAAATTTTACTTTTTCATCAAGTTTTCAAGATGGGCCTAAAGTTAAAATCTCGAAGGTCCACTAAGATTAAAATTTATTTTATTTTATGTTTTTTAAATCGGATGGTTTGGTCAACTTGCATGTATTTCGATTAATTCTAAAATAATGAAATTAATGATCAAGTAAATATCAAATGGTCCCAACGAGTGACTTGAAATCGAAATTTTAAATTTTATTCTCAAGTTTTTGCGGCTCGATGAACCCTTTGAAATTTTGCATAGTTTGTATGTAATTTTAATTTTGTATATGCATGAAAAAATCTGAATCTCTCGAAATATTGATTCGTGATTGTGCTTCACTTTTATACAGTGAATATCAATCACAATCAACCAATCAACAACAAATCGGTACAACGATTTAACATGAAAAAAATTACAATTGGAACACCTCCAATTATGATAAAAAATCATGGGTCAAAGTCATAAAAATAATTCAATAAGAAGACAAAAAATGAATTACACATGACTACCATAAATTACCTAACAAATTCATGCCCGAATTGCACTAAACCCGATGTGCCTCTTTTACCACCGTCTTGGAATTGCTTTGCCCAACGCTGAATTCACAACGCCGATGTTGAATCCACGACGATGGGCCACTTTGGAATCCACCAAAACTTTAGGCCCAAGTTTTGTTAAAAAAAAATGATTTTATGGTGACTTTAATGTGAAATTAAAGTAGGTCCCAATCATCAGTTGATGTGGTGTTAATTATGATTTATTATAATGTTAGTTGTGATACTATTTTGATTATTATCTAAGAACTCTTTAATAAGTGTTTTGTTATGATTTTTTTTTTTTTAAAGTTATGACTCTTTGATGGGAGTTAGGCTTTAGTTTAATTTATCTCTTATCTTGCTTTGTACATTGGAAGAAAATAATCTCATGATCTCTAAATTTAATAGGGTTACTGTAACTAAATGAGTAATTTTAATAAGCTTATTCCTAGAGCAGCATTTCCCAGTTGCCTGCCTTTTTTGAATAATAGTTGTCTTCTCTTGGGAGACCAAGTGCAGCATGCTTTGAGTTTCTACTATGAGGGTCTCCTTCTCTAGCCGAGTTAGTTTGTGTCTTTTGAGGTATTATTTACAAGTTCTTGAGTTAGATTATTTGTTAAATTATTTTTATTACCATTAGTATGTTCTATTTCAGAAAATTTATCTAGAACTTCCATCGGAAGAGTCTCTCTTGCACTTGTGTTGTAACGCCCCAAAAAAAATATAGAAACCTGAACTATCCATTCCACACCACAAGTATATACAATATTCATTCAACAAGCGGAAGCTTAATTAAATCCCAAAACATTCTATATATATAACAACATTGTTAATATTACAAAATCATATCACATGCATTAATACATTCACTGATTTGAAAACCTGAATTTTTAGCATGTGATCGGTAAGCATTAATATTTAAACTATTATAAATTCATGCCTTATTGGCTACATGTTTCCAAGATTATACTTGATTACAATAAAAATGGGTTTTAAGCTTAATACATAGAAAGCACTAGGTTTACACAAAACAAAACTCAAAACGAGCGTTCAGCTCCAACGTTCTCCTCGAGCTATCACCTTGACGGATGCATACCATCAGCACCTGAAATGTTTTTCCACATAGGCAGAGTTAAAAACCTGTAGAGACAAGTTTAATGTTATGTATGATGTTTAACAAAACCGTATAGTGAATGTCTATGAAACGTCATTACATAACATGCATTTCCCCTTTTTGAAACAATGTTATGCTAGAGTTCAATTCACAATTAATATCATTACTTCAAAATAGAAAACAAGACAGTAAATACACACACTAGTAATCTCCAGGTACGTGTCTGCAAGTAGGCTATAAAAGTACTACCAAAGTCACTTTACCGACAACTAAGCGGAAGAAAGATATCCTAACCGCGTAGATTTTTGGACTTTCACCAAGGACACAAAAGCCAACTTAATTAACCACTACCACACCCCTAACCAGATTCATCACGATATTCACTCATTTTTCTCAAAATAATACTCTTTGAATACATAGGCATGAAACAGTTGAATAAATGAAATGCATGAGTGTATTGGTTTCAGTTAACCTATCTCTCATGCAATTTCTACAACAAGTAATGTTCTCCTCCACCAATAGCCAAAACAGGTATCTCTATTCAATATATTCCAAAATAGACAATATATAAATCAAGAGCATAACTAGCAACTCATAAAGCATTAATTTCTTTTACCGAATAACACATAACAAAGCTAAATAACATACAGATCATTAAAAAGGTCCCTACCTCAAAGCAATAGGAAGAATGGAGCAACGCCCAAAAATCAATGGAGTCGGAAACTTGAAATTTATAGATTAAAATAAAGCCCTTCACGCAATCTACTTTTTTAACTCAAGTACTAGGGGTAGAAAATGGACGAAACTAGATGAAAACTAAGGTTTTATAGCTTAGAGACTCGAAAATGGCAAAAAGAGGTGTGTGGAAGAAGATAAGCTCAAAAAAAATGGATATTTTCAGCTTTTGGGTTCTATTTATAGTCAGTCACATCGCAACCGCAAACTCAAAATTGCGGGCGCAAAAGACACAATTGCGGGCACAATCCCAAATCGTGACCTACCCTCGCAGGCCACACAACTTCTCCATACAAAGGACCTAAAGGTGTGTTTTGCTCGTGGGCATCATCACAAGCGCGACTTTCCCATTGCAAGCGCGATCACACGAATCACGGCCTTCTTCAGGGGCCACCGAGGGCTACGCAATTCTACTAGGCCAAAAAACTTGAAGGCCATAATTGTTCGTAACCCTAGTCGCGTCCACTCGCGAGAGCAACCTAACACCTTTGCAAGTGTGATAAGAATGGTTGTGGGCGCAACCTAGCAAACAGGACGAAAATTCTGCCAAAGTGCCAAGTACAAACCAAAGTTCCCTGTGACAATTAAACAACTCAAAGATACCGAATAACACCAATAGATGCAAACCCCAATATCAAAGAACCTAAAACGATCGGGTCTTAACGCGAGCCGCTATATGCATATTAGACAAGTTCTTATTTGTGAAACTCATTAAGCCTTTACAATCAGTTTTTATTTATTTATTTATTTATTAAAAATGACTTAGGTGCAAAAAATATTAATAAAAAAAAGTTCTACTTATCTAATTATAGTCAATAAATCTTTTTTTCATTGTGGGATAGTTATATTTAGCTTGATTAAAACTTCCACCACAATATCTACGTTGCTAATTATTTTCTTTTATTTTTAATATAACACTCTAGTGATTATTACTAGCATCTGCTTCCAATATTAGTTCATCATTTTTATTTGGAAGAGTTAATGTAAGTAAAATTTTGCATTTTCTTTTAAATCTTACTAATAGATTGTCGGTTGTATTTCAAGTCCAATTGTCATAATTTTTCTTTTCTTTTCTTTTGTTTTTTTTTTTTTTTTTGTTTCTTTTTCTTAATTGATAATATTATAATTCAGTGGAAGTTTAAAAAAATAATTACAAATATATTGAAAAACTTATGCTTTTAATTATTAAAATTGATAAAAATTTATTATTAATTTATAATTATTTTTGTATAATTACACTGATCCATAATTTCCCCTTCTTATTTTAGCTAAATTCTTTATAAAATTTTAACCATAAGATAGCATCCTAATCTAGATGCACTATGGGCATGTGAGGCCTACTATGAGTCTTATTTTAATAATTCAAACTATTCAATTTGTCGTTTGTTAAAAAAAAAAAAAAAAAATGGACGAAAATTATGTTTTTAAAAATAATTCATTTATTTTTTGATAACAAACACGATAAATTTAATATGTTACAATTATCGGAATGATTTAAATTTTATTGTAAATGAAATATACGAAATATTTAATAAAATAAACAGTTCGAATTATCAAAATATAACATGTGATAACGCTCTTCAATTCACATTATAGACCAAAAGAATCCCATCCTATTTTTATTTCGAAAAATGTTTGATGGACCGAATTTGTGTGATTCAAATGTATCAAAACGACGTCATTTTATTCCCAAAATGACATCATTTTATTCCCAAAATGACATCATTTTAATACATTCAAGCTATTCAAATAATAAATTTTTGAGTCAGCAAGCATTATTCTTTTATTTCCCTTCTTCTTCACTTTGACAGTTAGAAGTCGCGTCAATCAAGCTTCTTTCCTTTCAATTTACGTGATAATTTGATATTTTAAAAGTTGACATTTCTACCAATCAAGCTTCTTTCCTTTCAATTTACGTGATAATTTGATATTTTTAATGTTAACATTTCTACATTTAATTAAGAACCCCACTTGATCTTGACATGTCAAATTTATTACTATAAATAATTTTCTTTATTATGCGACTCTCAAATGTATTTCACTTTAAAAATTAAAGACTAAATTTTATTGAGCGATCCTCCTTTTTCGATTTTATGTGTGAGTAATACACATATTTTAATTGATATATAATACTAAAATTTATTATTTTGAATAGGATTATTATATATAATTTGTATATTCACTACAAAAAAATTAAAGTTTAGCCTACGTTTGGCAAGGGCTCATTGGGCTCATGAGCCACAAAAGACAAAATAGGCTCATGAGCCACAACAGACAAAATATCACATCCAACCCCATAATCATTACACTCTTCTCTCACAAAAAAAGCCAAAAAAGCCAAAAAGCCAAGAGCCCTTCTCAAACTAAGCTTTTGAGCCCAGGCTCATATAGCCAAAAAAGCCAAAAAGCCAAAGAGCCAGCCCACTTCCCAAACGGCCAAAATTTAAGGGCAAAATTATTTTTTAGGGACCAAATATTTTTATTGTTAAAAGTGTCGTTATTATATTTTTAGCAACGAAAATTAGACATTAGTGATGAATTATTATCTTTTTAGAACTAAATTTTTTGTCGAAAAAAAAACTTATTTTGAGATCAAATTATTTTGTCCCTAAAAGTCTATTTATTAGTGACATTTTCAAAATTTTGTTGCTAAAAGCATTGTTTTCGATTTGTCGGGACGACCTTTTAGCAACTATCCTCATAACGATAGAAATTGGTCCGTAAATGTCTTTTGCAACAAAATTTTTACTTTTAGAGATCAAAACATTTGGTCTCTAAAACTCTCATATGTTGTACTGATTATTTACACGCTAAAAAATATATGAATAAATTCATTTTTCCTACTTAATTCATAGAAAATTTCATGTTGTTTTCTAATATCACTACAAAAAAATTAAGGTTTTAAATTCTAAAATTTAGGGACAAAATTTTTTGTAAGGACTAAATATTTTTGTTGCGAAAAGTATTATTATTATATTTTTAGCAACGAAAATTGAACATTAGCGATGAATTACTATTTTGAGACCAAACTATTTTGTCCCTAAAAGTTTATTTATTGGTGACATTTTCAAAATTTTGTCGCTAAAAGCCTTGTTTTTAACTTTTCGGGACGACCTTTTATCGACTATCCTCACGACGATAGAAATTGGTCTCTAAATTTCTTTTACAACAAAATTTTCACTTTTAGAGATTAAAAAATTTGATCTCTAAAACTCTTATACGTTGTAGTGCATGTACCACATTTAATGCCAATTGTAATGTCAATTTCGACTGCTTAAACTTCACTCTTTTTTTTTTTTTTTTTTTTTTTTTTTTTTTAATGTCAAAGGGTTGTTAGAGATGCTTAATACTTCAATTGTTATTGTCATGAATTTGGAAAATGGGTTAATTGCATCCCATAGGCTTATTACAATACCGTTCTAATTTCATTGTAGTCCTCTCATTTTTAATTGTGACAAATAATTTCTTGCATTTTAAATCAAGTTACAATGTCATCCTTTCATCTATCTACCATTAAAAAGGCTTATAAAACGTATCATTTAGCTAAATGTGACATTTTTTTTCACCTCATTAGCACTCTCACATTTTTATTAAATTTTACTTTAATCCTTACACTTTCACTAAAATCTTACTTTAATCTCTTTACTTTTATTTTTTGTTAACCTCATTAACAGTAGATGGATGAAAGAGTGACATTACTAATTAAATTAAAATGTAAGAGATTGTCTATCATAATTGAGGGTGAAGGAACCAGGATGAGATTATGATGAAAGTATAGAATGTAATTAACTCAGAAAAACAAATTGTTATTGCACTCATTTCACATAATGGTTTGGGGTAGTTTGAGGCTAAAATAGCCACAAAAAGACAAAATAAGTTAAAAAGTCAATAAGACAAAGGTCTTGTTTGGCAACCCCTAAAAAAGCCAAAAAACTAAAAAGTCACTATCATATTTAAGTCATATCATCTTATTTAAGTCACATCACCTCTCTACCACATCACTTCAAACCCAACCCATATTTCATAAAAAGTCAAAAAAGTGCACTTATTTAGAACATCCCAAACAAATGCCACATCTAAACCATAATCATTTTATTTTTTTTCTCACAAAAGTCAAAAAGCTAAAAAGCTCATCTCAAACGAGACTTTTTAGTCCCAGGCTAAAATAGTAAAAAACTCAAAAAGCCAACCCATATCTCAAACGAATCCTATCATGTAAAATTTGACAATTAGATTAAAAATGCTTTCAATCTTTGGAAATTTTTTTCCTTTTTTTAAAAGAGATTTTTGTGCAAAAAATTACAAATCAATGAAGAATGAATTTTAATAATAGAAAATGTGAAAATAAGGGAAAAAAAAAAAAACAGGGTGATATGTTAGAAGTTTCGATAGTTCATACCTATTGAAATCATCTAACTCATATGCAACTAAGGGAGTGGGAAGTGGCTGGCCAAGCACTTTCCTACTCACCTACAACTCATTTTCCATTGTTGAGGATGAGTGTGTGACACTTGTGGGAAACAAAGTGTAGTGGTGGGAGCCACCACCATGATGTATTATTCTTCATCCTTGCCTATATAAGAGAGAAAGGGGAAGAAGAGAGGATCAGAAAACACAAATATAGCAATCCCGGTTTCACCTTGACCTTCATGGTGTCCCGGACTTAGGTTCCGTGGTTAAATATTGTATCCATGTCTTGTTTTTCCCCTTTGACTCGTTGTATTTGAGTTTTGGAACTTGTTCGGCGCGTTTGGAACAGGTTAGTTGTTAGTTGGGTTAGATGGTTGTTGCCCAGATTTTGGCCTCTTTGCTCAAGCGAGGCTTTTTGCGCTCGAGCAAGCCTTTTGTAATTTGCCCCTTTGCTCGAGCGAGGTTTCTTGCGCTCGAGCGAGAGTTAGGAGTTCTCAGGTTTCCTCCCAGACGCAACTTTTTTGAAAAGGATGAAGTTCTTCGCTCGAGCGAGGCTTCTTGTGCTCGAGCGAGCCTTGTGTTGTTTGTTCCTTCACTCGAGCGAGGGTGTGCGTCTGTGAAATATCTGAAGGTTTGTATTCTTCGCTCTAGTGAGGCTTCTTGCGCTTGAGCTAGCGTGTGCGTCTATGGCACACCTGAAGCTTTGCATTCTACGCTCGAGCGACGCTTCTTGCGCTTGAGCGAGGTCACTTGTTGTGTCTGATCGCTTGAGCGACAACTCCTTCGTTCGAACGAAAACCACGTATATTAGTTCGCAGCAGAGTTATTCTACATCACTTTTGAATCCCTTTTTCCTAAAAACCCTAATCCGGCACCTCCTCTCTCTAAAACTCTTTCTCTCTCTACAAATACTCCTTGATCCAAGCACCATTACCCTACTCCCTTTGAGAAAAAGGCAGAGCAACTCGTGGGCTTCCATTTGATACAAGAAAAGTCGAGTTTGGGCACCTTTGGGTTTCTTCATCATCTCCTTTGAGCTTCTACATTTGAGGTAGGGTTATTCTATACTTTAGTATGGTTTTTAACCTAGGTATTTGATGTTATACGTAAATGGTGGGATTTGGGAGTGATTTGAGTAAACTAGGGTTTGGGTACAAATTAAAAGAGGGGTTTTCTCATGTTTGGTTGTAAAATCTTGTAGTTAGATGGGAAATTTGGCCTTGGGGTTGACATTTGAGAAAATGGGAAAATTGCCCTAATTTGGATTGAACAAGTCATCTTGTATATATAATGAAATTGATATGGAAAAATATGAAATTGGAAGGGTATATAAATGAATGGGGCAATTGGATTTGTTAAATCACTCACCTATGGAAATTTGATAAATTATCTGTTTGATAGATTGTACATATGTCTAGAAATATCTGTTTTGGGCTATCGGTGGAGGATAGCTATGATTGTTGTAGAAACTGCATGAGAATTAGGTAAATTAAAACTAATCATATGAATTATGTCATTGAATATGACGGTTTGACTAAATTTCCGAATATGTGAATTTGGTAGTCATTGTATATGACGATGTTTTGAATACATTGTATATGTATCTTTGTTTGGGAGGAGATAGGGGATATACTCCATTGTTTGGAAGGAGATAGGGGATGGACTCCATTGAGAATTAAGTTGGCCGGAGTGTCTAGGGTGAAAGTCTCAAAATCTTATATATATATATATATATATGGGTGCCAGTTCCCTCAGATGTGATTCCGTAAAATGGCAAGAAAATTTAAGTGTTTGAATAATGTTTGCTATTGAAGTATTGATAAACGAGTTGTAGCCTTGTTTGGGATTTGTTTAGATAACAAGGGATTATATCTATGAGTTGATTTGAATAAAAGAATGGAAACGGTTTGGGATATTTATGTCATTATTGTTTGGTCATGAAAAAAAGATGCCAGTTGGTTTTAAGTGTTGAACATTTATCTAATGCATATATCTTAGTTAAATTTCATACATTGTGTTAGCATATCTCTACTGGGCTTTGGCTCACCATACTTGGGAAACCATTTTCAGGTACAGGTGACATGCCACCTCCAAGGGTATAACTTGGGAGGACTTGGGACTGAAGACTCTATTTTGTTGTTCTTCTTTTTATGTCAAATGTTTATTCGAGGCGAGGACTTTACTTGTATAAGAGACTTAGACTCTTCTTTTGTTGTAACCAAGCGAAGTCTTGGAAAGATGTAAGCCCATAGGGCATTTATTTTGTTGTTATCAATTAGAGTTACATGCTATAGTTTCAGAATGAACGTTTATGAAAGTGTAATGCATGTAATGCCTTTTGTAATATAAACTTCTGATGAATGAAAATAATACCTTTTATGTTATGCTTATGAATCTCTTGGGTTGGTTTACGTCATATTTTGAGGGCGTCACAACAAACACAGCATAGCAGAGAGTGTTTTGTAATCTAAGAGTGAGAGTTCCATAGAGAGAAAGTGAGTGTGAGTTCTGTAATCTCTCTTTGAGAATTCTATAGTGAAATCTCTTCCCGTGGACGTAAGCAATTGTCGAATCACAAAAATCTCTTGTGTTATTGTTTGTGATTGCTTGTTGGTGTGCCAAACAGGTTCCCGGATCCTAACAAATGGTATCAGAGCCTAGTTGAAGAAAAACAGTACGTTTTTCAGAACTTGTCAGATTTCGAAGTTGTCGAAATCAAGTTTCAAGCATACTAAGGGAACCGTCTGGTCGAGACGAGTCCGAAACTACAAAGCAGAGTCCTAGAAGACTGCTCACGTGCCCTCACATGTTGCCAGAAGACCGACGCATGAAGCCCAATCGCAAGACTCACCCACGACACATCTGATCGCATCTGCAACTGATGTGACGTCAGCCACCACGTTATGGACACCCTATTTTGACCGGCCCTAAGACTTGGGTGCTTTTTTTAATTACCCAATGATGAAAATTAGCATGTGTTTCTTCTATAATTTCTCAGTATGAAAGATGAAATTTATGCTTCATTCCCAACCCTAAGCCTATTTTGGTTTAGTGATTTAGATTCGTTCAAAACTCTCTTTTAAGATATTCCTTTTATGCATAGTTCCAAAAATTTTGTTGAAAAACCCTATTTTCCCTAAGAAAAAGAAAGCAAAAAAATTCAATGAATAGTGCATGGTGAATAGTGTTGGTCAACCAAATAATGTCTGTGAATAGTGTCGGCTGGTCAATTAATTGACTAGCCAGCCAACTTTTTAGTCAGTCAGCCAATTAAATTGGCTGGCCAGCCAAGTTTTTGGGTGGCCAACCAACAAATTGGCCGGCCGGCTAACTTGCCCAAGAGCAGAGCAGTTTTGGTAGAATTCTTGATGAAAACGTGTGGGTTATGCCCATTTCAGATCTTTCTAGATATATTCGTCCACGAGATATGTATCTATCCCCTCCATTATCTTTCTTTGGCCTCCATTGTCAAAAGAGAGTTTGTCATCTTCCATAAGGTTGCATTCATTTCAACCACCCTTGTCACCCCATCATCCTTGTCTCCCATCTTCTCCTTGACTTAGCAACCTTCCCTAATTGCATATAGAGATAGAGAGGATCAGAATGTAGAGGGGGAAGTGAATTGAAAGATAGAGTATCAATTTAGAGAAGAGAGATAGAAAGAGAAAAGAGAGAAGTCTTATGTTTTGATCTATAAGCCTACAACTTCTATATACACTAATATCCTATATTTCTATATGTCAAAACTATCCCATAAATTTGAAATAGCCATATTCCTGAGTATTGATCAAAAGAGAGTGAGTGTTGTTGAAATTAAGAGAAAAACAGAGAGTTGGAACAACTCCCCCCGCACACATTGTTAAACAACCCTAAAACACCATTCTAACTAGAATTTCAAATTTTTGAATTGAGAATTGAGAACAAACTTCCTAAGCTTGAGGGTGATCAAAAAGAAGTTTGGAAATCAAATCCTTCCTTGGAAGGTAAATTTTGTACACTTTCCATTTTCTTTTACTTTCTTATTTGTTTTTCTTGTTTCAATTTCATGTTATAAACCTGTTGTAAGCTAACTGAAAGTGGTTAGTTAAGCCACTTGCATATTTTCCGTTTGTGTTTCTGATGTTTAAAGCAAAATAGAGTTTCTACCAATTAATTGGCCAACCGGCCAAAGCCAACTTTTTGGCCAACTAGCTCATCTTTTGGTCACCCAGCCAACATTCTTCTAGATAAAACCCAGCAGCCTCCCGATGTTGAGTAGAACAGTCTTTGATGGTCTTTAAGGCACCCTGAAGCTCCTGTTTTCTTTTATTTTAGTTAGAGAGAGTTGTGAGGATTTAATTTTGTTGTAATATTTTTTTTATTCCTCTTCCCTCCTTATTTAGATTTGTAATATTCAAAGTGTTGCAATAATTTCCCGTCCCGCTTCTTTCTATCTATCTCATTATTTTATTTTCTTGTTCATATTCTGTAAATATGCATCTTATATTGTCTTGTCATCATATCAATGCTTTGCATCCATGTTTTAAGCCTTAGAATTCGGCTAAATTTGCATCTGTGAGTTTGATTGATTATTATGTGATTTTGTGTGCTACCTCATGTCTTGAGATGATTCACATGTCATATATTAGAAACTAGATCTTTAGTTGCATTTTATAAGTGAATTACATTAGGATCTTGTATATAGGATCATGCATTTGTTTACTAACTTTGTTTTTGTACCTATTTGCGGGACGTCAGTAAATATGTAAGTTTTTGTCCTTTAGCAACCCTTCTATATGTGATTTTCTTATTATGTTTAGCATCCTACCATATGGCTATGTGCTTATTTGATATAACTCTATGCATGCCAATGGGTGAAGGTTATATTATTTAATTTAGAATAAAATTGATTTTTATGATTACACTATTCAAAACATTTTCAAGGTAATGAAATCAAGTTGTTCTAAAATGGACGACACAGTCTATATTTGTTTGCTTCATATAGTAAATTTTAGGATTTAATAAATAATTGGAATATGAACATATAAAATCATTAAAATTCATAACATGGCTTAATAAAGGCCGATCTTTTGATCGGGTCAATTAATGATTTTCCCCCTTCATATCTAAGGTTCCGAGCCAGGTATCCTTGGTTAAAATGAATAGTGGCCTTGGCACCAATCACGGGTTTTCTAATTTTTCCAAAATATTAGGTGGCGACTCTAAGATCAGGTGATGTTACTCATTTCTGCCAAGGAATTGTAATAAAATGGATTTTTTTTATAAAAGTTGTCAAATCTGGACTCTCATCTATGTTTCATATTGCCCTTGTGAGACTAGATCAAAGATAATTAAGGGTCCAAACTATTTAATGCGCGCTAGTAATCCTCGAGCGATGTTACACACGTGTCGCCCCAACAAGCCGCCACGAGTCAGTAGCAGTCTAGTCGCAGTCTAGTCAACGCACCGCCACGTGTGCACCAACTCAGCACCACGTTTGCGCTAACTCAGCACCACCTGTCTGCTACGTCATCACACATCAGCACCTGTCAGTGCCACGTAGCTAACACATCAGCAGTGCAAACCAGTCAGGTTTACCCAACCTGGCCCGACCCAACCTGCAGACGTAAAGGATTTATCTGGTGCTGCACGGCTAAGTTGCAACCTCCGATTTGAACTGTCCATAGTGTTTTCGCTAGATTTGAGCGATTCTGAGTTTGATTTTGACAATCCAATAATGGTTTCCATCTATTTGGAGTATTTCGGACATATCCGTAAGGTCAGATTTCTGATTCAAAGTTTTATGTAAAAAGAAAGAAAATGATAGAGGAATCTACATCAACTTCAAGATCGATGATAAAGTTGACTGCTTCCAATTATGCAATCTGGTAGCCGCGGATGGAAGACATCTTATATTGCAGAGATCTGTTTGATTCTATTGAGCTTGAAAGAGTCAAATCAGCAGAAGAGAATGATGTAGACTGGAAGAAAAAAAACTAGAAAATTATTGGTCAGATTAGACAATGGATTGACCACAATGTGTTCCACCATATCGCCCAAGAGACAGATGCTTGTGCCCTCTGGAGAATGTTATAAAACATGTACCAGTCAAAGATCGCTTGAAGCAAAGCCTTGGTGATGAGAAGGCTTGTAAATCTGAAGTTGAAGAATGGTGTGTTTGTTGCCGAACACACCAGCGAATTCAAAAATTCGGTGAAAGCATACAACCATTAAGATACCCTTGGATAATGAAATACAACCGTACTACTGCTCAGTTCCTTACCGGACAACTAGGAGACATTCATGATTTCTCTCAGCCACTCTGCACCAGAAGGGAAGCTGACCATAAGCATGGTCACAGACGCCTTATACAGTGAAGAGACAAGGAAGAAAGATATGGGGGGTAATCAAACCCATGCTCTTGTCACAGAAGGTAGAAGCATAGATAAAGGTAGTGGAAAGAGTAGAGAAAGAAGCAAGAGCAGAGGCAGATAGAGCAACAGGAGTAAATCCAAAGACAGCAAAGATCTGGGAAACTCCAGCTTCACTTGCTTTCACTGTGGCCAAGAGGGTCACATAAAGAGAAACTACCCAAGCCGGAAAGATAAAGGCCAAAGTAGTAAATCAAAGGGAGATAAGAACACTATAGCCACAACTCTTGATGATATACTTCTTGCAGTTGGTGAAGAGGAGAAGTGCCTTCATGTGACTGATGACAGCTACACAGAATGGGTGGTAGACACAGCTGCATCCTATCACACCACCTCCCACAGAGAACTCTTCAACTCATACAATGCTAGAGATTTTGGCACCGTTCAAATGGGAAATTCAAGCTATTCGAAGATTATGGGTATTGGGGGGCATTATCATTCAGACTACAAGCTGGTTCTTAAAGATGTGAGGCATGTTCCAAATTTGCACCTCAATCTTATCTCCGGATTACCAGTTGTATTACCTGTTTTAGTTAGGCACTAGAGTCTGTTGAAAAAGTTATCTATTAGTTACTTTGAGATTCAAGCAAGCACTAAGAGAGAGTGTGAGTGAGAGAGAGAGAGAGAAAGAGAGAGAGAGAGAGAGAGAGAGAGAGAGAGAGAGGACTAAAAGATGCGGGAGAGAGAGGAGGTGGTGGTAGAGAAATTGTGGTTGGCCAAAACACAAGTGTGTGCCTATTGAAGAGAAAAGAAGAGAAACACTCATTTATATATAGGGAGCAAGAAATCTAAGTATTAGAGCATTCATAATGGATGTGTTAGTGAGTGTGTTAATGTTAGTGGCCAAAATTTAGGAGAGACACAATAATTTTTAGATTCACAGTGGAAGTGTTAAGAAATGTGTTAGTGGAGTGTGTTAGTGTTAGTTGTTAACTTTTTTGTTAACTATGGCTAGCATTTTAGCCAACGAAAGAGAGAGGGAGAATGTAGGAAAGAGAGACAGTTGTGTGTCTGGAAAAGTCCTCCCGAACGTTTGGCCAGAAGTCTCCCCGGACGTTCCATCGAAATTCCACCCCAGACGTCTAGACCCTTCAAGAAAAGGAGGAAAAAGAAAAGAAAAAAAAGAAAAAAAAATTGGGGGTCAACTGGCGGTCAACTGATTTTTTTTTTACTTGGGATTTTTTTTGGACTTGAAATTTAATTTTGGACTTGAAATTTTTTATCAAATTAAATTATTTATTTATTTTATTTATTATATATACACATATATACATTCTTAACACACACTTTAACACATTTCTTAACACGTCCATTGAACCACCACTCACTCTCTAAATTAACAAACTCTTGGCACATCCTACCATACATTTTTTTTATTATACTTTTATCACTTTTTATCATATAACATACTTTACCACACTTTTTTAACCATTCTACATTTTTGGGAGGTTTTTGTTGAAGTGATCCCATTTGTATAAATAAATAAAAAAATAAAACTCTTTATGTTCCACGTGTTGGGGTTTCTTTGACGTAAGTTTCCCACATGGTTCTTAATTGACACCCCCCAAAGGATAAGAATAGAAAGGTTCATTTAGAATTTTTTTTTTAAAAGAAAAAATAGGTTAAAAATTTATTTTTTAATTTCTTTTAAAAAAAAGTGTGTAAATAAATAAAATAAATAAATGTAACTCAAAACAGTTAAAATATTAAAAAATTAATTTTTAGTCAAGTTTTCAAGACAAGCCTAAAGTTAAAATCTTGAAGGTCTACTAAGATTAAAATTTGTTTTATTTTATGTTTTTTAAATCGGATGGTTAGGTCAACTTGCGTGTATTTCGATGAATTCTAAAATCACGAAGTTAATGATCAAGTAAATATCAAATGGTCCCAACAAGTGACTCGAAATCAAAATTTTAAATTTTATTCTCAAGTTTTTACAGCTTGACGAGCCCTTTGAAATTTTGCAAAATTTGTATGTAATTTTAATTCTGTAAATGCATGAAAAAATCTAAAACTCTCGAAATATTGATTCGTGATTATGTATCAATTTTAAACAGAGAATATCAATCACAATCAACCAATCAACAACAAATCAGTACAACGATTTACATGAAAAAAATCACAATCGAAACACCTCCAATTATGATAAAAAATCATGGGCCAAAGTCATAAAAATAATTCAATAAGAAGACAAAAAATGAATAACACATAAATACACTCAATTACCTAGCAAATTCATGTCCGAATTGAACTAAACCCGATGTGCCTCTTTTACCATCGCTGAATTCACAACGCCGATGTCGAATCCACGACGATGAGCCACTTCGGAATCCACCAAAACTTTAGACCCAAGTTCTATTAGAAAAAAATGATTTTATGTTGACTTTAATGTGAAATTAAAGTAGGTCACAATCATTGATTGAGGTGGTGTTAATTATGATTTATTATAATGTTAGTTGTGATACTATTTTGATTATTATCCAAGAACTCTTTAATAAGTGTTTAGTTATGATTTTTTTTTTTTTTATAAAGTTATGGCTCTCTTTGATGGGTGTTAAGCTTTAGTTTAATTTATCTCTTATCTTGCCTTGTACATTGGAAGAAAATAATGTCATGATCTCTAAATTTAATAGGGTTACTGTAACTAAATGAG
The DNA here is from genome assembly GCA_036172215.1 of Camellia granthamiana. NCBI lineage: Eukaryota > Viridiplantae > Streptophyta > Magnoliopsida > Ericales > Theaceae > Camellia > Camellia granthamiana. The sequence continues at coordinate 89,900,529 of CM069912.1, forward strand.
TAATTTTAATAAGCTTATTCCTAGAGCAGCTTTTCCCAGTTGCCTGCCTTTTTTGAATAATAGTTGTCTTCTCTTGGGAGACCAAGTGCAGCATCCTTCTCTAGCCGAGTTAGTTTGTGTCTTCTGAGGTATTATTTACAAGTTCTCGAGTTAGATTATTTGTTAAATTATTTTTATTAGCATTAATATGTTCTATTTCAGAAAATTTATCCAGAACTTCCATCGGAAGAGTCTCCCTTGCACTTGCGTTGTAACGCCCCAAAAAAAATATAGAAACCTGAACTATCCATTCCACACCTCAAGTATATACAATATTCATTCAACAAGCGGAAGCTTGATTAAATCTCAAAACATTCTATATATATAACAACATTGTTAATATTATAAAATCAAATCACATGCATTAATACATTTACTGATTCAAAAACTTGAATTTTTAGCATGTAATCGGTAAGCATTAATATTTAAACTATTATAAATTCATGTCCTATTAGCTACAGGTTTCCAAGATTATACTTGATTACAATAAAAATGGGTTTTAAGCTTAATATATAGAAAGCCCTAGGCTTACACAAAACAAAACTCAAAACGAGCGTTTAGCTCCAACATTCTCCCCAAGCTATCCCCTCGACGGATGCATACCATCAGCATCTGAAATGTTTTTCCACGTAGGTAGAGCTAAAACCCAGACAAGTTTAATGTTATGTATGGTGTTTAACAAAACCATATAGTGAATGTCTATGAAACGTCATTACATAACATGCATTTCCCCTTTTTGAAACAATGTTATGTTAGAGTTCAATTCACAATTGATATCATTACTTCAAAATAGAAAGCAGGACAGTAAATATACACACTAGTAATCTCTAGGTACGTGTCTGCAAGTAAGCTATAAAAGTATTACCAAAGTCACTTTGTCGACAACTAACCGGAAGAAAGGTATCCTAACCGCGTAGATTTTTGGACTTTCACCAAGGGCACAAAAGCCAACTTAATTAACCACTACCACACCCCTAACCAGATTCATCACGATATTCACTCATTTTTCTCAAAATAATACTCTTTGAATACATAGGCATGAAACAGTTGAATAAATGAAATGCATGAGTGAATTGGTTTCAGTTAACCTATCTCTCATGCAATTTCTACAAGTAATGTTATCCTCCACCAATAGCTAAAACAGTTATCTTTATTCAATATACACCAAAATAGACAATACATAAATCAAGAGCATAACTAGCAACTCATAAAGCATTAATTTCTTTTACCGAATAACACTAACAAAGCTAAATAACATGCAGATCATTAAAAAGGTCATTACCTCAAAGCAAGTGGAAGAATGGAGCAACACCCGAAAATCAACGGAGTCAGAAACTTGAAATTTACATATTAAAATAAAGCCCTTCACGCACTCTACTTTTTTAACTCAAGTACTAGGGGTAGAAAATGGACGAAACTAGTTGAAAACTAAGGTTTTATAACTTAGAGACTCGAAAATGGAAAAAAGATGTGTGCGGAAGAAGATACGCTCAAAAAAATGGATATTTTTAGCTTTTGGGTTCTATTTATAGTCAGTCATATCACAACCACAAACTCAAAATCTCGGGCGCAAAAGACACAATTGCGAGCACAATCCCAAATCGTGACCTACCCTCGCGGACCACGCAACTTCTCCGTACAAAGGACCCAAAGGTGTGTTTTGGTCGTAGGCATCATCACAAGTGCGACTTTCCCATTGCAGGCGCGATCACACAGATCGCGGCCTTCTTCGTGGCCACCGAGGGCTAGGCAATTATGCTAGGCCAACAAATTTGAGACCATAATTGGTCGCGACACTAGTCGCGTCCACTCGCGAGAGCGACCTAACACCTTTGCAGGTGCGATAAGAATGGTTGTGGGCGCGACCTAGCAAACAGGAGGAAAATTCTGCCAAAGTGCCAAGTACAAACCAAAGTTCCCTGTAACAATTAAACAACTCAAAGATACCGAATAACACCAATAGATGCAAACCCCAATACCAAAGAGCATAAAACGATCGAGTCTTAACTCGAGCCGCTAGATGCATATTAGACAAGTTCTTATTTGTGAAACTCATTAAGCCTTTATAATTAGTTTTTTTATTAAAAATGACTTAGGTGCAAAAAATATTTATAAAAAAAAGTTCTACTTATCTAATTATAGTCAACAAATCTTTTTTTCATTGTGGGATAGTTATATTTAGCTTGATTAAAACTTCCACTACAATATCCACGTTGCTAATTATTTTCTTTTATTTTTAATATAACACTCTAGTGATTATTACTAGCATCAGCTTCCAATATTAGTTCATCATTTTTATTTGGAAGCGTTAATGTAAGTAAAATTTTGCATTTTTTTTAAAATCTTACTAATAGATTGTCGGTTGTATTTCGAGTCCAATTGTCATAATTTTTCTTTTCTTTTCTTTTCTTTTTTTGTTTCTTTTTTCTTAATTGATAATATTATAATTCAGTGGAAGTTTAAAAAAAAAATTACAAATATATTGAAAAACTTATGCTTTTAATTATTAAAATTGATAAAAATTTATTATTAATTTATAATTATTTTTGTATAATTACACTGATCCATAATTTTCCCTTCTTATTTTAGCTAAATTCTTTATAAAATTTTAACCATAAGATAGAATCCTAATCTAGATGCACTATGGGCATGTGAGGCCTATTATGGGTCTTATTTTGATAATTCAAACTATTCAATTTGTCGTTTGTTAAAAAAAAAAAAATGGATGGAAATTATGTTTTTAAAAATAATTCATTTATTTTTTGATAACAAACACGATAAATTGAATATGTTACGATTATCGGAATGACCTAAATTTTATTGTAAATAAAATACAAGAAATATTTTATAAAATAAATTGTTCGAATTATCAAAATATAACATGTGATAACGCTCTCCAATTCACATTATAGACCGAAAGAATCCCATCCTATTTTTATTTCGAAAAATGTTGGGTTGCCCCCAATTTGTGTGGCTCGAATAGCTCGAATGTATCAAAGCGACATCATTTTATTCCCAAAATGACATCATTTTAATACATTCAAGCTATTCAAATAATGAATTTTCGGTCACCAGGCATTACTCTTTTATTTCCCTTCGTCTTCACTGTCACAGTTAGAAGTCGCGTCAATCAAGCTTCTTTCCTTTCAATTTACATGATAATTTGGTATTTTAAAAGTTGACATTTCTACCAATCAAGCTTCTTTCCTTTGATATTTTAAAAGTTAACATTTCTACATTTAATTAAGAACCCCACTTGATCTTGATATGTCAAATTTATTACTATAAATAATTTTCTTTATTTTGCGACTCTCAAATGTTTTTCACTTTAAAAATTAAAGACTAAATTTTATTGCGCGATCCTCCTTTTTCGATTTTATGTGTGAGTAATACACATATTTTAATTGATATGTAATACTAAAATTTATTATTTTGAAAAGGATTATTATTTATAATTTTTATATGCACTACAAAAAATTAAAATTTTAGAAACCAAAATTTAAGGATAAAATTATTTTTTAGGGATCAAATATTTTTATTATTAAAAGTGTCGTTAATATATTTTTAGCAACGAAAATTAGACATTAGTGATGAATTATTATCCTTTTAGGACTAAATTTTTTGTCTCAAAAAATAAACCATTTTGAGATCAAATTATTTTGTCCCTAAAAGTCTATTTATTAGTGACATTTTCAAAATTTTGTCGGTAAAAGCCTTGTTTTCGACTTTTTTTAGCAACTATCCTCATAACGATAGAAATTGGTCTCTAAATGTCTTTTACAACAAAATTTTCATTTTTAGAGACCAAAACATTTGGTTTTTAAAACTCTTATATGTTATACTGATTATTTACACGCTAAAAAATATATGAATAAATTCATTTTTCTTACTTAAGTAATAGAAAATTTCATGTTGTTTCTAATATTACTACAAAAAATTAAGGTTTTAGAGACTAAAATTTAGGGACAAATTTTTTTTTAGGGACCAAATATTTTTGTTGCGAAAAGTGTTGTTATTATATTTTTAGCAACGAAAATTGAACATTAGTGATGAATTATTATCATTTTGAGACCAAATTTTTTGTCTAAAAAAATTAACCATTTTGAGAGCAAACTATTTTCTCCCTAAAAGTCTATTTATTAGTGACATTTTCAAAATTTTGTAGCCAAAAAACCTTGTTTTGGACCTTTCGGGACGACCTTTTAGCGACTATCTTCCCGACGATAGAAATTGGTCTATAAATGTTTTTTACAACAAAATTTTTACTTTTAGAGATTAAAAAATTTGATCTCTAAAACTTTTATATGTTGTAGTGTTTGTAACACATTTAATGCCTATTGTAAAGTCAATTTCGGCTCGTTAGACTTTTTCTTGCTTTTTTTTCATTTTGTCAAAGGGTTTTTAGAGATGTCTAATACTTCAATTGTTATTATCATGAATTTGGAAAATTGGTTAATTGCATCCAATAGGCTTATTACACTACCGTTCTAATTTCATTGTAGTCCTTCATTTTTAATTGTGACAAATAATTTCTTACATTTTAAATCAAGTTACAATGTCATCCTTTCATCTATCTACCATTGAAAAGGCTTATAAAATGTATCATTTAGCTAAATGTGACATTTTTTTTCATCTCATTAACACTCCCACATTTTTATTAAATTTTACTTTAATCCTTACACTTTCACTAAAATCTTACTTTAATCTCTTTACTTTATTTTTTGTTAACCTCATTAACAGCAGATGGATGAAAGAGTGACATTACTAGTTGACTTAAAGTGTAAGAGATTGTCTATCATAATTGAGGGTGAAGGAACCAGGATGAGATTATGATGAAAGTGTAGACTGTAATTAGCTCAGAAAAACAAATTGTTATTGCACTCGTTTGGCATAACGGTTTGGGATAGTTTGAGGCTAAAATAGCCACAAAAAAACAAAATAAGGTAAAAAGTCAATAAGACAAAATGTCACATGTAAACCATAATCATTTTATTTTTTTCTCTCACAAAAGTCAAAAAGCTAAAAAACCCATCTCAAATAAGACTTTTTAGTCCTAAGCTAAAATAGTCAAAAATTCAAAAAACCAACCCATATCCCAAAGGAATCTTGTCATGTCAAATTTGACAATTCGATTAAAAATGCTTTCAATCTTTGGGAATTTTTTTCCTTTTTTTTAGAAGAGATTTTTCTGCAAAAAATTACAAAATCAATGAAGAAAGAATTTTAATAATAGTAAATGTGGAAAGAAGGAAAGAAAAAAAAAAGGGTGATATGTCAGAAGTTTCGATAGTTCATACCAATTGAAATCATCTAACTGATATGCAACTAAGGGAGTGGGAAGTGGCTGGCTAAGCACTTTCCTACTCACTGACAACTCATCTTCCATTGTTGAGGATGTTATTCCCAAAAAGGTGTATGTGTGTAAATTAAATATATAAATTAAATAAACAATAAAATAAAATAATTCAAAAAATAATTATATAAATTATTTTCCGAATTAAATGTTTACAGAAAATAATGTCGAGGCTTGTGCTGGACACAATCTCTTTAAAATAGATTTCGCCCTCGCTCCGGGTCTTCGAGATATAACCGACGTCTACTTCCCAAGATGCAACGACTAATACTTGATTTTACAGTACTATAAAATCAAGTCTGACGAACCAAACAATGCTATAACTCTTTCGTTTTCTTTTCCTAAAAAATAAATGCAGAAATAGATGCAGGAGCAACAGAGGACGAACAGAAGAAAAAATGAAAGAAGTCTAAAAAATTTTGGATCCAAAATGAATAGATGGAGCAGACTTTATATAGGCAGATTGGAGGCAGATTGGTGGCTGTTCGAACAGGTAGAAAACCTGTTCGGACAGATTGAACAGGCACCAACAGATTTGAATCTGTTTGGAATAGATTCAATTTTGAATTCAACAGATCTAAACCTGTGTTGAACCCTTTCAACTGTTCGGGTGGGTTAAACCTGTTAAGGACCTGTTTGGGTGAAGTAAAAATTCTGAACCAATTTATTTTGAATTTTGAAACCAAAATTAGTAATACAAAATAAAATACAAAAGTTTTTGGCCCAAAAAGATAAGTATTGGGCCTAATAAGCCCAACCCAAGCTCACACCAAGCACCCGCGCCCAAGCCCAGCCCGCCCGACTGATCGAACGGACGGAAGGCGGTGGCGTGCGTGTGTGGTTTAAATTTTGGGTCCAATGAATCTAGCCCACTTCACCCATAACCTCACCCTTCCACAAACTTGGGTACCCCTTGGGGCCCATCCCAAGTATCCCAAGCTAAGGTATATAAACTCATTCAAAACCTCAAGCATTTCCAATGTGGGACAAGCACATTTCACAAATCTGTAGGAAACCCACCAAAATACTAGTTCCACAAACCCGAAAACGCGCATTGAATTCTCATTCATTCGGAAATGGCTTTGAGCCACCAAATACATGAATTTATTCACTACGCGGCATTAAATATGAACCCAATTAGAAACGTTAAAAATAACGCTTGGGTCCCACTTTGATTAATGCTTAAAGTTAGCAAAAAATAAGGTTATAAAAAAGCCATTTTCCAACAATCCCCCACATGAATGGAATTCACGATAACGGACATGCAACAAGATGCAGACAAAGAAAGAGTACATTAAGAAAATACACCACATCGAGATAGGTAGCTTTTGGTTTTGAACCTCCTCTAGTGAAAGCCTATCAGACTTACTGACTAACCAGTGGACGCGATGCCTTGAATTGTTCAGCTATTTGTGTAAGCCAAGACAGTAGACTACACACAGTGTATCGACAGACATAGTTTGGTTCTTACGATTGTGTTCATTTTGGCCCTGAACAACGCCTGGTAATTCATGAGTGCTCTGGAGAATTTAGCCTTCTCAATTTTCACAGAACCGGCCCAGTTCACACTCATATTGGTGATTTCTTATTAAGAGTATCCTGCTATACCCCACTTGGATGTTCAAGCTATAAGAATCATTAAAAGCAAAGCTTATCCTACTAACGCTGCAGGTATCACTCTTCTTATCATAGAAATGGGTAGGAGTAAACCTCCTTAGTGATACGTGAAGTCATCCATAATTCAAATATCCCTTTGAACCTAGATCTTGGGATCTCCAGTCAACTAGGTTGGGTTGCCATTATGGCGACTTTTAAGTAATATGCTTTAATCCCATTCCCCTCGATAAATAATACACTTGCTCTCTGGCTAGCCCTTTAGTTAATGGATCCGCAATATTCTCCTTTGACTTTATATATTCTATGGAAATTATTCCATGTGAGAGCAAATGCCTAATAGTATTATGTCTTCGATGAATGTGTCGAGACTTACCGTTATACATATGATTCTATGCTCGTCTTATTGCTGCTTCACTATCACAGTGAATGCATATAGCTGGCACAGGTTTAGGCCACATTGGAATGTCTTTTAAAAAATTACGAAGCCATACTGCTTCTTCTCATGTTTTATTTAATGCGATAAACTCAGATTCCATTGTCGACCTTGCTATGCATGTCTACTTGGAGGATTTCCAAGAGACTGCAGCACCTCCCAGGGTAAAGACATATCCACTAGTGGATTTTGAGTCTTTAGTATCCCATATTCAACTTCATTATTGTACCCCTCAAGTACTGCTGAATATTTGGTATAATGTAAGCCATAATTCTGGATATGTCTTGGATACCTAAGTACCCTAATTATCGCTTTCCAATGATCAGACCCTGGATTACTTGTGTACCTACTCAATTTTCTTATAACATAGGCTAAATTTGGCCTAGTGCAATTCATTAAGTATATTAAGTTTTCGATTATTCGAGAGTACTCTAATTGTGATATGCTTGCACTAGTATTTTTTGACAAATGAAGACTAATGTCAACAGGTGTTTTAGCAGGACAGTTGTCATGCTTTTTAAATTTCTCCAGAATCTTCTCAACATAGTGAGATTGAGATAAAGCATATCCTTCAGATGTTCTAGTAATTTTTATTCCTAGAATTACATTTGCTACTCCTAGATCTTTCATGTCAAACTTTTTGTTCAACATTTTCTTTGTGGATTTAATTATGTCATTATTGCTTCCCATAATGAGCATGTCATCCACATAAAGACAAACTATGACATAGCCTTTGTCTGTGCTTTTAACATATATGCATTTGTCACATTTGTTTATCTTAAAACCATCCGAAAGCATAGTGTGATCAAATTTTTCATGCCATTGTTTCGGAGCTTGTTTTAATCCATAAAGGGATTTGACAAGTTTACAAACATTTTTCTCTTGGCCGGGAACTGGAAACCCTTCTGGTTGTTCCATTTAGATTTCCTCATCTAACTCACCATTTAAAAAAGCTATTTTTACATCCATTTGATGTATTTCCAGATTATACAAAGCTGCAATCGCAATCAACATGTAAATGGATGTTATTCTTGTCACTAGTGAATAGGTATCAAAATAATCAAGGCCTTCTTTTTGCCTGTATCCCTTAACAAAAAGCCTAGCCTTGTATTTATCTATTAAACCATCTGCTTTCATTTTTCTCTTGAATATCCACTTATATCCAAGAGGTTTACATCTTGGTGGAAGATCCACCAGTTCCTAAGTATGATTTTGTAGTATTGATTCACTTTTACTATTCACAGCCTCTTTCTACAATGGAGCTTCAGGATTTGACATTGCTTCCTTGAAGTTTTGAGGCTCATTTTCTAATAGGTATGTCAAAAAATCTAGACCAAATGATTTAGAGATCCTAGCCCTCTTACTACGTCTAGTTTCATCTACTTCATTATCATTCTGGTCTTCACTGCTATCCATAGCAGTATCAAAAGTTCTTTTATTTGAACTTTTCTCTTCAATTTTCTTGCTAGGAAAAATGTGTTCAAAAAACGATGCATTTCTTGACTCAATAATAGTGTTTACATGCATATTTGGATTTTTCAGATCTATGAACTAAAAATCTATATGCACTACTATTATTGACATATCCAATGAACACACAATCAACGATCTTTGGTCCTATCTTAGTCATTTTGGGACTAAAGACTGCCACCTTGGCCAAACACCCCCACACTTTGAGGTAATTATAGGTAGGTCGTCGACCTTTCCATAATTCATAAGGTGTTTGATTGAGTTACTTGTGGGGTACTCGGTTAAGCATAAAGTTAGCAGACAAAATCGCCTCCCCCCACAAGTTCTGAGGTAACCCTAAACTAATCAACATAGCATTTATCATCTCTTTAAGAGTTCGATTCTTTCTCTCAGCAACACCATTTGACTGAGGAGAATAGGGTGCAGTAGTTTGGTAAATAATACCATGTTCAGAACAAAATTCTTCAAATGGAGCATCATACTCACCACCTCTATCACTCCTCATTATCTTAATAGTTTTGCCAAGTTGATTTTCAACCTCAAGTTTATATTGCCTAAAATCTTCTACGACTTCGTCTTTACTTCTCAATAAGTAAGCAATATCGAGTGCAATCATCAATAAAAGTAATAAAGTACTTCTTACCTCCTCTAATTTGAACAAATTTTAAATCACAGATATCTGTGTGAATTAAACTTAGAGATTCAGTACTTCTTTCAACTTTATTAAATGATGCCTTAGTGAGCTTTGCCTCAACACAAATCTTACATTTATGATTAGGATCAAATTCTAAGTTAGGTAAACATTCTAAAGCAATAAGTCTACCCAAAGAATTAAAATTAGCATGTCCTAATCTACCATGCCATAAGAAAGAAGACTCGGCAATATAAATAGAAGACATGTTCTTATTATTAAAAGCCAAATTAGGTACAACAGTATTTACATTGAGCTTAAAAAGCCCATCACTCATGTAACCTCGCCCCACATACATTCCACTCTTGGAGAGTATAACTTTATCAAATTCAAAGACTAAGTTAAACCCTTCTTGATCAACAATGACCCAGAAGTCAAATTCTTGTGAATCTCTGACACATGGAGTATATTGTTAAGAGTAAGTTCTTTTCCCACGGTCATTTTCAGCACAATCTTTCCTTGTCCTTCTACAGTTGAAGTGAAGGAGTTTCCCATAAAAAGTTGTTCCCCACTTTCCACACTTTGTAGGTTGTGAACATCTTCTTATCTGCACAGATATGGCGGGTTGCTCCAGTATCCACCCACCATTCCTTGGGATTGCCCACCAAATTTGCTTCAGAGACTACTGCAGCAAGATTGATGTCTGCCACTCCATCGAAAAGATAAAAATCCTCAGCTATGTTGGCTTGTGCTGGCTTTTTGCTTGAACTCCCTCCGTCCTTGCGAATGTGACAATCCTTAGCACGATGCCTATCTTTGCAGCACACAAAACACTTGCCTTTGAACCTTTTGTTGAACCCGTTGTTGATTCCTTTATTGATCTTCCTAGTGGATCCTTGTTTGTGACCATTATCATCATGTTTCCGCTTCTTGTTGTTGAACTTTGATCCTTGTTCATGTTCCACAACATTTGCTTTAGTCTGCATGACATGATTCCTAACTTCTTGTCGGAACCACGGTTGTCCTCAATCCTTAATTCTGAGTCGCACAATTAGTTCCTTCAATTTCATCTCCTTGCACTTATGCTTTAGATAATTCTTGAATTCTTTCCAGAATGGTGGCAATTTTTCAATGATTGCCGTAACCTGAAAAGATTCACTGAGAACCATCCCTTCCACATGTATGTCATGGAGAATTAATTGGAGATCTTGAACCTGGCTAATAATCGTCTTGGAATCCATCATTTTAAAATCCAGAAAACGGCCGACAACAAATTTCTTTGTACCGGCGTCCTCTGTCTTATACTTATGATCCAGAGATTCTCATAGTTCTTTAGCTATGCTTTTCACACCATACACATTGCACAGTGTATTGTCCAACCCATTAAGGATATAATTCCGACACAAAAAATCACTATGTTTCCATGCATCGACTGCGGCAAACCACTTGTCGATCAATTTCTCCCTCGTTCAGTGCCGGTGCCTTTTCATGAGTGAAGCGAGCCAAATTCAATGAGGTAAAATAAAACATCATTTTTTGTTTCCATCTTTTAAAATCATTGCCATTGAATTTTTCTGGCTTCTCCCAATGATTTACCGGTACTGCGGAGTCATCACTAGCACAACAGGTGTGGGGGTCGATGTAATAACAATCTCAGTACTGTTAGTTGTCATATTTCTGACGAAAAAAAAAATGTACCAATCACAAATTTATACACAAAAAGAAATTACACACAAAATATACAGAAAAAATATTTTGTAACAAAATTTCAATGATAAATAGCATATTACTACTATGTTATCAAAGAAATCATTAGACAATATATTACTACTATTTAAGAAATTAAACAATATATTACTACTATTTAATTTTCCGAAACAAAATATTTGTCTATCTATCGCAAAAATAAATAAAAATAATGAATCTACTTTAAGATTGTTATTCCCACAAAGGTTTATGTGTGTAAAATTAAATATATAAATTAAACAAACAATAAAATAAAATAATTCAAAAAATAATTATATAAATTATTTTCTAAATTAAATACTTATAGAAAATAATGTCAAGGCTTGTGTTGGACACAATCTCCTTAAAGTAGATTTCGCCCTCGCTCCGGTGCTTCAAGATATAATCGGCGTCTACTTCCTAGGATGCAATGACTAACACTTGATTTTACAGCACTATAAAATCAAGTTTGGCAAACCAAACAATGCTGTAACTCTTTCTCTTTCTTTTCCTAAAAAATAAATGCAGAAACAGATGTAGGAGCAACAGAGGACGAATAGAAGAAGAAAAGGAAGAAGTCTGAAAATTTTTGAATCCAAAATGAATTGTCGGAGCAAACTTTATATAGGCAGATTGGTGGCTGTTCGAACAAGTAGAAAATCTATTCGGACAGATTGAACATGCACCAACATATTTGAATTTGTTTGGAACAGATTCAATTTTGAATTCAACAGATCTGAACCTGTGTTGAACCCTTTGAACTGCTCGGGTGGGTTAAACCTGTTAGGGACCTGTTTGGGTGAAGAAAAAATTCTGGACCAATTTATTTTGAATTTTGAGACCAAAATAAAAAATAAAAAAATAATACAAAAGTTTTTACCTCACAGCACGCACTTGTGCCCAAGCCGACCGACCGCGGTGCGTAGTTTTAATTTTGGGTCCAATGGGTCTAGCCCACTTCACCCATAACCTCACCCTTCTACAAACTTGGGTACTCCTTGGGGCCCATCCCAAGTATCCCAAGCATCCCAAGCTAAGGTATATAAACCCATTCAAAACCTGAAGTCTTTCCAATGTGGGACAAACACATTTCACAAATGTGTAGGAAACCCACCAAAAAACTAGTTCCACGAACCCGAAAACGTGCATTGAATTCTCATTCATTCGGAAATGGTTTTGAGCAACCAAATACATGAATTTATTCACTACACGGCATTAAACATGAACCCAATTAGAAACGTTAAAAATAACACTTGTGTTCCACCTTAACTAATGCTCAAAGGTAGCAAAAAATAAGGTTATACAAAAGCCATTTTTCAACAGAGGATGAGTGTGAGACACTTGTGGGAAACAAAGAGTAATTATGGGAGCCACAACCATGATGTATTATTCTTTATCCTTGCCTATATAAGAGAGAGAAGGGAAGAAGAGAAGATCAGACAACACAAACACATCATAACAGAGAGTGTTCTGTAATCTAAGAGTGAAAGTTCCATAGAGAGGAAGTGAGTGTGAGTTCTGTAATCTCCCTCCGAGAATTCTGTAGTGAAATCTCTTCTCATGGATGTAAGCAATTGCTGAACCACGTAAATCTCTTGTGTTATTGTTTGTGATTGCTTGTTGGTATGCCAAACTGGTTCCTGGATCCTAACAATACCAACCATCATTTTCTCCAAATATACTTGTGACGTCGTTACGTTACAATCAAAAGTTCCTCTAACTCATAACCAAACCCTAATTCTATAGAAGAAGCAAAAATTGAGAGAAAATGATAGATATATACAAATGATGAGGCTACTTAGGAAGAGTAAAACAAATATATTTATATATATATATTAGGTTTTGGAACAATTTTAAGTGGCTAATGAGGACGAAAAACAAAAAATAGCATTTTGAGTTTAAATAATAATTAATATTTCTAATATTGAAATACAAAGTACAACTAAAACACATTTTGGCATGTGGGTATGGTTACCCCATTGGAGGGTGAGGCACAAATAATCTGGTTTTTGCAGGGATATAGATGGCTTCAATCATTAGGCTATCGAATTCGCTACCAAAAATCTATTAAATAATTTTTTTGAAAAAAAATATATTATCAAAGGCTCCAAAAAAACTTCAACGAGTACAAAATGTGTGTTCTAAATGAACAGTAAACACAACCAAAAAAAAAAAAAAAAAAATTGGGAAAAAAAATTGGGAAGGATTTCCAAAGAACAAGGAAATTGATTTGCTTTTTGCTTAGTTTTTATTTATTTATGAGAATGAAGCTCAAGAACAAAGACAAGAATCTAGGCAATCCAAACTTCGGCAACTGAGATTTTAAGGTCGGTCCTTATATAACTATGTCCGAGCCTTGACAAACTCATAACCAATTAAACCCACATTGTTGTTATGTAACCTAACTTTCGTTGATAAAATAAGAATTGGTAAATATGGAGCATGTTTTGGGTATGACTTATAAATTTATTTTTTAATTTATTATGAAAAGACGTACATAAAACTAGAGATGTGATGCGGCTCAAATAAGTTAATAAGTTGGCTTTTTTAGTCCATCCCAAGAGACTAGTATCCTTACTGTTTTACTAAAATCTCACTTTAATTCTTTCACTTTCAAATATAATAATTAATCCTTTACATTTTAAGTCAAGTTGAAATCTAATTCTTCCGTTTATCTGTCGTTAATAAAGCTAGCATAAATTAAAAGTAAAAGTACTTAAAGTGGGATTTTGGTGAAAATGTAAAAATAGAAGTGTAAGGGTGTTTAATTAGATGAGAAAAATGTCACATATAATTCAAATAGCAAGTCCCGTTAACATTATTAAGGCCAAATGGATGGAATGGTAACACTGTAAGTAGATTTAAAATATTTTTGATCAACAACAAAGAACCCTTTATTGATGATGGAAATCCTTGCAGAAAGGAAGAAAACATCAACAAAAAAGAGAGGGATGATGCAAGCCATCACATGGCAGCACCAAACCAAGACCCTGTTGGTGAGAAACCAACAGAGACATCAACCTAGTCAATATAGCAACCAGCAGACACAGCAATACAGCATATACAAATCAAAATATAGGCATGCAACCTAATTCAAATACAAACAAATCAGAAAGAGGCATGCAACCTAATACTAGTAGAGGCCAAAAACAGTAGCAGATACACAGCTACAGATTAGCAGATTATCCTCAGATACAGAGTAGCAGACCAGCCACACAGCAGCAGAAAAATAGATTAACAGATAAGCAAATTATCACCCAGCAAATAAACAGATTAGCAGGTAAGCAGATGATGCAAGCCATCATATTAACATCCATCAGTCCCACAAACAACCATCAGATTATATCTGACCATACACCCCAAAAACCAGTCCAGAATCCAACTCAGTAGACTAAAAATTGATCAAAACCATGGCACTCCTCAATTGCATTCCTTAATTTGAGCCAAATTGATTATTATATCCCAGACAGAGTACATGTTCCTTTTTACAAAAGCTTTAACCCATAAAGAAACTCTAATCTTTATCAGCTCACCTAGCTCAGATGCACAAGGTTGCACTCCATTAAACAAACGTTCATTCCTTAACTTCCAAATGGACCAAAGTATAATACAGGGCAAGGCTCTCCACAATCTCCTAGTTAATTTCTTATAATTCCACCCTATCCACCAATGAAATAATCCATCAATATTCCTTGGAACCACCCATAGACACCCCCACCAAAGCATTACATCAAACCACACCTGCCATGAAAATGGACAATGTAATAATACATGAATAGCATATTCGTTTTCACCTTTACAAAAAGCACATAACACAGAAGCCTCACTGTTCAGAACACCTATATGGTTTAAAAAGACCCCTGTTTTCACTCTATTCCTCCAGGCCAACCACCCCAAAAATTGGACTTTGGGGGGAATGACATTATTCCACACAAACTTACAAATTTGGAGAGAAGGGCCCAAGAGGGAATCACTATACCGATATATATGTGAGACCTTAAACTTGTCACCAATAGATCCATTCCAAACAGGGCAGTCTTCCTCATTCAGACTTAGAGGAGGGGTCACCAAAAGCACTGCTGCCAACCTGTTAGCCTCTGCCTTTTCCCACCAAAAGCACTGATGCTCTATTTGGTTCATTGCAATGAGAGGTAATAGAATGGAATGACAATTCCTTAGGCTTTTCTATGGAATGACCAATCCCTTAAAATGATGAAAGGTGATTCTATTTGTAATGCATTCGTCTTATTTTTTAACATAACCAAACATGGGAATGAATATTTAATGGAATGATCATTCCATTCTATTTCATTCCAGTGAATCAAATATTACCTAAAAACACAAAATATTTATTATATAAAAACCCAAAATATATATAGTGATGAATATTTATTTTCACTTGACGCTTTGTTGAATTGAAAGGTGAATAAAAAAGGAACAAATTGTAAATTAGTGAGATAGTCACAAAATAATTGCACTATATTTTAAAATATTTTCTAATACAATTCTGACACATGAAAGATTTGCACTGTACATACAAGCGAGTTGTACTGTCATAAAAATGCAATTATTTTTGTAATATTCTACTAAATGCAATTTCTCCCCCAAAATTTCTTTGTAGTTCTCACCTAGTTGGGGGGAAAATTATTGTAGTTTCTCATCATCTTATGTGGATAAACAATAAATAAAAAGAACATGTATTTATTTATTTTATTTGCTAAATATTTAAAGGTGTAAATTAGGTATCCTTCTTTTTATAATACACATTCTAAAAAAATTGTGAATTATATGACATTTTGCATTGTTGATACCACTTCATGTCATAATCAAATCATTTTCAGTTATAATTGAAGGAACCACAATGAGATTATAATCAAACACCACATGAAACATAATTAAAAATCTCTTCGGTCGCAATCATAATAACAATCACAATAGGTTATAATTAAATCATAATCAACATCATAATGGATCATAAAGAATATCACAATGAATCATAACCAAACAGCACATGACATTATGATTTAGTACTGTGACAACCCCGACCCATGGTTAACGCTAATTCACGATTAAGCATACTAAGTAAATGATTAAGATGAAATTCTAAATTAATTATGTGAGTGTGTTGCTTTAAATACATTCTTATCTGTTTCATATAGAAAGACCTGTTCATGTTTTGATATCAATTTGCGAATTGAAAGCCTTATCGGCAGCCAATTCAGAAATTGACTTAATGTATATGCTAATTAGGATTTATAAGATTTTATGGTTGGCTTAATTAAAATTCAATTCAGAATAATTAAATTAGAATAAATAATGTAAAATTACTTTAGCTTGAGTTAATTTCATATTTGCCATTAAGTGGATACCTTCAAGACCAATGTTTTGTTTGCTTTACTTCATATATGTTTGCCACACCATTAACCTCCACCACCTTGCACAAAACGTGAGAGAGAGGGAGAATAGGAAGAAATTGGATTCAACTAGGCAATTGCTTAAAAATTTAGGGGAGATTAAAGGGAACTTGCAAAAATTGAGCTACCACACTTGGAAATTCAAGATTTGAGGTAGGAATTCACCCTTTTTAATTGTGAAATAGAGTTGTCTAATACATGGGTTCATGGAAATTAGGGACTAAAGTCAAGAAATAACTTAAAGAGTAGATTTGAGAATTAATTCATGCATGCATGACCATATCATGGAATTTTGAAGTTGTTTTCATGAAATTCTCACATACATGTCTATATTATAGTTGTAATCTAGGAATTCATCATGCTTTTGGGAAGAACAGCTCATGTGATCATGTGTTGGAAGTTATGAATTCAAATAAACACATGTATGGCATAATTACACCATGTTCTTCCTTTTCAAGTTGAAATTCGGTACAATTGACATGCTTTTGGGCTTTGATTTCATGAAATGATCTTTAAATCATGAAGTGTTATGAGTTTCTAAGTGTTTTCCAGAATTTTGGCCCAAAAAGATGAGTTTTGGAAGGTTGAATCTATGTATGTGTGTCAATTTCCGACCACACTGCCAATCAAGCACTCAGCTAGAGAACACTGGCAGAATAGATTAAGCCCGAACGACCTGTCACAAAAAGAAGAGATTCTGGCAGTGGTTCGTCCACCCGAGGGCACTCCGACGATCAAGTCAGTTATCTCTCAAAGATAGCAAAAGTGCTTAACTCACTATTCAAAGCATAAAAAACATACCTTAGACCCATGGGGGTGCCTCTCTTTTATAGTCAACACTTACCTAATCCCAATAGAAGCCTAGTTTCAATGAACTTAGGATTACTGCTAATCTTGGGCTCCCAGTAGGATTGGGATAAACTCTCTAAGAGTCTTATCTTTATCCAAACTGAAGTCCTCTCCCATTCTAGGACTCTTGTCCCTTATCCGCTTACCCTGGATTCCAGTTTCTTCGCAAATAACCTCGGCCTAGCCGAGATCATCTCGGTGTCATGACCAAGAGACGTGACACCTCGGCTGACACTTCGGTGTCACCTCGGCCACGTGTTGTCATTCAAAAATTATGTCCCCACAACTGCTCCCTAGGTCCTATTACCTCGGCATCCTGAGGTGATGGAACCTATATCATTCCTTTCATTTAGCACATCAGCTAAGTTTGCTTTATCCTTCATTACTGAGGTCATCATTCGTCGGCTCAAATATGACCAAGACTTAGTCTATTTTCATTAATACCTTAGAACCAAAAAACCAAGTTTTGTTCAAGGTTCACAATCGAGATCGTCCTCCTAGCCGAGGTCCTGCTCCATTAAATTAAGAACTCCAAGAGTTTCATCACGCGTATAAGCTATCACGCACAGCAACTCAACCGTTTTTGCCACGAGTCTTTCCCCTACGGAGCCGTGCCTGACACGCGCCATTAAGTCGCATCGCACTCGCGTGCGCTGTCTGACAAACACGTCGTCCTAGGCACACTAAATGTGTTTTTGCCGCCATTTCTTGTGTTTGATCAAAATCACTTCTCTCTCTCCGTCTTTTCACTTTTGCATTCTCGTCTTCGTGCAAGCTTTCTCTCTCTAACTTTCTCTAATCCTCCTATTGCTTCAAGCTCTAAAGCTCTCTACAATCACCGCCGTTCACCTGCTCCGGCGAGGTTTTTGCTGATATTTTCCGTTTGCTGCCATCATCTGACTCTGGCGTACTCAACACCGGCTTCATTTTTCTTCGGTGAGTCACTATTTCCTCCTTTATTAGTCTGTGTTTTTCTTTGTACCCTGTACTTTTTTCTTACTTTTTGAAACAATGTAAGCTTTAATTTGGCCGACGTGCCATTTTTGTAAACTAAACAATCATTCTTCAATGTCAGGCCGAGGTGCCTTCTTTCCTTATCTGAATGCATATACAACTTTTTTCCCTTTCAAGTGCTTTGAATGTTTGTCTTCTTTTTACTCTTGCATGATTCTATACTTAGAATAATTTGCCTGTCTTCTACATACACCTTAACTGTGCAAACTCCTCGGGGTGGAATACCTCGGTTAAACCACTATCGGTTTATTTCGGCAAGTACGTAAGTACTTCTTTCAATACAACCTTGGCTTGACTTGTAAACTTTTCTAAAAAATTTAAACAAGTGCTTAAACCAATCTTCCTTTAACATAACTTCGGTTTAACTTCAACTTGTAAATTTTTCTAAAAATTTCAACAAGTGTTAAATTAGTCTTCCTTTAGAAATAACCTCGGATTAACTTCAACTTGTAAATTTTTCTTAAAATTTCAACAAGTGTTAAATCAGTCTTAGTTTGTAAATTCCGACTTCTAAATACCATTCTCCAACGCTCTGCCTCCTAATGTGAACCTAAGTTCCACTTGGGTTCTCATTAAGCATGTGGCTCTGACCTCATTGCCGAAGTTCATATTTAAACAGAGACTAGCCGATGTTCTCAACCTTGGTTCTTCTGTTAATCTTTACCCAAGTGCACTTAGTTTCAATCTATGTTTGGCTCTGCCGATATGATAAGTCCAGGTTAATTCAACTTAGTTCAACTCTATTATATGCAAGTAGAAACTCTGCCATACAATAGGTCTAAGTTATTCGTCATGTTTCAATCAGAAACATCGCCAACTTAGTTCAACTCTATTATATGCAAGTAGGAACTCTGCCATATAATAAGTCTAAGTTATTCGTTATGTTTCAATCAGAAACATCGCCAACTTAGTTCAACTCTATTATATGCAAGTAGGAACTCTGCCATATAATAAGTCTAAGTTATTCGTCATGTTTCAATTAGAAACATCGTCATAGGACTGGTCGGTCCTATCGCACAGATTTCAAATTCACAAAAATCAAACTAGCACTTTATTATTACTTCAGTTGATATGCCCCATTGCTGGCAACCGAGATGATTCTATTTGGGCCAAGTTTGGCCTCCCTATTATCCTTCTTATTGCCGACAACCTTTCTCAGGATGAGGTCCCTAACCTTGAACTCTCTTGGGGCTGACCTTCTTGTTGTAAGCCCTAGCAAGTTGTTGCTGGTATGCCCCCAGCCAAATTGTTGTTCTCTCGCACGTTGCAGGTGGATTTCAACAACATTTTCACGCTTTTTTACATTGGTTTCAGCTTCCTTTTGCATGTAAGGCCAAAAGAATCCCTGCGATATTGCTCTATGGGCAAGGGATCTGCCCCCTGCATGCCTTCCACCTACTCCTTTGTGGACCTTATATAAAAAGTCTTTAACTTAGGCTGAGCTTTTCTCTTTTAAGACTTAATCATCTAGGCCGAGATCTTGTCTTCTGGAATCTAGGATCTGCTCACTTTAGCTAAGCTCTTTTCTTCTCGGACCTAATCATCTAGGCTGAGATCGTGTCTTCTGGAATCTTGGATTTGCTAACTCAGGTTGGAGGGATCCGTTGTGACTGCCTGTGCAGCCTTTAATCCTGTCTCTTGCTTGTTGTATCCAGTGTTACCCCGGCCTCGCTTTGGCGAGCCGTTTCTCTTTTCTTGTGTTGACGCTTTTGTTCTCAGCGTGTCTTCCTCGGCCCTTGCATACTTCTCTATTCTGGTCATGAGTTCCTCTATACTCTTTGGCAGTGTCTTTGCCAGTGATTTTTGTAGCAGACAGTCATCTTTCAGGCCGTTCTTAAAGGACACAACCGCCACCTCTTGGTTGTATTCTGGTATTCGGTTGAACACCTCGTAATACCTCTTGGCATAAGCCTTAAGGCTTTCATCCTCACTGATTCTCAGGGCCATCAGGGAGTCCACCCTTAATGGCTATAGTTTGTTTGTCACAAACCTGGCCACGAACATCTCGGCCAGGCCTTCCCAGGTTTTCATAGTTCCTTTCAGCAACTTGTGAAACCAGTCTGATGCAATTTCCCCAAAGGACGAGCGGAACACCTTGTAGAGCAACGGCTCGTTCCAGTGTATAATGCCATCGAGTTCAGGTACAAGCCGACGTGAAAGTTTGGGTCTGACTTACCGTCGTATATCTGGAATCTCGGCATGTGGAACCTTTCAGGGCCTCAAATTTGTCCAACTCTATCGAGAACGATGTCCTCGGCTTGACCGGAGAGGTCACCTCGGCATCTTGTCACTTTCTCTAGAGGTAATCCCTCAGATCCTCCTTGGTTCGTCCAAGAGCTCGGCTATCTCCAGATTTCAGCCTCTTTGGTGCACTACTTCCAGTGTCATTGTGAGTTCTTTTGGACCTCCCTCTATTGGTCGTGTCGAAACAAAGTTCCTTCCCCTGAACATCCCGATGTTCTTTGGTGCAGGTTTCTTTTGTTCGACGTGTCTTCTGGGATTCTCCATGCCCGACCTCCCACGAAGGCCGGTGAGAATGTCCCGCCATGCTAAGGGACTGCAGGAACCGTTTTCTGCCTCCCTTTCTGGGCACCTTTCTTGGCCGCTGGAATCGGCGTCTCTTATAGCGGGAACGGTGGTTGCATGACGTTGTTCTGGATCATGAAATTGACGACCATTTGCAGGTTCGCCAATTTGTCCGCCATTCCCTTCATCTCGTCGTCCCTCCGTAGGCATCTATCTTTCCATACCTGGAGGTTGTCCTCGTTATAATACCCGCTTCGGTCCGATTTCTTCGGTACTCCGCCCTCCTGGACGATGTCCTTTCCTTCGTGATTCTTATCACGAGTCTCTTCGTTGCAGTTGTCTTCTTTGTCGTCAAGGTCAATATGTTTCCCACTCTCAGTAGGGGTGTCGTCCCCAACCTTCTCTTTCTGTCCATCGTTAGCCATCTATTCTCCTTTCTTTCCTACAGATAGCGCCAAATTGTTTGTGTCAATTTCAGACCGCACTGCCAATCAAGCACTCAGCTGGAGAACACTGGCAGAATAGATTAAGCCCGAACGACCTGTCACAAAAAGAAGAGATTCCGGCGGTGGTTCGTCCACTCGGGGGCACTTCGACGATCAAGTCAGTTATCTCTTAAGGATAGCAAAAGTGCTTAACTCACTATTTAGAGCAAAAAAAGCATACCTTAGACCCATGGGGGTGCCTCTCTTTTATAGCCAACACTTACCTAATCCCAATAGATGCCTAGCTTCAATGGACTTAGGATTACTGCTAATCTTGGACTCCCAGTAAGATTGGGATAAACTCTCTAAGAGTCTTATCTTTATCCAAACTGAAGTCCTCTCCCATTCTAGGACTCTTGTCCCTTATCCGCTTATCCCGAATTCTGGTTTCTTCGCAGATAACCTCGGCCTAACCGAGATCATCTTGGTGTCATGACCAAGACACGTGACACATCGGCTGACACTTCGGTGTCACCTTAGCCACGTGTTGTCATTCAAAAATTATGTCCCCACACTATGGTTTGAACTTTGGGAGTAAATCTGGAAAACCCAGAATTCTGCTTCCTCGCTCGAGCGAAGGATTCCACGCTCGAGCGACCACCTGCATTTTCACACTTTCGCTCGAGCAACAGAAGGCTGGCTTGAGCGTAAATTGCAAGCTCTCAGAATTTTTCGTGTGTAGAAGCACGCTCAAGCGACAAGACTTGCACTCGAGCGAGGAACTGTGTCTTACGCTCGAGCGAGCATCGAGCGAGCGTCGAGCGGAGATTTCTTGAAACCAGAACTTTTCACATTTTTGTAGACCGCTCGAGTGAATGAGTCTACGCTCAAGCGACCAATCACTTTTGGCCTGTCCGCTCGAGCGAAGAAAGTTACGCTCGAGCAAGACCCCTATTTTCAGCAAGTTTTGAAAAACATTTTTAAGTACATTTTTGCATCCTCTTTCCATCATAGGCATTCCTAGGCCATGTTTAAGGCATCATAATGTGGAAATAAAGAGTTAGAACCACACCAAAACAAGAAAGGGGGGGGCTAAGACAATAATTCCGGGCGTGTGATTTAGTATGCATTCGTTCTATAATTGTGTAGGGTACGCGCCTCAAGAAAGCTGATTGGCCTGCTTACAGCCCTGTTCTATGTGAGTAACAATGTTGTAAAGATATGTTCAAATTATTTTTATTTTCTGAATGATAAATTACATTGTTTCTGAAATGATACTTTTATCGATTGAATAATGATTCTATTTTGAACTGTATTCGTGGCATCCATAGCGTATTGTGATTGTTATTGTTATTGACATCGTTATTGTTACAAAGATCTCTGTCAGTTCCAAATCTCGGAACTATTGTATGATGGCCATCAATTGATTGTTCGGTCTTTTAAGACCTAGTGTATTGTTGCTATTGGATGTACCACGTATGAGCTATACGAATATGATGAATCAAATTGATCGAATTGAATGATTAATTGACAAATGATATTGATTGAAAATATTCTAATGCTAATTGATTGCTTCAAAGACTGTAAGGACATCATTCTTAACCTCTTTACACATTTGCTATTCACTGGGCTATAGCTCACAGTTTATATATATATATATATATGTAGGTGGCCAGGCACCAGACCAAAGCTAGAGGCGCCGGCTTAAGCTCCTGTTTTGTTAAGCCAGCCATTGTGCCTCACTTCGAGGTTCCGAGTCTGCACGAGTCAAGGCTTTTGGGTGTTCCTATCCACCCTTTTTGGTTAAGTGTAATGAATGTGTAAGACTTTTGATTGTATAGTTTTTGGTGATGGGATTACGTCCCTATTTTGAATTTGCACTTTTCTTAAGAGTGGTTTATGAGTATGACTATGTGCATGAAAGTTTATTTCCATTCAGGTCTTCACAGCTCATTGGACGATATAGATTATTATTGAATGGCTTCCGCCAGCCCCTTTATATTGTATTATTGTCATTATTGTTAATTAGGGCTTTGGTAATCACGGATTACTGGCCGGTTACGATGCTAAACCTATAGGGGTGGGTTTGGGTCGTGACAAGTACATTTACATATATAATAGTTTTTTCTACAAATAATTTTTCTTCCATCAAGGAGAGGATAAATTTGTAATCTTAGTGATCAAACATATGTAAGTTTGTTAGGGCAAATTTCAATTTACCCCATTATGGTTTGGCCCATATGCAGGTTATCCCCTCACATTTGGAAATAACCACATAGCTTCCTCGTGGTTTATGGCCTGAAGTGCACTGTTAGACCTGTTAATTATTTAATGAAAAATACGAAAATATGCATGTATATAAGTAACCCAAGTGTGTGAACTACGGATACTTTCATCATTTGTTTAGAAGACAAAGTGCACTTTAACCCCTATGCTTTACTGCATATGTGATTTACCCCTTAAAATTTGAAAATTAACATATAACCCTTTTATGTCTAGCAAGTGTTTCACACTTGCTATTAAGTTTGACGGAATATTTAACAGTGCATTTCAATCCACAAATCACAAGGGGGTTATGTAGTTATTTTCAAATGAGAGGGAATAATCTGCACATGAACAAAAAACACAAGGGAATAAAGTGAAATTTGTCCAATTTATAATTTCCTTGATCCAACGTATGCAAGGCAATTTACTATAAAGGCCATCATTGGTGAAGGAAGAAACAACTCAAAAGCAAGGGCAAAATGGGTAAAAAATGTCCAAAAACGCATCTTAGCAATGGGTACTTCTATTTTAAGACATTAAATCTTCTCATGGTATATATTTAATGAACACTTTCTCAGTGCACACATCAAAAATAAAAATGTTCTTAATATACATCTCCATTTCAATAATACTCCCATCAATTTATTTTCATCCACCCACTTTTCCTCTGTCGAAAAACTTGCAATGTTATTACCACCGTCACTGTCACCGCCACTATTAGCCTTTTACTGCCACCGTTACTCCCAGTCTGTCCCCCCTCCAACCTAAACCTCCATAATCCGCTTTCATTGCCCACTATTCCTGCAAAACCCTAACATCTGCAACTTTCTCTGTCATGATTTCGACCTCTACAGACCTTCCTATCATTGAGAATTCAACGTTGGCAAACCCTAGATCCATTCAAAGATTGATATATATATATTAAACCAAACCCTATAAGTTTGTATGTGTATTGAGAAATTAACAAGGATAAAGACTTGTCATAAATGGTAATTTAATAAAAGGATAAAAATGTAAATTAAATTTTTTTTTATTAAATGTGTGCTCTGAAAATATTTAATGTGTGAAAATAGAATTACCCCTTAACAATATGCAAAGACTTCTTATAATATATAGATATATATACACACACAAAAAGGCTATTTCTTTAGGTCACGTTTGTTTCACGATTTCAGTGATTGGAGTGGCTTAGGTTTGTTATGAGTCCTACTCACAACATGTTTGGTTGTGAAATGAGGAGCTGGAGTGATACTCCAATCAGATTTCTAAGCCTACTGGATGGGCGGATTAGCTTTGCATAGGAGAAGGTGGAATTGAGAAAATAGTGAGGAGATTAGAGTGTGGTTGGTCATCCGTCCGGATTTTCGGAACAGTACTTTTTTTTTCTTCTTTTTTTTTTTTTCAACTATTATTATGTCTAAATTTTTTTATAATTGTTTTAATTTTTTTTAATATGGAAATATGTTTTCTTTATTTTGTATAAAAATAATTTATCAATTTCATCACTAACCATTTCTCATACTATCATCAAAATAAATATGCTTTTATTTAATTCTCTCATTAATAATTCTCACATTAACAATCTCTTCACTATCTATCCGTTTATTAACAATCTTATCTAAATCCACCAACCAAACATTTCCTTACTGTTTTCCATTGTTTATCCAGAACTCAAATATGGTTCCCTCTCACCTGCAAATATGGAAAGTACAAAATAACAGCACATGTCCCAATCATATCAGTTCCCACGACAAATACCACTTATTCTGGCCATTGCGTTCACTCTATGGCACTACCACGTGAACTCTACATGTTTTTTTTTTTTTTTTTTGGTTTTCTTGGAACGACTGTGAACTCTACAGACTACAGTCTACAGTATGACTTTGATTTGGAGTAACTTAGCAAAGTTAAAAAATCAAAAATTTGTTAAAGTGAATTTAAAGTGGCTGCTATATAGGTACACAGTAGTCACTATTGTAAAGTTAAATGAATTAATTTTAGGGTCTATTTTAATAATTTAAATCATTTATATTTTAAAATATATTAAATAAAATATATTTGAAAAAAATCAAATTAATCGGATATCGTTTACCTTTTCATTTACTGACATTTATATTTATTTTAATACTTTAAATCACAATTGTTATTTATTTTTGTAGATACAAATGTAAGCAGATGAAAGGATAAACGATATCCGATTAACTTGATTTTTACAAGCATGTTTTACTTTATGTATTCTAAAATGTGAACGGTTTGAATTATCGAAATGGATTCCGAATGAGCCCATTTGACTGCACAACAGTGACTGCTGTGCGCCTTCGCACAACAACCACCCCAAATCCGTCTACAATTTATAGTATAGCTTGATTTGGGATTTACCAAAGTTACAAAGTCAAAAATTTATTAAAAAAGTCAAAAATTCATACTATTTGAGATAAACTTGTGGAGAAAGTTTAGAGGAAAAAATTATTATTTTGCCCTTTGAATTCAACTACCCAAAAGTTAAAAGTCAACAAGGATAAAATGGCTATTTTGCTTTGACTACAATATTTTATTACACATCTTTTCGTAAAAAGTTAAAAAATTATTCTAAACATACATCTTTTTTTCTTCTACTTTTTTAACCAAAGAGTTAAAAAGTACACCTATATAACACATTCCAAACAAAAAAAATAAAAATAAAATTGAAAAGAGAATGAAAAAAAGGGCGAATTATACTTTTCAATTTTTACCTTAATTTTACTTTAATATCTCACTTTTTAATTATAACAATTAAGAAAAATGCTTTGGAGCTCTAATCCTTGAGCTCTAAAGTCAACTCTAATGAGTTGGCAGACGGCCCCACCAACTGTCTTGATTTTATTTTTATTTTTTTTTCCTTTTCATGTCATTAGTGCTCTATTATAGCACCAAAATTAGTGTTTTGAATCATTGCTGAAAATTAATTCTTTAGACTTCAACTTTCTGTTGTCACACTATTTAAAATAATAATTGCAATTAAAAAAATGAAGAATCAAAATAATACTAGAATAAAAGTAGGGTGAAACACTGTTTTTTGTATACAATTGCAATGTATCATTATAATGCTATCCTTCGTCACCAAACAAAAACATAAAAACTAACGAGTGGTTTGCTAACCTTTTTATTCTTATTTTTTGTTTTCGTTTTTGTTTTTTTGAAAACAGAAAATAAAAACTTATTCGGTATATTGTTTACG
This sequence comes from Camellia granthamiana, assembly GCA_036172215.1. NCBI lineage: Eukaryota > Viridiplantae > Streptophyta > Magnoliopsida > Ericales > Theaceae > Camellia > Camellia granthamiana. Next base: position 89,927,507 of record CM069912.1, read on the forward strand.
TTTTTAAAAAAATAAAATTAATTTTAAAATTTTCAAAATTTCTAAAAACACAACCAAATGTATTTTGACTTATTTTTAAAATAAGTTTTTACTTTCTTCTCTCACCCCCTTGCCGCGTTGACTTCCACCACCCACTGCTAGTAGCAACTCTAGAAATTTTTTTCAAGGTAGATATTAAAAAGGTTTTTTTGGTGAAAACCCTCTTATTGGATCCTTTTTTAGTGTAAAAGACAGCCAAAATATTTTTCTCCCTAAACCCCCTAAGTAACAAACGCGTCCTCAATGAAAGACAGAGTAATATATATATATATTTTGTCTAAACAATTTTACCCTGGTATAAATCTTAGAGATTTTGAATTAAATCTATATGCATGATTGAAGCGAAGCAGTCGTTGCTTCCCAAACAGAGATCACTATTCACGCAAAAGGGTGTGATTCACGATGCAACTTTATTCACACATAGAGGTTGATCGAGTTTGAGAGTATTGATCGAGTTTTAGATATTCATTTCACCACTATCCGAGTTTGTGGAGCTTTCTTCAAATATGTTGAATTTGTTGCGAGTAAATTTTTGATTAATTTGTTGAGTTTGGTGATTGTTGTTGATTTGTTTGTCAACTCGTAGCGAAGGAAATCATAAAGTTTCTTTCAGTTCATACTCTATTTTTTTATTATTTTATTACTGATACTATGTTCAAGAAGACAGTAAAGTTTTTACTTTATAACATGTTATCGTAAATCAAAGTAAAATGTTATTGTAAAACAGTAAAATGTTACTGTCAAATAGAGTAAAATATTATTGTTTACGTTAATTTTGACAGTAATTTTTTTTTATTTAAAGAAAATCATAGTCAACTTGGATCTTGTTTTATAGTTCTTGATAAGAAGATTCTAAAAATACTAATTTTATTAAAAATTGATATCTAGATCAAAAGTTATATCATTTTAAAGTTTAAATTATTAAATTAGTTACTAAGAATATTTTGGCAATAGTGGTATATGCTAAACTTTTCAAGCAAAACATTTTAATGTATTAAAAGTTTATTATAAAGGTGGTTTTGATTAAATTCTCCTATTAAAAAATTTAAACTTTATAAATATACCTAATTTAGACTTTTCAAATCACACACACAAAAATAAAATAAAATAAAATGATAAAATGAGACTTTTTTCTAGTGAAGTTTGGTTTTTCTATGATTAATTTAAGAAGTAAGTTATAAAATATAAGATTTGGGACAAGAAATAAAATACATACAGATATATTTTATATTGGATTATTGTTTAAAAAATTATATATAATAGAGAGAATAAATGGTTACATTTCTTATCATATTTTATTCATCATATTATGTATTAGCACTATATAGTAACAAGCATGAATGGTGACATTTATTAAACTAATACCATATTGATATATAAAATAATAAACAAATTATGATAATAAAAGTTGATAATCTTAAAGTTATTGTTTTAAGAACTCGTGGGTTATGAATTGGGTATTCAATAGAATGGAATGAGTGTTCAACCAAGTCAGTGGGTTGTGAATTAGGTATCAATAGAATGGAGTGAATGTTCAACCATGTCAGTTTGGATTGATTAGGTGTTCAATGAAGTGCAATAGGAATTCAAACTTGGCAACATTTTAACATACATATATATTACTAATTTATTAGAGCATCCACTACAGCAATTCGCACTTTTGGTGACTAAAATTAATTTAGTCGCCAAAACTTATACCTTTGGCGACTAAAATTGGTATTGGTCGCCATTGGTTCAAAAATTAGCTACTAAATTTTTTTAGTCACTGTAAATTAATTATTGGCGACTAAAAAACAAATTAGTCGCTAAAAACTGCTGTAATAGGCGACTAATGAACATTTTAGTCGGCGTTAGCTTTGTTTTTGGTTACTAAATTTTTTTTAGTCGCCTCAAACTCATTTTTGCCTACTAAAAATATGTAGTTGGTAAAAATCTTCCAAAATGTTTGGTATTAATGTTTGCCGACCAATCTTTTGTCGGTAAATATTTATTTTCAACGACGAAAAAAAGTTTTTATTCGTCGTATAAAAATATTTGGCTCCTAAAATAGTTTAGTCGCCAAATAATTAAACATTATTTTACTTTTATCTTTGGCTACAAAAATTTTGGTAGGCAAAGGTTACTTTTAGTGACTAAATTGATTTTGTCGCCAATAAAACCAAAAAATTTTGGTGGGAATATTAAATAGTACCGCGTATTTTTAGGCTATGTTTCATTTCATTTATTTATTTATTTATTTCTCTGTCTGTGTTGAATACACCAAAGGAAACACTCCAGTCTCTTGCTCTCACTCTCGTCGACAGCCCATCGATCATCTCCTCTCATCGACTAACCATCGGCCACTGTCGCTCAAAGCCCCCAACCCACCACAGGTACACTGTCTGACACCCATTGAATTTGATTCAGGTTTCTCTCTCTCTCTCTCTCTCTCTCTCTCTCTCTCTCTCTCTCTTTTCGTCTCTCTTCCTTCTTCTATTTCCCTGTTTGAGTTTGATTTATGGGAAACGAGTAAATGGGTTATGATTTTTGTTCTACATTTAGGGTTTTTTTTTTTTTTTTTTTGATGCAGAGGCTTTCAATATATCTGAAACAATTTTTATTTTGTAAATGAATCAAACCGTTGGGTTGAATCAAACGAATTTGTCAAAGTTTAGGTTGTAAACAGGTTTGGCAATGGTTGTCTTCCCTATTCGACCCATCCCATAGATCAGAAATACGCCAACATCAGTTGAGCCATCTAGTAACCATAAGTTAATGTTCTTCACTTCATAATGTATACCAACTGGATAGGGGCAATACTCTGTTTTTGTTTGATTTAATTTATTCCCAATGTTTTGAACAATTTTCTGGTTAAACTGTGAGTCAAACCTACAGATTCAAAACAGAACAGAAAACAAAGTACAGTGAGCATGTGTTGAGTTGAAATATAGATGATCTATAGATTTCACATGAAAATGCATTACAAAATCATGGTCTTTAAGTTTGCACCATCACGACTACAATTAAGTTCATGCCATCAACATCACATTGCCTCTAAAATTAACAAGATATTTCATTTAGTCTTCTCATATTTGATCCTTCTCTTTATTTGGTTTCCTCCTCTAAACAGGAAGCTTCCCATAAGAGTTGCCTCATAAAAAAACACCCTCACATTTTTGTATACTCAAAGTTTATGTCATGATGTAAACAGTGGATCATTGCATATGATTGCAATATCTGCTGCACATATGCTGAAAACTAGACTTATATTATGCACATATATTCCCAATTCAGTTATGTTATATAAGTCCTATTGATTGTAATATCAACAGCAGGACCAAACCAAACCAAGTTCGCATTGTTTTTATGTTGGTTTGTTTTCCTTGGATGATTTTGGGTTATTTTGTGTTAACATGAATCAGAGTTGTTTATGTTGAAATAGATTCTCTACATATTAAGCCATGAATATTCATGTACTTGTTTGCCTCTTGCCCCTTAAAAGAGATGCTTCATACCTTCTTCATTTGAGTCATTGTTATCTACAAACATCTTTGTGTTGACGCTTCTTTTCTAAGACATAAAGTTGCAAGTGTAATTTAGTTTGTTAGATGTTTACATGTATATATGTCCACATGTTTATGTACTTAATTGGTATTCTCACTCTCGCATTGAGTTAATTGGTATTCTCACTCTCCACATGTTTATGTCCACATGTTTTTTAGGGATTGCTATATACTGAGGTGGTTATGAGAAAAGATAGAAATGAAAATACATTCAGTGCAAGTTACAAACGGTACCAAAGAAAGAGAAGATAAGAGAAAATAGATTGAGGTATGAGGAACATGCCGAACAATTCTAGGGTATGAGAAACCCTTGAAATAGATTAATATGCATGGCAAATAATACTTAAAGAACTATTTACTTGTGATTATCTTGTAGAATAAAATTAAAAAGAGTTTTGATTACCTAGTAGCCAAAAGAGGAACTCTTTGCCGACAAAAAAATTAGTAGCCAAAGATGCGGGACTTTCGGCGACTAAATTTTTAGTAGCCAAAAAAGAACTCTTTGCCGACTAAAATTTTAGTAGCTAAAAAAGTAGGACTTTAGGCGACTAAAAGTTTGGTCGCCGAAAATGGTCTATTTTAATTTAATGTCCAACCTTTTGGCAACTAAAATTTTAGTCGAGAATTGTATACATTTGGCGACTAAAATAATTTTAGTCGCTAATTACCTTTACCGACAATTTTTTGGCGACTACTTTTGCGACCAAATAATTTAGTCCCTAAAACCATTCGGCGACCAAAAATTAACTTTTGGCGACTAAATATTTAGTTGCCAAAAGTGAAAATTCTTGTAGTGATCCACAATGGATGTGCTAGTAGTGTATCTATTAGTATCAGTTGACAATTTTTTGCTAGCACAAAACACTGTTTTGTGCTACAATGGAACTGCTAATTTGTGTGTTAGTGTCAGCCATTAATTTTGTGTGTTAATTGTGGCTAGCGTTTTAGCCAACGAGAGAGGGAGAGAAAGAGAAAGGCGGACACTAGGAAGTGAGAGTGGGATTGTCCGGCCGAACGTCCGATCAGTCGTCCGGATCTTGCTAAGCCTCTGAATGCATTTGTGAAGAGAGAGAGAGAGAGAGAGAGAGAGAGAAGAGAAGAGAAGAGAAGAGAAAGAAGAGATAAGAGAGAGACGTTGATGAGTGTAGTGGGGTGGGGGCCTACTGCACTTTTCAATTATTTTATATTTTATTTATTTATATATATATTTTAACAAATTTATTGCACCACCACCCACTCTCTAAAATTAACAAACTCTTAACACACCTTCATACGCATTTTTGAGTCCCCACTTTTATCACTTTTTGTCATATAACACATTTTAACACACTTTTTTAATTATCCCATTGTAGATGCTCTTCAATATAAAAAATAAAATAGGGTGTTCAATTGCATACCCCACCTATACGGTAGAGTTGCCCTTGGCCACAGTCAGTAGGGTATTAGGATCCTCCAGAGTAATAATCTTGAAGTGATCTCCTATAGTGAAAGATCCAACGGCTGAAATTAAAATTAACCAAAACAACGTCGTTTTGGTTAGTAAGTTGAAATATATATATATATGTCAGCTTTGGTTCAAAATGATGAACAGGTTCCTGCAAATATGAAGCAATAGAGAGACTCTCACTTCTCATCGGCAGCCATGAAAGGAAGTTAAACAATTCCAAAAACATTTTTACAGATTATACTCACATTACTTTATACATTTTAGATTAAAATGTAGATTGATTGGGGTATCTATTTGCATTACATTTCTGACAAAAACTGCTAGCTTATGCATTTTATAAATATCTCAGGAGCAACACCCAAATCTGTTTTAGAGTTGATGAATGTCAAGGATCTCACCCTAGTTTATTTGGTTTTCTGTTTAGAAATTCTATGTGAATGGTATTTTCTTGTGTTTAATAAAATACCGTTTTGAACTTATGAAATAGATCGCTCTTTCCTTTTAATTATTATGTTTTGTTTGGAGCAGGGGGTCGGCGGCGACGGAGGGACGCAGGGAGGAGCGGCCTCTCTCTCTCTCTCACTCTGTTTTCTTTCCTTCTTCCCGCCTTCTGCTATTGTTATACCTGCGGAGGGAATTTTGAAAAGCTTTTTTTTTTTTTTTTCCAACTTACTAACCAAAACGACGTCATTTTGGTTAGTTTTAATTTCAGCCGTTGGATCTCTCACTCTAGGAGATCACTTCAGGGTTATTACTCTAGAGGATCCTGATACGTCAGTAGGTAGCAAACTTTGATCAATCTTTGGCGACTCTTCAAAGAGTGGGTGGCCACCGTTGTGATCTTCAATCACCTTATGACATCCTTTTGATCACATCATAACCTCTAATGACATCTGGTCACTAATTTTAGTGGACACCTCCAATCACCCACCACTAACTTTTACCGATCAAAAAAAAAAAAAAAAAGAAAAAGAAAAACTCATCAAACATAGTTCTATTTTTATTTGTATTTATTTTTTTAAAAACATTTGTACACTAACCAAGTTTTCTAATTTTGTTATTTACGAAAATAAATGAAAACATGTTTCTTATTTTTTGTACACCATACTTAATTTTTCATTATTATTATTTTGAAAGGTTGCAAAGGAACTTAGCTCATCACCGAAATTTTGTTATATAGCAAGTTAAAGCTATTGGTTAATTATACTTCTTCTCTCCCCTAAAAACAAGTGCTACCATTTGTTTTTTTATCGCTAAAACAAACAAACAAACAAAAATAACAAAAAATAAATAGACATCTTTGAATTTTTGTCCACTCCAAGCCAAGGAACGGAACTTAGCTCATCACCAAAATTTTGTAACGTACAGCAAATTTAATGTCATTCGTTAATTTATTTATTTATTTATTTATTTTAAAGTAAGCTCAATTTATTATTTTATTGGATGGGTGGTTGAAAGAGTAGAGCATAAATTACTCGAGTCATTCATTAGTGATGGAAAAATTAAATAAGTTAAAAACGAATCAAAGATAAAATTCAAATTTGTCATATTCTTTAATGCATGGCAAATATGATATAAACAGACAAAACCAACCAAAGGTAATTTCAACATACATTCTACAAAATCCTGACTGACTCCAAAATTTCTCACAAGAAATATCATAGTTTCATGACTTTAAAGTTATGGTTACATCATGAATTTGTATAAAAATTTGGAGGAAAAAATAAAAAATAAATAAATAAATAAATAAAATATAAATTAAGGTTTCAAGCATTAAATCTCTTCATGAAAATGAGTGATTTGTATAACCTGAGTATACCTTTTCTTTTTCTTTTTCTTTTTCTTTTTTCTTTTTTCCATCTTATTTCTGTTCTGTGTTCGTTTTGAGGACAGAAGAAGATGGAGGCATTTCCCAAAATAAGCCTAAACAGTGAAGGAATTCCCAAACTAAGTCTATTTTTCAAAGAATTCCCAAAATAGGCTAAATCGCGGTTCCAAATCGCGAGTTCAACACTTTTTGCCCCGCAGTAGCCAAATCTTGAAATCGCTGTTACAAAGTGCGAGTTTACTTAAGAACTCGTGGTTACAAACCGCGAGTTTAATTAAATTTTTTACCCTTTCATTCCGAGCACGAGTTCTTAAGTAAACTCGCACTTTGTAACAGCGATTTCAAGATTTGGCTACTGCGGGGCAAAAAGTGTTGAACTCGCGATTTGGAACCGCGATTTAGCCTATTTTGGGAATTCTTTGAAAAATAGACTTAGTTTGGGAATTCCTTCACTGTTTAGGCTTATTTTGGGAAATGCCTCAAGAAGATGACCGGCAAAGACCAAAATGAAATAAGGAGAGGGGGAAAAATCAGAACAAACAACAGCTTTATTCAAGATCCATGATGTTCTTTCTTATTATTTGCCCCCAACAAACACATACAGTTGTATATATATACATATATATATGGGTTGGTTGATAGGAATTTCCAAAAACAAATCCTACTAACAAGCTTCAGTGAATCATTAGTGAATCATAGAAATCATCTTATCTTTTGTTGCTCACATCAACAGCTATCTCAGGGATGAGCCATTTTTGAAGCAATTTCTTCCAATAGACCCAGCTACAAATGCTCTATTTGATCTTGCAAAAGATGGAGTTCTTCTATGGTACTTAATCAGGGATTATTTCAGATCTGGGAATGGATTCGTGAAACGCCGTAGTGTCGCCGTTGCCGTTCTCCGTCGCCACTATTGGTCGTCGGTTTCCGTCCATTGCTGTCTTCCACTCTCTGCGGTCGTTTCTCAGATTTGGGAATAGGAATATAAGAGAGAAGTGTGAAAAGGCTTTACAAAAAAACAAGGTACATTAATAGCAGTCGTTGAAAGTTTGTGTACGAACTTCAAAGTCACAACAAACATCATCAAAACGTACTATCAGAACGAATTCTTGTGTATTTTTATTTTGAAAATTACTCGGGATAATTTGCAACTTAATTTAAATTTCATTTACAGTATCCAATCTCAATAATCTACTAAGGTTTTAAAAAAAAAATTTTAAAAAAATAAAAACAAGAAGAAGAAGAAGAAGCTGGAAACAGTAGAAATTCTGATTTTTTTTTTTTTTTACGGCCTTGATAAATAGCATGAGACTGATTTATCTACCAAAGCATTTAAATATTTTCTCAAACTTGACATATTACTTTTTTTACAGCCTTGTTATTTTATTTTATTTTTTATTTTTTCAACTGCTGTTATATCCAATTTTTTTTATAATTGTTACACCCAAGGCGCAGTCATTGGCCAAAAATGTATTTTTTTTTTCTCTCCAATCACTAATTCCTACGAGTGTGTGGGGGAGTAGTGGGGGTGGAGGATAGTGGGGGTCTGTATCATGGTTCAAATCAAAGTATAATGCTTGGGACCTCCACTGGGGGAAACCCCCAGCACCACCAGTGGGCGGATCATTGGCCAAAAATGATTTTTTTTTTTTTTTTTTTCTCTCTAATCACTAATCCCCACGAGTGTGTGGGGAGTAGTGGGGGTCTGTATCATGGTTCAAATCAAAGTATATTCTTGGGACCCCTACTGGGGGAGACCCCTAGCATCCCCAGTGGGCGGTCTTTGGCCAAAATTTTTTTTTTTTTTTTTTTTTTTGATCTCTTCAATCACTAACCCCACGTGTGTGTGGGGGGAAGTGGGGGTGGGGGATAGTGGAGGTCTGTATCATGGTTCAAATCAAAGTATAATGCTTGGGACCCCCATTGGGGGAGACCCCCAGCACCTCAGTGGGCAGTCATTGGCCAAAAATGGTTTATTTATTTATTTATTTTTTTTCACTCTAATCACTAACCCCCAGGTGTGTAGGGGGGTAGTGAAGAGGGTATGGTGGGGGTTTGTATCATGGTTCAAATCAAAGTATAATGCTTGGGACCCCCACTGGGGGAGACCCCTAGCACCCCTAATGGGCAGACATTGGCCAAAAATGTTTTTTTTTTTTTTCTTCTCTCAAATCACTAACCCCCACGTGTGTGTGTGAGGTAGTGGGGGTGAGGGATAGGGGGTCTATATCATGGTTCAAATCAAAGTATAATGCTTGGGACCCCCACTAGGGGAGACCCCCAGCACCGCTAGTGGGCAGTCATTGGCCAAAAATGTTTATTTTTTTATTTTTTTTTCTCTCCAATCACTAACCGCCACTTGGGTGGGGAAGAGAGGGGAGAAGTAGGGGTAGGGGATAGTGGGGGTTTGTATCGTGGTTCAAATCAAAGTATGATGCTTAGGACCTCCACTGGGGGAGACCCCCAGCACCCCCAGTAGGCGATCATTGGCCAAAAATGGTTTTTTTTTTTTTTTCACTCCAATCACTAACACCCATGTGTGTGGTGGGGGTAGTGGGAGTGGGGCACAGTGAGGGTTTGTATCATGGTTCAAATCAAAGTATAATACTTGGGACTCCCAGTGGGCAGTCATTAGCCAAAAAATGTTTTTTTTATTTATTAATTTTTTTCTGTCTCCAATCACTGACCCTAGGTGTGTGTGGGGGGTAGTAAGGGTGGGGGATAGTGGGGGTCTGTATTATAATTCAAATCAAAGTATAATTCTTAGGACCCCCATTGGGAGAGACCCCCAGCACCCCTAGTGGGCGGTTGTTGGCCAAAAATGGTTTTTTTTTTTTTTTTTTGCACCAACTTGAGGAGGAGTGTTAGAATATTTTCTTGTTTCTTTATTTAGATTAGATGGTGATTGATTGATTGATCATGATTCCTTAATCAGTCAATCAATCAATAAATATAAAAGGTGATACCTTAATCAGTGCCTTAGGGCTTCCTCTTGTAATAGTTGATTGATTAATATAAAAAGGGATGATATTATAATTATCACTCAAGCTTTGTATTATCTAAAATTACAAAGCACACTAGCACACCACAAATAAAATAAATCTAATAACAATAAAGTAAAGATGGAAGAAAGAAAGATACCATTTTCACTCAAACTTTCATCCCTCATCATCTAATTGGAACAATTAAGTACTCAAACTTCAACCCGTGTTTCAATGTGGTCCTCTCATCACCCACATTTCATAATTTTGATAGAAAGTGATTGCAAGAGCATGTGTTCAACGAATTAAAGGAAACAAAATTATAGGACAATTTACACTTTTCACGCTCCAAATTTATTTTAAATTCCACTTTGGTCCCTAATTCTTACTCAAATTTTAAACGATGGGTAGCGGGAGGACCACATTGAAACATGAGTTGAAGTCTAAAAACTTAATTATTGCAATTAGAAGTTGACAGACCAAAGTAAAATTTCTGTGAAAAGTGTAATTTATCCCAGAATTTAAACAAATTCTGCAAAATATTTCTGAGTGATACAAAGAAAGTAGGACAATAATATTTGTAAAATGGTAGCACATTCAATTAAAAAATATTAAAAAATGCAAAATTCCCTGGCACTATTAACTTTAATAAGAAAGAAAGAAAATAAGAGAGGTACATCCAACAGTAGAGATATGAAACTGTAGGCTGAATACTTTTTGAGAATTGATCTACTGTAAAGTAGGCAAAGCCGTTACACATTTAGTAAATTTCTGGTCACATGTTTGAGGATCAAATCATTGATTTTCATTTTCTAGATGCAAATTATATTTTAATGCAAATCTCTAGTGTTTAGTTTCCTGGAATGCAGTGGAATAAAATGATCATTCCATCAACATGTTCATTCCCATATTTGGTCACCATCATAAGGGAATGATCATTCCATAGGAGAGAATAAGGAATGACGATTCCATTCAAATTCATCTCATTCCAATGAACCAAGGGTTCGTTTGGGAAGCGGGTTGACTTTTTGGCTTTTTGGGTTTTTTTGCTATTTTAGCGTGGGGTTAAAAAACCTCGTTTGGGAATGGCTTTTAGCTTTTTTGTGAGAGGAATAATGTAATGGTTATGGGTTGGATGTGATGTTTTGTCTTATTGAGCTAAAAAGCCTATTTTATTTTTTGTGGTTAAAATAGCTAAAAAAGCCCCAAACTTGACTTCCCAAACGAAGCACAAATAGAACAACAACTCTTCATAATCCTTATCTCATAATAAAATTCTTCTGGCAGTTCAAAACATTTGCAATTACCCATCAGTGGGGGAAAAGAGGGACTTTGATACGTGGTTTTTGTTCAGATGAATCAGATCTAATAACATTACCAATGATTTTTTCATATAATAGTTAATTATTAAAGCATTCACTTAATATATACTTAGGAGGGAGAGGCGAGGTTTTCGAATGAAAACTAACCAGATTCAACTTCTTAGCTAGCTGGGGGATGCCACAACGATCAGAGAGACCATTATATATCAGCAACATATATGCCAATCAACAAATGTGAAATGTTTCAAAACCAATGCGAAACTATAAAGGGATTGAGCCCGGAATAATAATCTGAAGTGAAAAGTACATGATTATCCCGGAAGAACTGTTCCTCATATGCAAGTGCTTCTGCAATGCTACGAGTCTTATTTATGTCCTGTAACAAATAAATTAGATCGAGCTTAGCCTAACTAGTTCAAATGATATTCACTGTAAAGGCAATGTAACTAAGATAACACATGACAGTAGTAAAAGTTTAAATCTTAATAGAACAATAATTTAAAATGCATCTTACTTGTGAATCTTAGACTACATAATAATACCTAGAAAACCAAATTGGAAACAAGTGCTTTCAAAATAATGCAATACCAAACATATACATACTACCAAGTGACAATAACAAAATAAGCATCAATAATATACTAGTGAATAATGTGGCAAATATTACCAATAACTTTATATATACCACCAACTATTAGCTATACTGGTTTCTCTTGCCAATAGGGATGGCAACGGATCAGGTTTTTCAGGTTTTACGTGCAAATTCTTGATTTTAAACTCAAATTTTAGTGATACAATTTCATATTTAACTATAAACTTAACAGTTCTAACCTAACTACCACTATACTTTACCCTACCCAATCAATGCTCTCTCAAACTATTTATATTAAAATCGGGTTAGAACAAATACAATCGGGTTGGGGAATTTTGCCATCTTGCCATCCCCAAATGAAAAGGTGTACGGTTCAAGTCCTAGTCCTAATAGGAACATGATGTGTGTCATGCCCTTCAAAGTGGGGCTGGGAGCAAAAACACAAACAATAAAAGGTCAGATATTGAAAATATAGTTCTGAACAGTTTACCTCCTGACTGCGATTCACAACACCAATGTAACCTAGGCGAAGTGGAACAACTTTTCCAAGCAGAAAGTTGCGGGCATTAGTTCCCCTGTCCATTATGTCTAGCTACATCGTGAGTAAAAGTACAATAATAATTAATTGTGTCACTCAAGCATATGACAGAAAGAAAACTAATTTATAATCACAAAAAAATGCTAAAGAAGGGCAAAACAGATATTATAATGTAACACGGACCTTTGTAATTACGCCAATAGTCCGGGAACCTGTTTAACCAAGTTTTGAGTAAATGAATCAGAATAGCAGGTGAAGATTGACATACCTCACATACATATAGCTGTCTTATATAAAATTCTTACAATTCTAGAAGAGGAGTAAAAAAGATGTTTCCAAATCATGTCATCAAAACAAGCAACATTGAAAACCTACCAGTTGGATTGGCCTCTTTAGCCATCTGCAGTGCATCAGATGTTGCCATATCAGAATTTGCCGAACTAACTGCCAATATGATGTAGGCTTCTTGCTTTATATAAGACATTATCATCTTCCTAATCCTTGCTTCTATATCTCTAGGTTGATCTCCCACAGGAACCTTAGTGATCCCAGGTAGATCAACAAGAGTGATATTAAGAATATTTGGAGTTGAAATCTTCAAGCGAATTTGCTTATCTGAAACTCCCTTGTTATATCCAACTTCTCTTTCAGTCTCAGCCTGCACTAACAAGGGGTGGGGGAGAAAGTGCAAGGCTTAAAGCATATTCCTTTCTTCAGCAGAAAAGGAATCAATAACAAAAAAAATGAATGATTCATGTAGGTACCAATTTACCAGTTCCATTAACCGCATAAATACAAAATTAAAAACAGACAATAAGAAATATTCAATAATGCATAAGGGCTGTTAATTTGAAATAAGAAAAGTTCATAACACGCAAAGGAATGGGGAAAACTCATGGTTGAGATAGGTGATAATTTCAGTACTTTTGAGATAAAGGAAGGAATTCCTGAAATCAAGTACCCAACAAGGAGAAGAAATGAGCTTTTAGGTAAAAAAACTCACATAGATAACAATGCTTCAATTCATAAATTATCATTTTTGGGAAATCCAAATGGGTGCAAAGGAAAGGAACAAACTTATGTCATAGTTGCCGCCATTTTTGTTACCGTCATTGTTTGATGTAGCCACTAAATATGCACCTGTATTCCTGCTTCCACTCCCTTCCACAAGTATATTCTCTTTAGTAAACCGAAACACCAAATTGAGCAACTATGTAGTTATTATTATTAATTATTAGTATTAGTATTGTTGTGCCTTTAAATACAATAATTCTTTGCGTATATTATAAAACAATTCTCTCACCAATGGACTCAAATATTGATGATACAGGCTGTGATTGAATAAAACTGGTGAACATTCTCATCAAAATGAGCTACATAGATAGAACACTTGACATGAAGTGTTTATGCTGGCAGTGGCAAGCATACATGGAAGCTGGGGCAAGTTTGGGAAATCCCTATTTAGCTAAAAAGCCAAAAAATCAATACCAAAAAGTCAGCCTCTCAGGAATGTTCTTAAAATTATTGTGGTTAGGTCTGCCATAGATAACCCTGGTTATCAAGCATTTAAGCCCTTTGTAGAGGCAATAATGGCATGCTACATTGTATTTTGTTCCAGGTCAGCCATTGGTTTACCTTAGCAAAATTGCATCAATTGTAAGTTTAGAGAAGAGAAATAGATAGGGAATGAGTGAGACCTCATCCCCTTTTATATTGATAATAATGCGTAATGACAAGAGTGTCATTAGGCATAAATTATAGGTAAGCCCATTACATCAATCAAGGAATATATGCAATATTATTTCCTGTTCTAACACTTATTCTAACACTCCCCCTCAAGCTAGTGCGAAGATATCTCTCATGCCCAGCTTGGTGAGAATGCCATAAAATGGTTTATTCCTTATTCCTTTGGTAAGAACTTCCACCAGTTGATCACCACTCTTCACAAATGGAGTGTATATGATGCCACTAGTGAGCTTTTCCTTGAAGAAATACCTATCAATCTCCACATGCTTAGTTCTATCATGCTGAACCGGATTATGAGCTATGTTGATAGACGCCTTGTTGTCACAGTACATGTGAGAACCCGAATATACAAATCTAGTAAATAATTAAATAATAATAATATTATAATCTCAAATATTTTGATGATAAATCCTAAAGTGCAAATTAAATATTTGGGGGATCTTTAATTAATTTTTAAACTATAAATAAATTTTTATGGAAGTCCACAATTTTTAAGACTATTGATAATAATCTTAATGATAGTAACAACAATAATAATAATAATAATAAACTAGTTAGTAAGGGGTCATTTTGAAAATTTATTATAAGTGGATAAAACCCTAATGGTGAGATATCAATTCTTTTTTTTAATCAACACAACAGCAACCACTTTAGGCATAGTAGCCGTGAGTCATTGAGGGAGAGAGAGACGAAGAAGCTTGTGGCAAACAAGGGAGAGAGGAATTCTACGTGATCAATACTGTGTGGGTAAGTTAATTGTTTATTCTCACTTCTATTATTATTTTTGATCTTCCATAGTTGAGTTCGTGAAACGCATGGTTTAATCATTCAGGTATATATTAATTTATGGGCTGGTGTGAAGGGAAGTTTAGTATATCAAACTTGGGTTATGGGAAATAATGATGGAAAAACAGGGGTTGTGTGGTTGCGTGAGTCTCATTGTGGAAGAGATGTGGCATTATCTTTTGTGTGTTTTGTTGACAATGGACTGGTGCCCTTGTTGGGTATAGGTCTAGATATAATGTTTAAGGTTCAAACATTCATGTGTAAAACATTAATTTTGTGCAGAACCATAGAGTTTAAAAATCAAGAAACCATATCAAACGGATGAATTTTAAATTGAAATTTTTACAGTAGATTAATTACATAGTGAATTTAATATCTGAATTTTCTCACAATTTTTGGGAGTCAAAATCCATATAAATTGAGGTATTCAAATCTGTCCAGGAAACCAGTCCGAAACAGTAAATTCGGGAGTGTTGTTCTCTTTGGGTATAAATCCAAAAATTATCAAATTAGTGTCATTAGAACCGGTTACGAGTCTAGTTTCGTACGTTTTTGGCCTTGCATTGATTGCTCATGTATATTAAGAGAACCGTCAATTTCTTTAAAGTGCTGCAGAAAACAATCTGTTTGGATATAATAAATTGTAAATAATTATTTTGATAAGCAAATCAAGTGAAACTAACTGGGTTTGAAACTTAGGATATATTAGATCATATCTGGAGGTTATTGGAATTTTTCGAATAGCGTGGAGTGGATTTTGTAATTTTCAAAGTTAACGAATAGGTTGGGAAGGCTTGTTTGAAATTCTGTTTTATCTTAAAGTCACAATTAATTAAGTTTTGACCGGAACCCATGTCTTAGGTGATTTTAAACCTTGAAGAACATGAACTTAGGTAATATTTAAGAGTAACGGTGAGTTGGGTTGAGCCGTGTTAGTGCGCTTTAGTTAAGGATACTTAGTTCCTATTTTTTTTAGTATTTTTAAATTAGTTGTGACGTGTAGTTTTTATACTTGGTTCAGGGCACTAGTTGGACTTTTACACCCTATTCGATTCAAGGATTATATTACTTCGTTTCAGGTGAGTAGTTTCATGCTATGTATTTTCATAAATGTTCCCCTACCCTGAACTGTTGGAAAATTAAATTGTTGTTTTAAGACTAAACTGTTTTGATAAATTATTATATTATCGATGGAATCAAATTATTTCTGAAACATGTGTGAACTTGGCATACTGTAAACTATTTGTTTTGGTCTCATGTTTATAATGATGAACTACCATGTTTTGCGAAACTGATGTGTATTGATTATTGGGACCATGTGTGTATTTAGTCCAGGGAAATTATTCCATTGTGTGTGGTGACTCTGGCCACTAGGGAACAGATCCGGGTTGGGCCGTGATGACTCTAGTGCTCAACGATTGTAAGGAAAAGACCTTTAAAAACAACTAGGTGACCTTCAATCGGATCGTCTTTGAGAAAAGGCCCAGGTGCCACCCTGAGGATGACTCTTAGTTCGATATTGGATCCAACGGGGCTTATAGCCTTGAGAACTGTGTGGCAGATTATTTGTTTTTCTTGGTACCCAGAAAATTATTGGTGTTCATGTTATAATCTGTTTTAAGTGGAAAATGTCATTTATCATGTTCTTGCGAGACATGAGTGTTTTAAGTGTTGAACTGTGAAACCTTCTTTTTGAAACAGATTGTATTTACCAAACTGTATGCCAATCTAGTTTCTATGATATATATCTTATTTTGGATTTGAGCCATGTTTCCAAAACTGTATTTACTATCCATGTTGCTTCACTGAGCTATCAGCTGACTTAGTTGTTTACCATTTCCAGGTGTTAGAAGGACTTAGAGTGGACTCATGGCGTAGCGGGGACTCAATTTCATGGGCCTCTAGGGCATTTATTTAATTTGTTTTAGGTTGCTTGTCGAGTTTGTGCATATTTATATTTATTTTTTTTATTTTTTTATTGAAATTCATGTAGGATTATTTTTGATATGTGGGTTGTTTATATCCCATAAGTTTGGGTGGGTTTGATTACGGTTGATTTTGCTGTTTACAATTGTGGCATGTCTGGATTGAGTTTTGGTTATTTATTATTGGACTATTGTTTAGTTGTTCAATATGATTATGGATTCGTGTTTTAGGCTTACGTGTGCCTTGGGCTAAGGCCCTGTGGGCCATGGCCGGTCATACCCGAGTTTGGGGTGTGACAGTACAACCTCATGGAATCAGTTTGATGAATCCCCAAGCCTCTCAACAATAGTCTAATCCACAACAATTCGCATACACCCTGAGCTACAGCTCTGAATTCTGCCTTTGCACTAGATCTAGCAATCACATTTTGTTTCTTACTACACCAAGTGACCAGGTTGCCTCCAACAAATGTGCAATACCCAGAAGTCGATTGTCTATCAGTGATTGATCCAGCCCAATCTGCATCAGTAAAAGCCTCCATACTAAGATGACCATGTTTTGAGAAATAAAGGCCCTTTCCTGGAGAAGATTTTAGGTATCTCAGAATTCTCATAACTATCTCTAAGTGGATAGCTCTAGGAGCATGCATAAACTGGCTAACCATACTTACTACAATAGCAATGTCTGGGCACGAGTGAGATAAGTATATAAGCTTCCCTACTAATCTCTGGTTGCTCCCCCTGTCCACTGGGTCTCCCCCCTTCATCTTCACTTAACTTCTGACCCAGTTCTAGAGGTGTGTCACATGGTATACCTCCAAGCATCCCAGGCCCCTTTAGCAAGTCAAGTACACACTTCCTCTGGCATATGAAGATACCATCCTTGGACCTAGCTACTTCAATGCCCATAAAGTACTTCAAAGTGCCCAAGTCCTTGATTTCAAACTCCTTGGCTAGGTACTCCTTTAACCGAGGGATTTCCTCAACATCATCCCTTGTCAAAACAATATCAACATAGACAATTAAGGCTGTAGTCTTACCAAGTGAGGAGTGTTTGACAAATAAGGTATGATCAGCTTGACTATGCTTGTAACGCCCTCAAAATAAACCCATAAATCAACCAACAATAGCATGCTTAGACATAAGAGAATAAAGCATAAATATATTCCATCAGAGTAATCCTTACAAAATGTATTACATGTTGACATCAAAAGTAAATGCCCTATGGGCTTATAACTTTCCAAGTCAACACTTAGTTACAAAAAAAAGGGAGTGCTAACTCTATACAAAGAAAGCCCTTGGCTTGATATACATGCAATGCAACCAAAAACACAAACAGTTCATCAATCCCAAGCCTCCCAAGCTACGTCCTTGGAGGTGGCATGCTACCTGTACCTGAAAATGATGTCTCATATAGGGTGAGCCACAGCCCAGTAGAAACACACTAAACCAACTATAAACAATGACTAAAACAATAGCATTCAATAGATGGTCCACACTTATATTCCAACTTATACCGTGTTACAGTTTCATGACAATCACGTCCATGTTACATTTCACATTCCATTTCCTATCCAGTTCTCAAGTCATAACTATGGCTCAGAACCTGGCCAAACAACTTATATGAGATAGTAACTCATATTAAACATTTCCCATTTCACAATAGATAAGCATACTAGCTATATCAACACATTAATAGATAAGCATATGAGCTGTATCAACACTTCAATAGATAAGCATATGAGCTGTATCAACACTTCAACAGATAAGCGTATGAGCTGTATTAACACATTAATAGAAAAGCATATGAGCTGTATCTACGGAGTCCATCCCCTATCTCCTCCCAAATACTATCCGGTTTAGAGGTCCATCCCCTATCTTCCCCTAAACCGTGGAGTACATCCCCTATCTCCTCCCACACAACACAATGCATATAAACAATCATCATATACATCATCAATCAATACATAAAGTTAATGTATCCTTTCCAATGTCATGTTCGATGACCCATTCCATTGATTAGTTTTAGTTTGCTTAATCATCATGCATTGTCTACAACAATCACGACTATCCTCCAGCGATAGCCCAAAGCAGTTATTTCTAAACAGGAAATAAATGCACCAATGGATAAAATATCAACATTATATCTAGGTGAGCGATAAATTAATCCAACTACACCCTTTCATCCCATACCTTTCTACTTCCAATATTCTCATTTCAATTTCTCATATCCCGAAATTAATTATACAAATTAATTCATCAACAAATTAGGGCATTTTCCCATAATTCTCACAACAACCCTAAGGTTCCATTTTCATCAATGATTTAACATTAATTCCTTTTCTCAACGTATTAAACACATTTGGGTTTATAAATTTGAAAACCCCCTCTCTAGAAAATTACACAATGACCCCAAACTTTCTCAAAATTACCCAACAACCTCCAACATATCGAAATACCAAAATTTAAAGACAAAGCTCATAAGATGGAGTAGGGTATCCCTACCTCGAAGTTAGAGCTCAAATGGAGAAGAGACCAAAACCAAAGTGCTCCAAACTCCAAACTTTTCGGATCAAAACGAAGCCCTCGACGATCAACACAACTTTTACAAAGGCCGAAGGGAAGGGAAGCACTCTAACTAGATCAAACCCTAGAGAGAAGGGAGTTTCTAGAGAGAGAGGCTCTCAAAATATCTTTTTAAAAAGTAAAAGAGAGAGAGAGAGAATGTCAAAAGTGATTTAAAAATGCCTAACTGCCTTCTGATATACGATAGGTCTGCTCGAGCGGAGAACAGAACGCTCGAGCGTCAAGAACAAAAACCATGGTCCGCTCGAGCGCAAGAAGGCCCGCTTGAGCGCCAAGACACAAAGATAAAGCACATCCGCTCGAGCGTGAAAAACCAGTCCGCTCGAGCGCAAATCTCCCCCTCCCAGAACTATTACCAAAAATGTATTACCCGCTCGAGCCCCAGAAAGCCCGCTCGAGCACGGCCCGCTCGAGCGCAAGAAACCCGCTCGAGCATAGAAATCACACATGCAGAAGTTTTGCAGGGATACGAAATACTGGAAGGGTGTAATTCCCGCTCGAGCGCAGGAAGACCCGCTCGAGCGGACCAGTCAAAAACTGGGCAACAACAATGGGAGCCAAAGCTCTACCAACCTGTAACAACCAAGCCCATCACAACCTAAAACTCAAATAAATGGAATTAAAGGACGACAACAAGATGGATACCACTAACCACTCCACGGAACCGAATCCCGAAATACAACTGAACAGTAAAGGGAAAACCGGGATCGCTATAATGCTTGAACCCATATCTCAGCATAGCTAGAGCAAACCTTTCAAAACAAGTCCTAGGAGATTGTTTTAGTCTACAAAGTGACTTTCGGAGCCTACACACTTTACCCTTGGACTTAGCATCTCCGAATCCAGGGAGAATATCCGTATAGACCTCTTCTTTGAGATCTCCACGAAGGAAAGCATTATTCACATCAAATTGATGTATTGGCCAATCCAAATTTGCTGCAAGGGAGAGCAGTATTTTCACAAAGTTCATCTCAGCAACTGGTGCAAATGTCTCCTAATAATCTACCCCATAAGTCTGAGTAAAGCCCTTAGCAACCAATCTTGCTCTATACCATTCTATGGAACCGTCTGCTTTATGTTTTACAGTGTACACCGACTTACAATCAACTGGATTTTTCCCTCTAGGTAACTCCACTAACTCCCAAGTGTCATTCTTGCTAAGAGCTCACATTTCCTCCATCATGGTATGTTTCCACTCAAGAATAGAGAGAGCATCCTGGAAATTGTTAAGTAGACAAACAGATGAAATTTTAGAAAGAAAGGCTTTATATGAGGGAGGTAGATTAGAATATGAGACATGATTAGAAATAGGATGCCTAGTATATGACCTAACCCCCTTCTTATTAGCAATAGGAACATCAAGATCTAAAAACTCAGGAATAGAAACATTAAGATCAAAATTACCTGAACTCTCAATAGAGGTGAATGGCTCTAGACACTTATTCAGAGAAGAAGTTGGCAGTAGAGGATCAGAAGTAGTATCTTGCATCCAGGTTACTTTCTGTCTATCTTTGTCCCTAACATAAACTTTGCCTTCTTCCTTTTCCACAGCAATTGTTGGCTCAACATCCTCTATCTGTTTAACCACTAGAGGTAGTGAAAGAGGAATAGCTTCATACCAAGGCTCCCCCTAAAGGGATGACTATGACACAGGAGAGGACTGAGACACTAGGGAGGTCTGAAAGTAAGACTGATACTCAAAGAAAGTAACATCCTTGGAGACAAACCATTTGCGAGATGGAGGATGATAACACTTATAGCCCTTTTGGGTGGCAGAGTAACCCAGGAAAACACACTTAAGAGAACTAGGTTCAAATTTACCACAAGTGGGTGAATGATTATGGACAAAACAAACACATCCAACGATCTTAGGGGGAATGGAGAATCTAGAAGATGTGGACCCAAATAACACTTGAAGAGGTGTTTGTTTTTGAAGGACTTGGATAGGAAAACGATTAATCAAATAAGCAGTAGTGAGAACCTCTTCCCCCCAATAGAATCGAGGAACACACATTTCAAAGGATAGACAATAGGCCACATTAAGGAGATAGCGATTTTTCTGTTTTGCAACACCATTTTATTGACGAGTATTAGTGCAAGAAGTTTGGTGAATAATTCCATGAGTAGCAAAATAACTGGTAAAACCAGAGTCAATATATCCCTCCATCCCCCCATTATCAGAATGCAGAATTTTTACAATCGCCCCAAATTGAGTGCAAACCATTTTATGAAAGTTTTGAAACACAGAAACACCTCACTTTTATCTTTCATCAGATATACGCAAGTGGCCCTAGAGCAGTCATCTATGAAAGTAACAAACCATTTTTGACCTTTTAAAGGCACAAAACGTGAGGGACCCCATACATCAGAATGAATCAAAGAAAATGGAACTGGACTTTTATTAATAGAAGGAGCAAAAGAAGCTCTGTGTTCTTTTCCAAGTTGACATGACTCACATTGAAAATTAGACACATTATTTTTCTCAAAAACAGAAGGAAATAAATACTTAAGTAGTAAAAAGGAGGGATGTCCTAAGCAACAGTGCCACAGCCAAAGGTCTTCCTTGGTGGATGGTAACTGAATAGATGAATGAGCCAGCTTGTCTGTCTAATCCAGAATGTAGAGACCATGTTTCTCTCTACCACTGCCAATCCTCTTCCTCGTGTTAAGGTCCTCAAACAGACAATGATCAGGAAAAAAATGTCATGCTAAGTAATACGACTCAAAGATAAAAGATTAACACTAAAATTAAGAACATGGAGTACAGAGGATAAATGAAGGGAAAAGGTGGCATGAATTAAACCTTTCCCGGACACAAACGAAATAGTACCATCAGCAATACGCACTTTTTCCTGACCTAAGGAAGGGTTATACTCTGAGAACAAATTAGAGGAACCAAACATATGGTCCAAAGCACTAGAATCAATAATCCATGACATAGTCGTATGAGATAGCATGACACATATGAAGGAAGCCAAGTTACCTGAATTGGTAAAAGAAGAAGAGGATGCAGGCTCGATGGTCTAGCAAGTGGCGAAGAGCAATCTCAAAATCCGAGGCAGATAACCCCGAAACATCAGCAGCCAGTGAGACAACCAGACATGAAGGTGGTGGCTTAACCGTGTTAGAAAGATGTACCCAAGCATTGGCCCCTCGGCCTCTAGACTGACCAAACCTACCCCCTCGAGTACCAGGACAGTCTTCTCGACCACCAGAAGGAGTCCCATGTAGCTTCCAACAAGTCTGTCGTGTGTGTCGAGGTCTACAACAGTAGTCAAAGAAAAGATTATCCTTCTCAGAGGAAGGACAAGAACCACGAGTCACACATTCTCCATCTCGAGGGGATGCAAAAACCAAAGCAGAGCGATCAGTAGTGGCAGAAAGAAACATAGCAGAGCGGCGACTCTCCTCATTCTGCACAAAAGCAAAGGCTTCCTGGAGAGAAGGAAGCACGACCATGCCAAGTACTCTGCTCTGAACTGGATTATACTCCACGTTCAAGCCTTTCATGAACTTGAAGACCTGCTATTGCTCCACAAACTTCTGGTAACCAGTAGAATCAATGGTACAGACAGGCTTATAATCTTGAAGGTGATCAAGTCGCTTCCACTCATTGCTAAGGAAAGCAAATTACTAGAAGATAGTCATCTCACCTTGTACCGACCTTTCAATGGAGTGACATAACTCGAAAACCTGGGAGAAGTTCCCCTTCTTGGAGTAAGTAGTAACTACAGCCTCCCAAATATCCTGGGCAGTATCCATAGACAAGTAGCCCTCTCCAATCTCCGATACCATAGAATGTATTAACGAGCCCATAATCAAAGAATTGGTGATCTCCCACTGATCATAACGAGGGTCTGTGGTACTGGATGCCTATACCCTTCCATCAACATATCTCATCTTCCCTTTGCTCTTCAAGAAAATTGTCAGACTCTACGACCACACTAGGTAATTCTGACCATAGAATAGAGAGGTGGTGATTTTAAGGCCAGGGTTGAGATTATTAATCATAGTAAAAGGGATAACAGAACTCTCACCCTGAGATGGCTGAGAGGTAGTAGATTCACTAGTAAAATATGCTATGAAGACTCTAGTAACTACTCCTCAACCACAATGACAATCACAAACCCAAAAGATGATAGTGGAAGAACAAGCACAACGGTCACTATGGAAGCATAAAGAATTAAGAACTCGATATAAACCTTTTTTTTTTCCCTGTTTGACGTCACCAGAAGATCCCAGAAGGGAATAAACGAACTTAGGCTACCCTAGAAGGGCTACCGAACTCGACCAGACCAGCAAGGAGGCTGGTCAGCCACCTGGGGCCCTCGACAGTGGCTGGAGGGGCCTGCCGAGGGAAAGAGAAGAGGATGTCAGGTGGCTGGAGGGCTGGAGGGTGGCTAGGAGGAGTTATAAGGGTGTGTCGTATGGTAGGAAGGAGATAGGAGGCAATTGGTGGTGATAGGTGGCAGAGAAGGAAAGATGGCTAGGGCATGGATCTAATACCTTGTAAGTTTAGAGAAGAAAAAAAGATAGGGAATGAGTGAGGCTTCATCCCCTTTTATATTGATAATAATATGTAATTACAGGAGTGCCATCAAGCATAAATTATGGACCAGCCCGTTACATCAATTAAGGGAAAATAAAATAAAATAAGAATAAAATATATGCAATATTATTTCCTATTATTCTAACACTTATTCTAACATCAGTTATGTTGGATATCACACTCATAGGACATGCCCTGACCATAGTCGGCATATTGAGAATCATATCGTAAATCAAAATCCAAACTTAGCAAATCGTGAACTGAATTGAATTGAGCATCGTTAAGATTTAGTAAAAACAACAAAAACTAAAAAAATAAATAACGTTTAACTATAGTATATATAATAAATAAATAAATTAATTAATGTGGTACGTGTTATACAATAATTCTTATACAAGAACATGATTACACCGTCTACCTAGGAAAGCAAGAGATGTGGGTTCAAATCCCACCAACCACCAAATTATTCAAAAATCATAATAAAATCTCTCTTCATATTAAAAAATGGACTTAGAATCCTTCGATGTTTTAAAACCTAACACATTTTAAAAGTTGTGTAAGCTTATTGTTCAAAAATAAGTTCAAAAAAAAATAGTTGTCAGACCATTAGGTCTAACTAATCTAACCTATGTAACATCGAACCATATATTTCACTAAAATAACAATAGATAATTCTTGAGTGCAAGTTACTTTAACCTTAACATCCTTGGAAGATGAACATGTTGAGATGAATCTGATTCAATCTGATTGGATTCTAAAAATAAAAAAAAATAAAAAAAAATCTTTGATCACCAAAATAACAACAAATCATGCGTACACATTGGTTATTTTTGCACTAAACACTCTTAGAAGTAATATTTATGTCATTTTCACCAAAAACAAAAAGATAAAAATGAGTCGGGATAGGTTGGATCCAATAGTTTCAAAAATTGCATTAATCGTAAAAAAATGAATTAAATTCCAAAATAGATTCCGCAATGTCGTATTGATCTATGCATGAATCACAAATCGAATCATAAATTGTAAGATTTTGATAAAAAGAGGCCCCAACACAAGTTGGAGAGGAGTCTAAACAAGCCCTATCAATGTTTTCATATTTTAAAACTACACATAATTTCAACATTTGGGGACATGCGTGTCTATTGTTTAGATACTCATGATACACTAGTCGCGGCACAAATTTAAAAAAATAAATAATTAATTAGGGCTAAGGATTAAAATCAAGATAAAGTCAATTTACACATATCAATAACTCCTTTTTTAGTTTTTTTTTTTTAAATTTTATTTTAAAAGCCAGCCTAAAACTTTTAATGTATTCAAGAATAGAGCATTTACCATTTAGATAAAAGATGTGTACATATATAAATATACGGTAATAAAATAGGGGACCACTAGTTAAGTTGTAAAACTAGACATATCAACCTTCAGATTGTGGGTTCAAATATGGTAAGGAGACACTTTGTGCTATTAATGACAAAGTTTATGGTTGTGTTTGGTTTAGTTTTGGAAATATGATTCTCTTTTTGGAATTGTTATTTGAGTGTGGAATTGTGAGTTGAGTTTTGAAAAGAGAAAATTTGTTTGGTTATAAGTTTTGAATGGAATTTTTGAATTTTGAATTTTGAAAAAAGTGGATTGGGTCTACCCGATCGTCCGCCCAGATGTCCGGCCAACTGACCGGAACAGTGCAATTTTTTTTTTCTTTTTTTACAATTGCAACATGTTATTTGGAAAGGGAAAAAAAAAATAGTTGTTTTAGATATTTTTTAAATATAGAAATTATTTTTTTTAGATTTTTTTATAAAAATAATTTAACAATCCCTTCACTAATCATCTTCAATACTATATCATCAAAAGAGTTTTGAAAAGTGTTTTGAATTGAGTTTTAAGTTGTGTATTTGGTTATGAGTTTTGAAATTAATTTTTGAATTGAGTTTTGAGTAATTTTGAGTTGTGTGTTTGGTTATAAGTTTTGAAAAGTGTTTTGAAAATTTTACCTTTGGAATCAACCAAACGGAGCCTATATTTTACCCAATCTACCCCTCTCATACTCTCACCCAATGAGGACTAAACTAGTTTTGCCTTTTTTATATTGTAATATATAAATAAATAGGTTGTTAATATTTTCATGCATATATAAGCTACTATCTATTGTCATGTCCTTGATGTGTTCGTATTCCAATTTTTTAAAAATTAATATGTTGGCTCAACCATATTGTGTTGTGCCCATGTCCAATATTTGCATCCGTGCTTAGACTTTAAGTTAGTTCAACAGTATTTTCCGCAAGGCTTGCCTCTGGTTGCAAATATCAATTCATCTAACTTGGTCAATTGGCTCCCTATCACACCCCTTGTTGAATGGCTTATGTTATTGAAGATTCTAGACCTCGTTGGAGATACCCAAATTACTCTCTTAGATTCCCAAGCTGGATAACATGGGGGGTAAGTTCTTGGTAGAGGCCATGTTTGGTTTCATTCTTTGAAGAAAAAAAAAAATTGAACTAGTTTGACAAAAATAAATATAAAAAAAAAATTGAATATTTAAAAATTATTTTTTCCCTCTAAAAAAAAATAATAAAAAAAAACTATATAAAAATGGTAAGTGCTTTTGTTTTTTTCATGAAATTAATTTGTAGTTTTTTAGAAAAAATTTCTAAAACTAGTTTCTAAAAACCAAACCAAACATGGCCCATTTCCAAAGAATGTTACATTGACATCAACATGACAATCTAGGTGAGTTCCAATCCTCTCTCTATGTATTAGTTTTCTTCTATCAAATACAATTTTTCCTTTCAATCAAAATCAAAGTTTTAAAAAGCTTTACTGAGGCTCACCTCAAGGCTAAGCTAAGGGGTACTTACCAATCAGTCCTATTAACTAGACTTATTTACTTACAGGTCCTAACTAATAAATTTAACACTATACAAATAAGAATTTGATAAATTTATCACTATAAATTTATTCATAAAAACAAAGAGACTGATAAATTTATCACTATAAATTTATTTATAAAAATAAAAGACTGATAAATTTATCTTTATCACTTAATAAATTTATCAATAGGACTTAATGGGTAATAAGTCTCAAAAGTAGGACCTATTGGTAGTTTACCCCTAAGCTAAAACACATTAAGGCTTTGATTTATACTCCCCAAAAGCTTGCACAACACAGTCCGAGGCACACTACAAGAATTTTAACTTTTGGCGACTAAATTTTTAGTCGCCAAAAGTCATATTTTAGTTGCCAATACTCTTTAGCGACTAAATTTTTTGGTCGGGAAATTAGTAGCCAAGGAGTAGTCGGGAAATATAATTGCCGACTAAACCGAATTTAGTCGCCAATAGGTTTGAAAATTAATTAAATAAATACACTTTTGCCGACTAATTTTTTAGTCGCCAAAAGCCAATTATTTAGTGGCCGAAAAAATTTTAGCTACTAAATTTTTTTAGTCGCCAAAAGTAAATACTAGTGTTTTGGCTACTAAAATTTTAGTCGCCTAAAGTCAATCTTTTTTGGCTACTAAAATTTTAGTCGCCAAATACTATTTCTTTTGGCTACTAAAAATTTAGTCGCCTAAACTTCAACATTTTTTGCTACTAAAAATTTAGTCGCCTAAACTACAATATTTTTGGCTACTAAATTTTTAGTCGCCAAAAGTCATATTTATTCTGAAACTTTGGTTTTTAGCTACAAAATATTTTGGTCGCCAAAGGTTTGATTTTCTTTTGGCTACAAAACATTTAGTAGCCAAATGGTTATTTTTCTTTTGCCTACAAAAAATTTAGTAGCCAAATGTTTGATTTTCTTTTGGCTACAAAACTTTTAGTAGCCAATGTTTTTTTTTTTTTTTCCTTTTTATTGGCTACAAAACGTTTAGTCGGCAAAAACATGATATTATGTTTTATTGTTAATATTATAATGTGTCCATAACCTGTCTATATTCCATTCAACCTGTAATACGTATACAAATAAAATGATACATAAATTATCAATCATTCCACAATCTGCATCCGTATACAAAAAATAAATTACTTTAACTGTCCAAGTACATACAAACGAACTATTGTCCAAACTAAAATAATAATTCCATACAACATATACAATCATACAAAAAGTAAAGCCCTCCATATACAAAAATTACATTTACTATACCATGTGAAATGACCATTTGGCATGGTACAAATTACCATCGTAATCTGTATTGATTATTCCAACCATCATATTCAGTAATAGTGAACTATCCAAAAGGCGATGACGACAAAAGTATTATATTAGTTCTATACGAAAGGAAAAATTCTTCTCCATACACCAATATGGATTATCCACAAGTCCATACAACGAAGTCATCTACAAAAAAAAGAAAAACAACAAACAAAACATTAGAATCTGTTACAAAATATGAATTTAGTCTGCCATAGGAAACATGTTCTAACATGCATTTAAGGTAGAATAATCGAGAAATGTCTTTTTCAAAATTAAAGAATGTATATATATATATATATATGTGTGTGTGTGTGTGTATCATGCAATATTTAGACTAATCTTGAAAGAAATTTCTTTTTAAAAATTTTTTTTTTCTACTCTTGAAAATCATGAACACATATGCTTTTGTGCATAAGCATATGAGGAGTACACATACGAAAAGGTTGTCTTAGGCTCTAGTTAAAGTTAGTCTAATATATGGTTTAAATATAAAAAGAGCAAAAAATAAAAAAGAATCCACTTTGCAACTATATTTTATAGGAAAATTTACGTAAATGACCAATCAAGAAAAAAACACAAAGTTAATGGTCAAGTGAGAAGTTCAATCACTAAAGCTAAGAATGTCAATTTCACTTTCCTTCTTTGCAGTGAAATGTTCGATGCCTTAAGGAGAAAAGTATTTATATCGTTATATTTACTTTTTATTTTTTTTTTTACTATTTTAAAATATTTAATTTATTTGCTAAGTATTAAAATTTCAAATTCAAAATACTTACGCCTCACCTCATGAGGGGTAAAACACCTCAAGTTATGCATTCACCTTTACAAACTTTGATAATTTTTTTTTAAAAAAAAAAAAAGAAAAAAGAAAAAAGGAAAGAAAATAGCATAATACTCTAAGATTCAATCATTATTTCATGAACCTGGATGAAATTTTAATGGAAGATACTCGTATCATTCATAAAAATTGAAATAATAACCTATTTGGCATCAAAGAGTAGTTGGATGAAGACAATACTTTATTAATATTTAAATTCAGTCATTTCTTCTCAAACGTACAAGTACCTAGTCTAAAAAGAAAGATTTAAAACAATTTGTTTGATACTTAAACAAAATAAATGCAAATCGATTGTCAAATTTGAATTAGTTAATTTTGAAAAAAAAAATAATTTTATTTCACTCAACCAAACCTCCCATTTGTAATGAAGGCTGATATCGCAGGGCAAATCTTTTGAGTGCGCAGCGGAATAAAGGCCATGTTTGGTTTGGTTTTGAAAAACTTGTTTAAAAAAAATAAAAATTAAAAAAAATTAAAAATTAAAAATTATTTTCATAAGAAAATTGGAAGTACTTATCATTTTTATATAGTTTTATCTTTTTGGAGAGCATAGCTTTTTTTAAAAATTCAAAAAAAAATATTTTTCATGTTTTTTTTTTTTTTTTTATCAAGCTAGTTTCTAATTTTTTTTTTTTTTTTAATTCAGAAACACAAACCAAACATGGCCAAAGTTTTGCCTGTGAGGCACTTGAACTCCACCTTGATCCAAGCCCGCCTCTCTTTCGACCATCCAAGTGTTGAATCTTCACCCATCTTGACATATTAGGCCTAATGCTTTGTCAAGCAAGAACAACTCCTTTGAAGAAGTCTCGCACTTCAACGCTTGCCTCAAGTTGCACATCTATATGGCCAATTGGTTGCTTCACTGCACCAAGCTCACCAATTAGCAAGATGCTCGCCCCACCGAAGGGTCCAATTGTGAGAACATTAGATTTTATGTATATATGATACTATATATATTTTGTATATATTAGGGATTGAGTGAATAATTCGTGTTTCCTTTTTCATTCTAGGGTTAGCTTGTTATATAAACTAATGTATTCTTGTATTACAAACATTGAATATACATATTATTATTCAGAAATCTTACATGGTATTAGAGCCGTCTCTGAGCCCAAACCCTAGAAGCTATCTGTGAGTCGTGACTCTATCTGCGTGCATTCGGTTCAATCGAAGTCACATGCCTCTTGCATCTTTTCAGGCTCCTCATCTGCTTCGTGCTTCGTGTCTCCTCTGGAATCACGACCACGATTTCTAGTCTCTCTCTCTAGCATCGCAACTTCTCCCTTTCTCTGGTTCGAAGAATCTCTGCATGATTCTTGCGATCCAATTGATTCAAAATCGCAAACCCTAGCTTCGCGATTGCCTCTTGTTCACAAAGCTCTAAGGCGTGACATCTCTTTTTTCTTGTTTGACTCGCGATTGCCTTGGTCTTCTCTGGTTTGTGACTTTTCTCTCGCTGGATTCATGTTCTGCTCTTAGTTACTACGGTGTATTATATATTTTGTTTGAAGCTCCATCTCTCTAGATATTACAATTTGCTCACAGAAAATTCTAAATATTCTGTTTTAACCCCATATATTGCAATGTCGGACACTAAAATTCAAGCAATTAAATGCAAACTCACTGGTGGTAATTATGCCTATTGAGCTAGTTGTAACAACCCCGACTAATTTAACTCAATTAACCAAGCCTATATAAGGCTAGGATGCAGCACTTGTACCCTTTTAAAACTTTTGGGAAGCATGTTTGAATCCTTTATTTTATTTTGGGAATCTTTAGTGTTGTTGTATGTTGGTTTTGGAGGAGTATAATCCAATCTAAACTCGTTGGGTTTAGTTGTTCGCACCCGTTCTTGTCAAAAAGTTGTTTGGGAACTTAGAAATTCTATTCTTGGGTCGACACCAACCTTCCTAAGGGTCAACCCTTACCTGTTGGTGAAGTTTCTGGAAGTGTTGCTAGAAAATAGGGTCGACACCAGTCTGGGGAGGGTCGACCCTCTTATATTGCTGAATCTGTGTGTTAGTTGCTGGAAAAAAAGGTCGACCCCCTCCTGTCTAAGGGTCAACCCCCTTGCTTGTGCCAAATTGTCTTTTCTACCTAAAGGGTCAACCCCCCTACCTGAAGGGTCGACCCCTACGTGTTTTTTTTTTTTTTTTTCTTTCAGATTTTGGGGTTCGAATGGGCCCTACCTTTGGAAGGGTTTTGGGCCTATTATTTTATTTGACCTTAGGGCTATTCTCTACTTCTATAAATAGGCCCAAACCACTTTTCTCTCATTATTTTCCTTCCATTTTTCCTCTCAACCCGTGATTTCCCTCTTCTCTCTCTAAAACTTGACTTTTCTCACTTAGATCTTCAGATCTACTCACCTAGAGCCATCTTTTCACCTTGGTCCTTTAGGAAATATTGTAGATCTTGTCAAGGGCTTCCTATTGATCCAAGTGGCTTGTGGTTTCGTCATAGGTGATTTTTGGGTTGTTTTCTCTTCTCTTCAAAAGGTAGGGATTTCTTTGCTCCTTTCCAATACTTCATCTATAGATAAATATGTGGTAGATTTTATTGCATAAAAATCATATTCATTATGGATTTTGTTGAAAGCCATGAAAGGGGATCTAGGGTTTGATATTTGGGATTGGGGTTGTTAAGTTGTTTGTTGTTGGGTTATTTGGGAAAATTATTTATTATGTGTGTGAAGAGAGGGAGGAAAGCCCTAATTAAATGTTATTGATATAATGGATTTAAAAGGGAGGAAGTTGAATGATCTTTATATTTTGCTAATATGGGTTGTATAATTGTGTTTATATCAAAAGAAAATAAAATGAGAAGTAGCCACGGTGTTGGTATTGTTTTAGACTAATTATGTGAAGTTGAGTTGAGTTATGGTTTTGATACCAATGGAATTGGTTTTGTAAAATAAAGAGGATGGATTTGGATTTGGTTTTGTAAAATGACGAGAATGAATTGTTAGAAAATGGTTGGAGTTGTGTGGATTGGCAAATAAACAAAAATGGTCTTTTTGAAAGAAAATGAAATCATTACCCTTTGTAAACGAATAATGAACTTGAGGTCAGATCTTGAAACCTTTACATATTATCATTGTTATTGGACTGAAAGTCTTGCGAGAATTGGATTTTTGTTTTCCTTTCGTATTGGATGTAGAAATGAATAGATATGAATGTAAATGGTGGAGTTGGATATTTGTAATTTCTCACCTATGAAAATATGGATAGTTTATCTATTTTGGAGATTGTATATATGTTTAGAAATATATGTTTTGGGCTATCGGTGGAGGATAGCTATAACTGTTGTAGAAATTGCATGTAGAGTAGGAGAATTGAAATTAATCCTTCATTGGTTGTCATTGAATATGACGGTTTGATTAAATTGTTGAATGTGCGAATTTTGGTAGTCAGTGTATATGACACGCCTTTAAATACATTGTATATGTATCATTGTTTGGGAGAAGATAGGTGATGTACTCTATTGTTTGGGAGGAGATAGGGGATGGACTTTATTGAAAATTAAGTTGGCCAGAGTGTTCAGGGTGAAAATCCCGAAATCTTATATATATATGGGTGCCGGTTCCCTCGGATGAGAATTCCGTAAAATGGCAAAATTGAAGTGAGTGTGTATAAATGGGTGCCGATTCCCTCGGATGAGAATTCCGTAAAATGGTAAAATTGAAGTGTTTGTGTAATAATTGTGTTGATTGAGAACCCCTAAGTTGTAGCCTCAGTTGGGTGTCTAAAATGTAATGAATTGGCTCATGAATTTGAGATAAAATAAATTAACTTGAAATGAATTGTCATGAAATGAAGTAAGACTAAAATGACTAAAGGTGTATCCTTGGCTTACTATGCTTAAGGCAGGTAGAGCGGAACATGTTTATCATTATTGTCTCAGTATATCTACGCAAATTATGGGTCATGATGGTTATGGTTCTGAAGGCCGAGTTGCCTCATTTGTTAAGTAAATAGTTGTTGGTTGCTTGTTGTTTTCCCTTTGTACTGAATGTATATATGTAAAGACATGAATGTGTTGGAAACAGACGTAAGTACTGTATCGAGGATTGTGAATAATGTGAAGGACATCGGATACTTGTGAACATGTTTCAAAAAGGTAAAACGTAATGGGCTTTGTGAAATTGTTTTCAGGAACTTGTTATTGTCATATGAATTTTGGGAAAAAGGTAACAAGAAGAAAAAAAAGTAAATTGCTTATGTTGTTGAGCGAAATAAAAGATTTTGAGAAAAGTTCCTATATAAGTATATTTTTATATAAACCCGTCACGTTATGTATATGATATAATTTAAAGCATTCATGATCATAGCTATCTGTATTTTGTTATTGTTTAGGATCATATTGGGATCCCTACTGGACTTTATGTTCATCCCACGTTGCTAACCCTTTTTCAAGTGAACATCAAGAAGGATTTCAAGATCGAGGATCTTCTTTATGTGTTGGCCACGGGGCCTTTTATTTGTAGGCGGAATGCCATTGATGTAAAAGGGTTAAACCCTTTCTTTTAATTTAAAAGATGTAAGCCTACGGGCAACTTATTTATTTTTATCTCATGTTGCATTCATTTTATATTTGAATTAGAGAACCTTTAATAATAGTACTTATTATTGTATTGAATTTCCGCCCATGATCTCTGAAATTGTATTATAATAAAGGATTTGGTAATGATAGCTGTTGGCATAAAAAGTGGGGCGTAACATAGGAAGACTTCTAGAACACACTTTGCACACACCTCCTTCATCTATTTTGAGCTCATAAACATGAGAGAGAGGGAGAGCTAGAGTGAGAAGAGAATTCAAGAAGACAAGAGAGGAAAAAGCTTGAATTGAGAAGAAATTTGAAGCATTTGACTTGAGAGCTCAACCAACTAAGCATCTAGAACACAATTGAGCACCTAAGGTAAGAATTCAAGCCTTTAGTTATGTAATTGAGTCAACTAATGCTTGGATTCAAGAGAATTTAGAGGTTAAAGACATGAAATGAACTAAGGAAGTAGGGAAAAAGAGTATTCCATGCATGCATGTGCATTTCATGAAGTTTTGAAGTTCTTTTCAAAATAATTCCCATATGCATGTTCTTATCTTGGTTTTGTTAAAAGAATTCAACATGTTTTTGAGCTAAATGACTCATTTGATCATGTTTTGGAAGTATTGAAGTTCATATCAACTCATGCATGTTATGTTTTCAAAGTATCAAGTTCGATTTTGAACAATTGGCATGCTTTTGGGCCTTGATTTGCGAAATAATCTTTCAATTATGATGTTTTATAAGTTTACAAGTGTTTTCTCAAGTTTTGGCCCAAAAGAATGAGTTTTGATGCAATGAAATTGAGTTTTGAAGCTTACAGAGCAATCTGGAACTCTTCGCTCGAGCGTTGAAAGTTGCACTCGAGCGAAGAATGCAAGCTCTCAGAAGTTTTGTAGAGTTTGGGGGTTGGCTCAAGCAGAAAAAGTTGTGCTTGAGCAACCACCCTTTGTTTTGAACCTTGGCTCGAGCAACCAAAAGTTGGCTCGAGCGTAAAAGTCAAGCTCTCAGTACTTTTGCAAACATGATCCTTGGCTCGAGCAGTAGAATCTGCACTCGAGTAACCACATTTATTTTTGAACCTTGGCTCGAGCGACCAAAAGTTTGTGCTCGAGTGTAAAATGATAGCTCTTAGAAGTTTTGTAGACCAAGGGGTCCGCTCTAGCGAAGGAAATTGTGCTCAAGCGAACTGCCCTATTTTTAAAATTTTGACCAAGTGCTTTAAATTACATTTTGACATCCTCATTGCATCTTTGGCATTCCTAAGCCCTAATTAAGACATAATAATGAGGATAAAGATTAAAAACACACCAAGATAGAAAAGAAATAAGTTAAGTATTTTCCAAATGTGTGTTTCAATGTGTATCCATTATGTGTTTGTGTAGGTCATGTGCCACAGACTGTCTGATTTGTCTGTTCTGTTGCTGGAGCTATCTGTGAGTAATAACTCTGTAAAGCTATGTTCAACTTTACATATTTTCTAAATGATATGATATGATCTGTTTTCTGAAATGCTATTTTACGATTAAATGACTGATTGTCCAACTTTCTGAAATGTATTTGTGGCATCCTTAGCACCATGTGATATATGTTATCTGTTACCTGTTACCTGTTACCAGAGGTTCCATTATGGAACTGATTAAGCATAACCTTTAACTGTTCTGTATTTGCTCTATATCTGACCGTCCCATATGACCATAGGTCATCTATATGTCCCATATAATTATAGATCATCTGTTCTGTTAGCGCTAATGGATGTACCATGTATGACTATTTGTGAAATTCTGAATTTTGAATATCAATCTGTTTCTGAAACTAAACTTTGATTTCTGAATCTGTTACAGACATCATTCATTAAAACATTTACTCTGTTATTATTCATTGAGCTCCAACTCACTGTATTACTTATATATGTAGGTGATCAGGCACGTGACCAGGCTCAGTGATGATTTCCTGGAGATCTGTGCTGTTAGCTAACCACTGTACCTCCCGAGGAGGTTCCCGTTTTGAGAAGTGGTCAAGTTTTGCGAACTATGTTTAAGACATTTATTTTCTTTTATTTAAGTCTGGACAAGTTTTTGTAGGTTTTGTATATGTGGGTAACATATGACTAATGTAAACATAACATCACATATATGTATATAAGTATTAAATTTTATGTCTCATATATGCCTGCAGAGCTCTATGGACATTATATACATTGTTATTTGCTTCCGCTAGCCCCTTATTATGTTCATCTGTTTCAGAGGCCTTCGGTAATCCTAGGGTTACTGGTCGGTTACGGCGTTAAACCTATAGGGACGGGTTTAGGTTGTGACACTAGTGTTATGAAGAATTTTCTCCTTGGTCAAAAAAATTGGGGTTATGTTTCTGGTTCTATTCCTCGTCCATCGAACTCAAAAAATAAAAGATATCTAACTTCCTGTGATACTTGGGATTGTGACAATGCCCAAGTTTTGACATGGTTTCATAATTCTGTGGATGACCGTATTAAAATGATGTTTTCCAAATACATTACTATTAAGGAGGTGTGGGATTATTTACTGGGTGTTTATCAGCAGTCCAACTTTGCCAAGTGATATGAGTTGGAAACAACTATTTAGAGTGCTCGTCAACGAGATCAAACTATTCAGGATTTTTATATTGAGATGATAGGTCTCTGGAATAAGTTAGCTCTCATGGAACCATCTAGTCTCAAGGCACTAGACGCTTATGTTGAGTTTCGGGAGCAGGGTTGCTTAGTGCCAGTTCTTAACGGCTCTCTCCTCTCAGTATGAGGCTATCCGTGGTGGCATCCTTCATCGGTCTCCTCTTCCCTTCATAAATGCTATTGTTTGTGAGCTCCTCTCCGAGGAAACTAGTCTTAAGACGGCCAGTCAGACTCTACATCCATCTATCTTCTTGGCTCCTACTCAGCCTCCTCTGTTGTCGACCCCACCGCCTCATCAGCTTCAAGCCACTGCAAAGCCCAAGAAGGGGCCACTAGCCTCTGATGAGTGTGCCTTTTGCCATCAGAAGGGCCATTGGAAGTACAATTGTCCCAAGAAGAGACGTCAGCCTGCTCAGTCTTCCCAATTGCCTCAGACAAAGTTCCAAGGTCCTACTCCGAGTACTCTTCGGCCTCCTGCTGCTTATACCGCATCTGCTCTGGCTCCTAATCCTAACTTGACTTCCTTGAATGCCCAGATTGCTCAGCTTCAGCATCTCTTGTCCACCTTTCAGCCATCTCCATTGCCTCTACTCTCACCTCTCTTCATTCAGGTTTGTTTGGGTCTTCTTCAGGTATCTCCTCTTTTGTTTGGCTTTTTGATTCTGGTGCCTCTCATCATATGACTCCTCACCTTTCCTTACTTCAAAACTGTATCCCCCTTGCCTCTCATATTATTGTTAATACTGCTAATGGGTTTGGTATGCATGTTCTATCTATTAGGTCTGTCTTACCCTCTGCCATAGCTGTTGTTACTATTCCTTCTGTTCTTTATGTTCCTCAGCTATCTGTTAGTTTATTATCTATCAGTCAACTTGATACTTCTGGTTTTGATGTTATCTTTTCCTCTTTTGTCTGTTATGTGCAAGATCGGGTGTCCAAGAAGCAGATTGGGACCAGCCGTAGAGTTGGAGATCTCTATGTGGTAGAAAGCTTGCATCTTCTTCTATCCACCTCTCCAGTTGCCTTTTCCTCGTTTCAGTTCGATTCTCAATCGAGTCAGTTTTGTTTATGGCATTCTCGCATAGGTCATTTGTCTGTTGATCGCTTACGGTCTTTAGCTCAGTCAGGATCATTGGGTAAAGTTTCTCCTAGTCAAATTGATGAATGTCGAGGGTGCAAACTTGCTAAAATGTCAACTTTACCATTTAATAAAAGTACTTCTGTTTCTATTTCTCCATTTTCCCTTGTGCATACTGATGTCTGGAGATCCTCTCTTGTTCTCACTAGAGGGGGTTCTGCATACTATATGTCTTTTGTTAATGATTCCCACCCCTTATACTTTGGTTTATCTTATGATTCATAAATTTGACTTCTACCAAATATATCATACATTTCAGTCTATAATCACTACATAGTTTAGGGCTACCATTAAATTGTTATGATCTGACTTGGGTAGGGAATATTTTAAAACTGAGGGCTGTGAGTATTTGGCCAACTTAGGTATCATTCATCAAACCTCCTGTACTGAAACACTCACCCAAAATGGTCGCGTTGAGCATAAAGACCATCATCTCCTTGAAACAACTAGGTCTCTCATTCTCTCTGCCTCTGTTCCGGCTCATTTTTTGGGTGAAGCAGTTCTCACTACTACTTTCTTCTAAACTGTATGCCTACTCCCTTACTCTCTGGTAGTTCTCCTTATGAGGCTCTGTTCTCCGAGCTTCCCAATTACTCCTTCATGCGTGTTCCTGCGTGTTTTTAGGTCTGCTTGTTTTGTCCTTCTTTCCCGTAAAGATAGAACCAAACTTAATACCCAATCTATTCTGTGTGTCTTTTTAGGCTACAGTCTTACCCGGAAAGGCTATCGCTGTTATGACCCTGTTTCTCGTCGCCTTTATGTCTCTCGCCATGTTGTCTTTCTTAACGTCTGTTTTACTTTTAGCTTCCCCCTATCACTGCTCCAGTTTCCAAAGAGGATTTGGTTTACATTGATCCATTTCCTTCTAAAGTACCTTCGGATGAGTACATCTCTACTGTTTCCTATGAGCTTGTTCCCTCTACTACCCCTCCTGCTGAGTCCCTCTCCACTAATCCCACGAGTCTGCTTTCTCTCCTCTTCCTCCTTCCCTTTCCCCTCTGGCTCCATCTCTGTCTCCTTCTCCGTTGTTAGTCTATTCCTGTCACAAGGCTCTCACTTCACCATTTGTCTCTACCCCCTACTGCTGATCCTCATGCCTCTGACGACTCTGATCTTGCCAACCATATGTATCCCCTTCGCATCTGTAAACAGGTAGACAAACTTGGTTTTGCTAAAAGATGTTCTCTTTCATATTGCACCTTTTTGTCTGTTATTCATTCTTTTTAGAACCCCAGTCTTACAAGAAAGCTTGTCAGGATCCTAATTGGATTAGAGCTATGGAGGATGAGTTGTCTGCCTTGCAGAAGACTACTACTTGGGAGCTGGTTCCTTTGCTTGCTGGCAAGAATCTGGTAGGTTGCAAATGGGTTTATCAAGTCAAGACTCATTCTGATGGTTCTCTCGAGTGCTACAAAGCTCGCTTGGTTGCAAAAGGTTTCTCACAAGAGTGTGGTATTGATTATGAGGAGACATTTGCCCCTGTTGCCAAAATGACTATTGTCCGTACTTTGATCTTTGTCGCTGCTGTTCGTCATTAGCTTCTTTATCAAATGGATGTTAAGAATGTTTTTCTTGATAGCCATCTCACTGAGGCTTATATGCGTCCTCCCGTAGCCTTCCCTCATTCCTCTAGACAGGTTTGTCGTCTTCGGCGTGCTCTGTATGGCTTGAAACAATCTCCTCGTGCTTGGTATGATCATTTTTAGACAACTGTTGCTAAGCTTGCAATTCATCCTTGTGCCCATGACTTCGCTTTGTTTCTCCTTCACACATCTACTGGTTTTGTTGCCCTATTACTTTATGTAGATGATATGATCATCACTAACACTGACTGTTCTGCTATCTCTGAGGTCAAGCAGCATCTATTTCGCACCTTTGAAATGGAGGATCTAGGCCCATTGAGGTATTTTCTTGATATTGAGGGTTGCTTCTTCCCCCAATGGCTACTTTTTGTCTCAAGCCAAGTATGCCAATGAGGTTATTTATTGAGTAGGTCTTACCGACACTGAGCTTTCTAATACCCCCATTGAACTTAATGTAAAGTGCAACACTGCTGATGGTGTTTCTCTAGATGATCCTACTTTGTATCGAGAGCTAGTGGGTTGCTTAGTTTATTTGACGGTTACTCATCCTGGTCTTGCCTATATTGTTCATGTGGTTAGCTAGTTTGTTTCAGCTCCTCGTTCTACACATTAAGCTGCTTTGGTTCGGATTCTTCGCTATCTTCGGGATACTATATTTCAGGGCATATTGTTGTCTTCTACTTTCACTTTAGACTAAGTGGCTTATGTTGATTCTGATTGAGCTGGTGATGTCACTGATTGCAAGTCTACGTTTCTTGGCGATTCCTTGATCTCTTAAAAAAGCAATAAACAAACTGTTGTTGCTCGCTCCACTGCCGAAGCTAAGTACCATGCTATGGCTCATGCTACTACTGAGATTGTTTGGCTTCATTGTCTTCTATCTTATATGGGTGTACCTCAGTCTTCTCCGACCTCTCTTTATTGCGACAACGACAGTGCTATTCAGATTGCCCATAACACTGTCTTCTATGAGCGGACGAAGCATATTGAGATTGATTGTCACTTTGTTCGTTAGCATCTGCAGTCTGGCTCTATTTCCCTTCCTTTCGTCTCTTCAGCTCTGCAACTTGCTGACTTCTTCACTAAGACTCACACCACTGCTCGGTTTCAGTTTCTTCTTGGCAAACTCTCAATGTTTTCTGCTAAAACATCTACAGTTTGAGCGGGGGTGTGAGGATATTAGGTAGCGTTTGGTAGAGTTTTGTAAATATGTTTTGAGAGTAGGAATTGTATTTTGAGTTTATAAGTTTTGGAATTATGATTTGAGTGTAGAAAATTTGTTTGGTTATAGTTTTTGAATAGAGTGTTGAAATGAGTTTTGAAAGTTTGATGTGACATATACAGTAAGAAAATTTGTTTGGTTATGAATTTTTTTATGAGTTTTCAAAATTTAATTCAAAAAGTTATAAATTATAATCAAAACACACAACTCATAACTCAATCGAAATTATTGATCAACATTTATAACCAAACTTTTTTTACAATTCAATTTAGAAAATGAATTAATAATTTTTTTCAATTAATTTTTTTTTGAAATAATTTTTTTTTCAATTAATTTGGTTTTTCAAATAATTTGTTTTCCAAATAATTTTTTTTAAAAATTAATTTGTTTTCCAATTAATGTTTATTTCAATTTTTTTTTTTTGATTACTTTTTTTCCCAAATAATTTTTATTGCAAATATTTTATTTCAATTCATTTATTTTTTCAATTAATGTTTTTCAGTTTATTTTCTTTTTCAATTATTTTTTTTGGAATTAATTTCTTCCCAATTTTTTTGCAATAATTTTTTTTCAATTATAATGTGTATGATCCCATTGTCAGAAAATAATAAAAGATAAATATAAATACTTTTGACCTGAATAAACATATTTTTTTGTTTATGTGTATTAAATTTAGACAATAAATATTATGTTCAAACCAAACGCGTTTATTGGGTATTTTTTAAAAAATAAATAAACATAATTAATAACATTTTTGTAAATAGAAACCAAAAATATAACCGTTACCAAAAATAACCTAAACATTTATTCATTTATTAAATTTTATCACTTTCATAAATAAATAAAAAAATCTGTAAACCTATACCATTATTTCCACCTTCATTATTGTACTTACCTTTCCATTTCTTACTGCACATGACCCGCGAAGTGAAACAAAGACCCGTGAAGTGAAGTACCATCAATAATGGTAGTGTGTGATGGGTTTGACATTGAAATTACCACATTACCCCTTATTCAATAAATAATAAATTCATATGTTGGAAATAAATAAAAAGGGCAACACGTTCATGTTGGGTATACCTCCTTATTGGAGTGTGGGACCCAATTGGTTTTGTAAAAAGAGTTTAATTTGGTTTAGTATTAATTGTAATATATTTTTAATATTATATTTAATTTGTGGAGACCCAATCCAATTTGGAAACAACTAAGGTTTGATAATAAACCCTAGATTCACAATATTTTAGGGTTTGTTTTTTGCCCATCCCGAGGTGAAGAGAACGACTGCTACACATACTCCACTTTGGTGAAATCAATTTTTGGGTGTGTGAACAGTGGAATTAATTTGGGCGGTTCTTTGCTTCGTTTTCGGTGTTGATTTGGTTCGTTATTTTGGATCTTCTACAACTCTAGTTCTGAAGATTTTTGTTCATCTATTTGGTGAGGTCTTTCCTCTTGTTTATTTGTGATTATTTGGAATTCACCTAAGGGTGGTTTTGTGAGACCATTAGTGTCTCGTTTGTAATCGTTTGGAACTTATTTGGTTAATAGTGGAATCAGATTTCGATCCCATGGACGTACCTCACATTGAGGGAACCACGTAGAAATTCTTGTGTTACTTTTGATTTAATTTTTCCGCATTAGTTTTTATTTCCATTGATTGATTTACTTGTGGGGAATCACATCGATTTTCCCTAACAACTGGTATCAGAGCTTACAGTTTATTTGGGTTTATTTATTTGTGTAAATCAATAGAGAGGAATGTGGGTCGCATGTCTAGCTTCAATGGAAGTAATTGGGTAACTTGGAAAACTAAAATGGAGGACCTATTATTTTGTAAAGATTTGTATGGACCCATTGAGGGTGATAGTGGCAAACCCGAGGGTATGAAAGATGATGAATGGAATAGGCTTAATCGAAAAATCGTTGGTGTTATCCGTCAATGGATTGATGACAGTGTATTTCATCATGTTGCTACTGAAACTTCAGCACATGATTTATGGAAAAAAATTAGAAGGCCTTTATGATAGGAAATCAGCCACAAATAAAGCTTTTCTGTTTCGTAAGTTGGTTAATTTAAAATATAAAGAGGGCAGCCCTATTCCGGAACATCTAAATGAAATAAAGAATATTGTTAACCAACTTGCTTCTATGAAAATTATTTTTGATGATGAGTTACAGGCTTTGATGCTACTTAGTTCTTTGCCCGAAAGTTGGGAGACTTTGGTTGTGACAGTTAGTAATTCGGCGCCCGATGGAGTTGTCACAATGGACCAAGTCACTAGTAGCTTGTTGAATGAAGAAACTAGAAGAAAATCAGCGGGTTCCTCTCATTCAGAAGCATTTGTTATGAGAGGCTGAAGCAAAACAAGGGGGAGAAGTAAAACTCCTCATGGTCGTGATCAAAGCCATGACAAATCAAAAGATGGTTCTTTTTCAAAGAAAGACATTGAGTGCTATTATTGCCATGAGAAAGGGCACATGAAGCGAGAATGTCGAAAGCTCAAGAATAAGGAGCAAAGGCGTGACAAAAGTGTGGATAAGAAGCAAGAAGACACAACGGCAGTTACTACCGATGATCTCATGGTTGTTTGTGAAGATGATTGTATCAATTTTGTGGGCCAAGAGAGCAATTGGGTGATTG
Organism: Camellia granthamiana; assembly: GCA_036172215.1. Taxonomy (NCBI): domain Eukaryota; kingdom Viridiplantae; phylum Streptophyta; class Magnoliopsida; order Ericales; family Theaceae; genus Camellia; species Camellia granthamiana. Next base: position 89,970,211 of record CM069912.1, read on the forward strand.
ATTCCGGTGCTTCTTTTCATGTGACTTCTCGAGTTGATTTCTTTACTACCTACACCGAAGGAGATTATGGTTTTGTTCGAATGGGTAATGAAGGTTTGTCCAAGATTATTGGCATGGGTGATGTTTGCTTGGAAACAAATTTGGGCTGCAAGTTGTTACTTAAAGATGTGAGGCATGTTCCCGACATTCGCCTCAATTTGATCTCTACTGGGAAGCTAGATGATGAAGGATTCAACAACAAATTTGGTGATAAAATATGGAAGCTCACGAAGGGTTCTTTGGTGGTGGCTAAGTGCAAAAAGACTCATACACTTTATTCGAAGCAAGGAAAAATTTGTAAAGGTGTTGTCAATGCACTTGAAGATGATACTTCTACCGAATTATCACACAAGCGGCTTGGCCATATGAGTGAAAATAGGCTACAAGTTTTGTTCAAGAAAGAGCTTCTACCTGGTTTGAAAGGTACACATCTTGAAACTTATGTTCATTGTTTGGCGGGTAAACAACATAGAGTTTCTTTTCATAAAAATGTTACTTCTAGAAAAGAAAATGTTTTGGAGTTGATTCATTCGGATGTTTGTGGTCCTTTAAAAGTTAGAACACATAGTGGTGCACTTTATTTTGTCACTTTCATTGATGATTATTCAAGGAAAGTTTGGGCTTTTTTACTAAAAACTAAAGATCAAGTTCTAGAAATATTTAAGCATTTTCAGGCCATGGTTGAAAGAGAAACAGGGCAGAAATTGAAGTGCATCCGATCAGATAATGGTGGTGAATACATTGGGCCATTTGATGAGTATTGTCGCAGCCAAGGTATTCGGCATCAAAAGACAGTTAAGAAGACTCCTCAACAAAAGGGAGTTGCCGAGAGGATGAACCGCACCATTATGGAAAGAACAAGGTGTTTGCTTTCACAAGCTAAATTGCCAAGATCCTTTTGGGGTGAGGCAATGAAGACAGCGGTTGACGTGATCAATTTGTCTCCTTCCTATCCTTTGAATGGTGATGTTCCAGAAAGAGTTTGGACTGGCAAAGATGTGTCTTATGAGCACTTGAGAGTGTTTGGTTGCCAAGCTTTTGTTCACATTCCAAAGGATGAGAGGTCCAAGCTTGACAGTAAGTCAAGACAATGCATTTTTCTTGGCTATGGGCGTGATGAATTCAGGTATAGATTGTGGGATCCAGTCGACAAGAAAGTCATTCGAAGTCATGATGTTGTGTTTCTTGAAGACCAAACAATTGAAGACTTTGGCAAAGGTTATCAACTGGAGCCAAAAACTAGTGATCTCATTGACATGGATCCATCTCCTTCATCTTCGGTGGATGATGAAAATGAGGGAGATATGCAGCCACCTATTGAAGATGTAGAGGATGATGCTAATCCTAATGAAGTTGAGCCAGAAATTGAGGAAGAGCAACTAACTCAAGAACCGCCACCACAACTTGAGTTGAGGAAACCTACAAGGGACCGACAACCTTTAAGAAAGTATCCTTCCAATGAATTTGTGTTGATTTCCGATCAAGGGGAGCCTGAGAGCAACCAAGAAGCAATTGAGCATGCAAAGAAAGGTGATTGGAAAAAGGCCATGGACAAGGAGATGAATTCCTTGCTTGAAAACCAGACTTATGATTTAGTGAAGTTGCCTAACGGGAGGAAAATTCTGAAAAGTAAGTGGGTTTTCAAATTGAAGAATGATGGCAAGAATCTGAGGTACAAGGCACGTTTTGTTGTGAAAGGCTTTGGGCAAAAGAAAGGTATTGACTTTGACGAGATTTTCTCACCGGTTGTAAAGATGTCTGCTATTTGGGTTGTACTTGGCATGGCTGCAAGTATGAACCTTGAAGTTGAGCAACTTGATGTGAAGACCGCATTTCTTCATGGTGATCTTGAAGAAGAAATTTACATGGAGCAACTGGAAGGTTTTGTGGAGAAAGGGAAAGAGAAATTTGTTTACAAATTGAAGAAAAGTTTGTATGGCCTCAAGCAAGCCCCGCGGCAATGGTACAAAAAATTTGACTCTTTCATGATGAATAATGGTTTTTCTAAAACCACTTCGGACCATTGTGTGTTTGTGAAAAATTTCCCGGATGGCAAATTTATTATTCTTTTGCTTTATGTTGATGACATGTTAATTGTGGATCAAGATTCTACCATGATTAACAAGTTGAAGTTGGAGTTGAGTAAATCTTTTGCTATGAAAGATTTGGGACCGGCAAAGCAAATTCTTGGTATGAAAATTGTTCGTGATCGCAAAGAGGGACTGATTTGGTTGTCTCAAGAAAGCTACATTGAGAAGGTTCTTGAGAGATTCAACATGGATAAAGCAAAGTCGGTTAGTTGTCCACTTGCAGGTCACTTCAAGCTTAGTTCGAATCAATGTCCTACAAGTGAGAAAGACAAAGAAGAGATGTTGAAAGTTCCTTATGCTTCAGCAGTTGGTTCTTTGATGTACGCCATGGTTTGTACAAGGCTGGATATTGCTCACGCTATTGGTGTGGTGAGTCATTTTCTCTCTAATCCGGGTAAAGAACATTGGGCAGCGGTAAAATGGATTCTAAGGTATCTTCGAGGGACTTCGAAGGTGTGCTTGTGTTTTGGGGATGGTAAGCCGATGCTTGATGGGTTCACAGATTCTGACATGGACGGTGATATTGATTTTAGGAAATCTACTTCGGGATATTTGATGACTTTTGCAGGGGGAGCTGTGGCATGGCAATCTAAATTACAAAAATGTGTTGCTCTCTCAACTACCGAAGCTGAATTTATTGTCATTACGGAAGCTTGCAAAGAAGAGTTATGGTTGAAGAAATTTTTGCAAGAGTTGGGTTTGAAGCAAGAAAAGTATGTGCTTTATTGTGATAGTCAAAGTGCTATTCACTTGAGCAAAAATTCTACTTTTCATTCGAGATCGAAACACATTGATGTGAGATACCATTGGATTCGTGATGTGTTAGATTCGAAATTGTTACAACTCGAAAAGGTTCACACAGATGATAATATTTCAGATATGTTGACTAAGACTTTGTCGATGGACAAACATTTGAAGTGTCGAACTTTGGCGGGTACGGTTGATTTCTCCACCTAAGTCGGTAGAGGGAGAATTGTTGGGTATACCTCCTTATTAGAGTGTGGGACCCAATTGGTTTTGGAAAAAGAGTTTAATTTGGTTTAGTATTAATTATAATATATTTTTAATATTATATTTAATTTGTGGAGACCCAATCCAATTTGGAAACAACTAAGGTTTGATAATAAATCCTAGATTCACAATATTTTAGGGTTTGTTTTTTGCCCATCCCGAGGTGAAGAAAACGGCTGCTACACGTACTCTACTTTGGTGAAATCAATTTTTGGGTGTGTGAACAGTGAAATTAATTTGGGTGGTTCTTTGCTTCGTTTTCGGTGTTGATTTGGTTCGTTATTTTGGATTTTCTACAACTCTGGTTCTGAAGATTTTTGTTCATCTATTTGGTGAGGTCTTTCCTCTTGTTTATTTGTGATTATTTGGAATTCACCTAAGGGTGGTTTTGTGAGACCATTAGTGTCTCGTTTGTAATCGTTTGGAACTTCTTTGGTTGATAGTGGAATCGGATTTCGATCCCGTGGACGTACCTCACATTGAGGGAATCACGTAAAAATTCTTGTGTCACTTTTGATTTAATTTTTCTGCATTAGTTTTTATTCCCATTGATTGATTTACTTGTGGGGAATCATATCGATTTTCCCTAACAGTTCACTCATTTCTGTAGATCCATCAGCCCTCTGCAAAATTTGGTCAACTTTGATAAAAGAAAAAAAGAAGCCAAAATAATTGGTTAGCTTTGGATGTTATTTTTTTTTTTTTTAAAATGAATAAAACCCAAAAGTCAGTATATTTTTGACCATTTGACCAAAGCTCTTTATATCACTCTCCTAACCAACAATTCACTTCAAAACTTTCAGCAACACCATCTTCATTCCAACAGCTTCTTGCTTCACAATTTTCACCATCTTCGTTGCTCTTTATATCAAAATACTGTCAATACCCGAACTAGACAACCACCTCCTCCACCACCTACCTCAATTAATTTCCCATTCAATTAATTTATAAATTTCAAAGGTTCCTTCAGATCTGTTATGCAGAACTATTTTTGTTTCGGCTGCATGACAATAACGCATTATTATAAAAAAAAATTATTAACAACATGCTAACTATTACCATTATTGGTGAAATTAAAATAAATCACTGCCTACAATTTGACGGCCTTAGTTATTTATCGAAGTAGATGGAAACGTACATGCCAAGAAAAAAACATGTAAATATTTAGTCATATTGTCATTACTACCTTCTCATATTGTATGCTCTGTGCAAAGTTGAAAGTTGAAACAGAAATAAGAAAACATACATCATCAAATATTATTATGTAAAACAGAAACAGTTAATTAAAAATTATAGAAATAAACAGAGAAAGACAGAAAAAAAGAGCATGTCATCAGGTGAAAAAAAAAAGAAGAACAACATAGACATCATCAAAGCATGTTGGACAGCCACAACGAGAACCGCAAGCTCGATCAAGCCATAACTTCTCTCTTCACTGCAAAGCTAGAATCATAACTAGGCGCATATGGGCAGGAGTACATATAAAAAACCTCCACCATTCCTTGTTTTTGAATAGTGTCAGAGCCCTAATGTACTGGACCGGTGATATGTTCCCAAGCTCTAACAGGGCATCTTGACATGCATCAAGAGAATAGTCATCACCACATGCACTTACAGCCTCTGTGTCTGTTGACCCGGCACAAGAATGTTCTATTTTTGCCTGTACATAGGTAGTGAAAGCTGCGCATACATCATCAAAGCCACTTGACCGTGACCTTTTAGAATGACCACTATCAATCTGGCTAGTTGTAGGGCCCCTCTTGTGACTTTTGCCCTTCAATGGTTCTATGTACTCATCGCCGAATAAGTCAACAGTAATAGGTTCGGCCGCATTACTCCCACCAGCTCTAGGAGACTAAAATTTATTAAGCATTTCATCCTCTTCATCAGAGTCAGGGGCTTCTTGTGTATGCACGGGCCAAGGCCCCTATGGCACAACAGTTTTCAACAATTTCGCCCATTTCTTGAAAATACTCAAATCCTTTTATCCTAAATTTCTTAACATTTTTTGTTGCCTACAACAATTGAACATATTAAAAATAAGCGTTCTGTACGTGTTATAAAATGTTACAAAAAAAATTGAAAAGGGTATAGATTAATTGAATACCTTATCCCAAAATTCATAGGGTGCAACAACCGCTCCTACAATGGGATCCCATCCAAGACCGGTCTGTGCCTGCAATTGCTTGAAGGTTTGGTAATCAGCTTTCAATCACTGATATTTTTGTCGTACCTATTTTGGTGTGTATCAAAATCTGTACAAATTTTGCAACTCAGTTGCAAAATGAGTCCAATGCCTAACTGTCCACACAGTACTACGGCCTTTTTTTTTTCTTTTTTTTTTTGTATCTCGTCTTTCAACATATTTATTACCTTCATTTCTATTTGGAACTCCACATTCTTGTGTCCTGATTGTCATCAGAATTGTTGCCATCCATCTAACAACACACAATTTATATCTAAACTAATCTGAATTGGATATTAAAAATTAAAAATGCAAGAATCATCTCCAATTATGTTTTTGTAGGAAAGAAAGTGCATCACTTGAAGTTGTTAACAGTGTTGGGAAAAATAGATACAAGATAAAAAAGCAGAATATTACTAGGAAAAAAAAATATATCAATTGAACTGTTAACAGTGTTATATAACAAGAAAAAGCATAATATTATTTGCAAAAAAGTTTATGAGAGAAGTGTATACAGTAGACAATAAGCACAAATAACCAGAAAGAGACCAAAAGACGAAGAGAAGCAGAAAAGGGTACTGCCGGTCGACTGGCTGGTCGACCAGCCAAAAGTTCGGTGGGACGACCGGCTGGTTGTCCTGGCAATTGACCGGTTTGACAGAACATTTCCCCTTCTCAACTAGTATATACCAGATCGAGTAAAGGATTGAAGGATATACAACTAGTAGATCCATTGAAGGATATATGAAGGATTGAATGATATATGACTAGCAGATCCATTCAAGGATATACGTACCAGAGCAGGAGTTGTCGCCGATGACTGAGTGGCTACAGTGGGTGGATGTGCGCTTCTTTGCAATGCGTCTGATTGGAGAATACGCTTCACAAATTTGGCCTGACACACATAAATTGGGAATGAATTTGGGGAATTTTGAGGAAATCCGGGAGTTGTAATTTAAAATTTCAAAGAAATTTGTGATGTAGTTCACCTCGATCTTCTTGTTGTTTCGTTGCTTGGAGAGTGAATCTTCCATAACACACAAATTGTAACTTACTTGATTTGTGGGAGCTGGTACTTGCGATTTTATGGGTGGAAAGGGGTTCACAGACATACTTTAGATTCGAAGGTCTCAGTTCACAGAGTAATACGACCCGTGAAGAATCTCCACCTGTGATCGTTGAAAGAGAGGAAAATGACTCGTGAAGTTCAGCTTTAAATTTCTTTGAGGTGAAGCTTTTCAGAAGTTCAGCTTTAAATTTCCTTCACGTGAAACTTTTCAGAAATGGAGAATATCAAAAGATACAGAGATGTACCGTTGGAAGCTTTTACAGTGGAGAAACGAAAGGAGAACTCTATCAAAACAGGAAGTGAAGATGTATTTTGAATTGTATGGTGGAATTACGATTTGAAAATTGTATCCAAACATGAAGTGTGAATGTATGGGTCGAAATATAGTTTGAGAATGCAACCAAACACAACCAAAGAATGTGTAACTTTAACAATATTAATAAGTAAATAAAAATTGAAGTAAAAAATTTTAGACAAAAAGATTTTAAGTATAAGTTTATAAATTATTTTTGTATTAAAAAATTGTACATTATAAATAGAATATCTACTAGATTTTATAAATAAAAAAAATTGTCATATCTACTAGAAATTTATAAATATTTAAGAACAAGAATTGTTTTTTTATTATTATTTAAACAGGTAGTACATCTAAAATTGTCATATCTACTAAAACAAATTTAGAAAAACATTTATTGATTTATAAGATTATGACTTTTTGAGAGTGAAAATAAATTTAAAAAAAAAAATTTCTAGTAAGAATTTTCACTGCATGCTAATGCATGCTGTGTAAAATTATGATATGTTATAACATAAAATGCATGTCATCTTAAGAATAAATATTTCACGGCATATTTTTGCAAGCCGTGAAAGTATATAAATTATTTTTGTATTAAAAAAAATCTAGATTGTAACTAGAAATATCTAGTTTATTGGGGAAAAAAATAAAAAAAAATTTCATGTCTACTAGAAATTTATAAATATTTAAGAACATCTAGAATTTTTTATTATTATTTATAATTAAAATATAATTTCTCTAGAGAATGAGAAAGTTCGGGATAAAAACAGATATGGATCTAGAATGAGAGAGTGTGGCGTAAGTTTTTAAATAATTTTTTTTTTTTACTTTTTAAATTCAAATAATTTACATATACTTAGAAGCAAAATATTTTTAAATTTTCTAAAAAAATCACTAAATTCAAAAAAATATAAAATTTAATATTTTACGACATGAAATGTATTTTGTCTTAAGTTCAAATATTTTATAACATATTTTTGTATGCCACGAAAATATACATTTTTTACGGCATACTTTTGCATATCATAAAAAAAAAAAAAAAAAAAGGATTGAATACACACACTAATAATCTCTAAGTACGTGTCTGCAAGTAGGCTATAAAAGCACTACCAAAGTCACTTTATCGGCAACTAATCGGAAGGAAGGTATCCTAACCGCATGGATTTTTGGACTTTTACCAAGGATACAAAAGTCAACTTAATTAACCACTACCACACCCCCAGCTAGATCATCACGGTATTCACTCATTTTTCTCAAAACAATACTCTTCGAATGCATAGGCATGAAACAGTTGAATAAATGAAATGCATGAGTGAATTGGTTTCAGTTAACCTATCTCTCACGCAATTTCTACAACAAGCAATGTTATCATCCACCAATAGCCAAAATAGTTATCTCTATTCAATATATTTCAAAATAGACAATATATAAATCAAGAGCATAACCAACAATTGCAACTGATAGCCCAAAGTTATAAGTTCACCATGAAGTTCACAACTTCTCAACATTTCAAATGCTCCCTCAACATGAAATTCCAAAGGTTTGCCATTTTGAAAGAATCTCTACAAGTTTTCCAAGGCCACACTTCATTTCCAACAACCAAAAAGAGTTCCAAGACAATAATAGGAAAAAATCCCTCTCTCATACCTTCCAAATAAGCATAAATCAAAGCCCTAATCTCATAAAGCATTACTTTCTTTTACCGAATAACACATAGCAAAGCTACATAACATGCAGATCATTAAAAGGGTCCCCACCTCAAAGCAAGAGGAAGAATGGAGCAACACTTGAAAATCAACAGAGTCGAAAACTTGAAATTTAAAGATTAAAATGAAGCCCTTCACGCACTCTACTTTTTTAACTCAAGCACTAGGGGTAGAAAATGGACGAAACTAGATGAAAACTAAGGTTTTATAGCTTAGAGACTCGAAAATGGTTAAAAGAGGTGCGTGGAAGAAGATAAGCTCAAAAAAATGGATATTTTCATAATATTACAAATTCTCATATTCCAATAAAATCATATCTAAAAATCAAACACACCCTAAGAACTGATGTAGTCTACTATATACATAAACCTAATGCTTTTAGCTCACATGGTGAGAGATTTTGAGTCCAACAAATATATATTTTTTTAAGTGTGGAAAAACTATTATGAATTAGATTTGATTTTGTACACAAATTGAGACATGCTCCCCCACCATTCAACTAGCAACTCTATTTAATTTGATACATGCATGGGGAGCTTTTAAGACTTTTTCTTCTAATTTTTCACCAATCAAACTAAATTATCTCTTAGAAGCATAAAATGATATTGATGTAGTTCTATTCTTTGGATCTAGCTATCCAAACATAGCTTTACAATGTTTAAGGATGAAATTGACAAAACTAAAACTTTGAATAGCAAATTGGTACGAAATGCAAATTTTAGGAACATTTGAAAAAACAAGTATCATTCTCTTAATAATTTAGATGATAGTTCAAAATTCGATCATTTTTACTCAAATTTGAAACTTCATAAATGAAATTGATATATTAAAAATTCAAGGACTAAGAATATTGTTGCATATGACAAAAGGACAAATACAAATATTTTATTTAATTATTTTTCTATTAATGTCTAATGTGAAAAGGGCTACAAGGGGGCAGCCCTCCCCCTTCATTTTATTTATAACTTAAAATAAATCAGAAAGTGTCATTGAAATTAAACAGTCTTGAAGGGTACAATTTATGTTGACACGGAGGCTAATAGCCATGGAGGCAAAATATCACTATTCAATTGCTCTTATTAACATACAAAAACAGAACAAGCATTTAAACCCCTTGCATATTACATTATACCCAAAATCACTAGAACAACAACCTCCCAAGATGAGTAACCATTTTATTTGTTTTGTGGAGAGTAGTGACAATAGCTGCATGAGGATGGCAAGATTAACTTGAGCTGAGAGAATTTTAATTTTAATTTTCTTTATTAGATGGCAATTTGACTTTGTTACGGTATTCTGTAAGTGCCCATAACGGAAATATATTCCTGTAGGCTGCATAATGTTGCATGCAATTCTTCATGAAAACTCCGGTAATTTCCTGTGTTTGTCAAAAAAAGAAAAAAGAAAAAAGGGAAGAATGTAAATTGATGATAAAAAGTAAAATAATATTGATCGAAGAACTGAAATTAATTTTTGTTTGTCCTCTTTTTTGTGTATTAATCATATTTATGACAGTTGGTAAAATTGGTTGTGTCGTAGAGAATTGATGAATACTTCTTGAGGGAAATCTCCATTTTCCATTTGGGAATTGATCAGCAACTTTGCAGCACGATGTAGAGGTCTTGGGCCTCTCTCGGCCTAGTTAGTTATAGAATTTAAAGAACATCACAAATTTGGTTTTGAATATTGTTTGTGTTAATTTGTCGAGCATGTATATGTAGATGAAGTTTTACCTGGCCGGAATGAATTAGACCCATCATGGCCCATGAAGTATGCACCAAATTGGCTCGATTCTCTTCTAGTGGTACATATTTCTGTTGTGACACAAAGAATATAGAATTAGTTAATTAATTATACATGGAAATAAATGAATTAATAATTAAAAGAAAAAGTTAACTAGCTAGTATGCATTGATTTTGGTTAAGGATTCATATTTTGGAAGGAAGTTAAAAAATAAACCTTGAGGGGACTAGAAAGGTAACTCTCTTCCCAACCTCCATTGTCTTGTTGGGACGACAACAAAAATTCAACACCTTTACGGATGGCTACACAATTGTTGTATGTCTTCCCCGCTACTACAAACCCTCCCAGTGCAAACCATGTCCCGTACGTGAAGCAAACCCCCCAATTCCCATACCTACCACATTCACATTCACAATTACATAAGAGAGAAATATAGCAGGTTCAAACAAAACTAAGACATGTATTCTAAGATCAATTCTTTTTCATTATATTCTGCTCTGTTAATAGTTATATGCTCAATTAAATTAAAAAAATTCATATAATTTTTTATACTATTGCATCTCATGCTTGTGTAGGCCTTTCACCCAAATATTTCCATTTACAGTGATTATACACACACACAGAGAAAGTTGGGAACAACATACCATGACCCATCTGGCAATTGGATATCTTCAAGGAAATGAACAGCGTTTTTGATGAAAACTTCAATCTCCATTTTGCGGTGTCCTGGATATAATTTCATGAATAACACAAAAGCCTGGATTGATGCTGCTGTGCATTCTACATACTTGTGTTCAATTATAATATCAACAAAGGTCTCTGTAGGATTAAGAATCTGCCCAAACAAAAAAAAAAAAAATTCCAAATTGCAAATTAAATGAAAACAGGGTGTTTGTGCTCACACTACAAAAAACGCATTAAGAAGTATTACCTCTAGCCAAGACCCTACTTTTACTGGCTCCCAAGCTGCTAAACCTCCAGTTTTACTCTGTAAACATTGAGAAACAAAAAAATAAAAATAAATAAAATTATATATTTTTCATACAATCTCAACGTACGCATAAAAAATCTATACAAATATTATGTAAAAAAGTGCATTAAGAAGATTTTAACAATTTTATCATTATTTATATTTTAGTGACAATTCAGTGAGCGATTTTTAACATGACCCTTTCTTTTAAACCATTCACTAGAGCTGTATAAACAATTAAGAAAAATTGAGTGTGCTAATGCTATTGTACAATTTTAAATTACAGAAGTGTTACCTGTAATGAAAGCATGACATTCCCAGCATCATACAATCTTTCAGCCTCATGCTTTTCACCAACAATTTCGGGTGGCAATTGAGACAGCAGCAGACAACACTGCAAAAGGAAAAGAACTCATTCATATTTACAGAACTTACTATCACAACATCAAATTGTACTTTGAAAAACAAAAAGAGCAAAAACTAAAGATACAGAAAAAAAAAAAAAATGTCACCTTAAACCCTTCTGCTATGCAATCTGAGACTTGCCAACCATGATCTTGATCAGAGAAAGTCGAAGATCCTTTAGAAATGTGCCGGAACATCTTTTTAAAATCACCAGAAGGGTTGTCTTTCACCTTTGAAAGTGAAGGATAAGAAGAGAAAGAAGCGGGGAAGAATGAATAAATTGCTTGTTTTTATAAATTATAATTTGAAAATAAACTCAAAAATATTTATAAAAAGGAAAAAAAAACAAATTTCAGAAAAAAGAAAATAAAAGATAAACCTGTGATTTCTTTATGAAATCATGGCCTTTTCTAAGAACTTCCCCTGTTTCTTCAAGCATATTACAAGCCAATATTGCTTGAACTGAAAAACCTGTGTCCCATTGTTGACTGCCAAAACTCTGCAATAAAATAAAAAAATAGAACAAAACAAAAAGAAAGGAGACGCATCAGAAAACCCTGTGTCCCATAGTTATTTTTACAAATAACTAGTAGTACCTGCATTTTAATTCCATCTTCAGCAACCCAGATGTAATCTAGGATTCTAGCAAGATGCTTCTTAAAATAATCACCATTAGGATCTTCCACCCAACAGGAAAGCATGCATAAAACCTTCTCGACACATCCGATGGTAATGTATCGACTATTTTCATCTTCATAGTGGATGTACTCCATTGTCTTTGCAAGTGCTTTCTCTCTCAATTTGTTGAAGGGCCAACGCGTAAGCAATGGCTCTGTTGTTATGTACAGACTATCCCATAACAAATCCTGTATTACAGGATGCGGGTAATACAAATCTTCCTGCAATGTAATGTTGGGAGAAAACAAAACAAAAAACCAATTCGAAATATCCGAATCCGGCACAAAAATAGCGGAAGTAGTTTATTCTCCCTCTTTGTGTGAACCTATTAGGAAACAATTTAATAGAGCACAATATATTCTGAAAATAATCTGAAAACGATGATCCAACAATTACACAACAAGGCGACAGCAAAATTTTAATGTGGAAAACCTTCCCGATGTAGAAAGGAAAAACCACGGGACCTTAGTCCACCAAATATCTCCACTATCAACAAATAATGGGTATACAAGAGTTCTCTCTAGATAGAACTAGAGGCAAACAATCAAGAACAACTTACAAATAAGCTTCCTTGGCAACCAAAGATCAAAATACAAAGTTTAGGAAAACTCTCACCAAAAACGGTACTGTTCACGGGCCAAAAACCAGCAGTAGAATACTCCAAATCTGATCTCCACCGTCCAGAATTTAAAGTCTTGAGTTGTGAACTCGCCTACCAAATTTCAGCTCAATCGGACTACAGATGCTTGTTGATCGGATAGCTTGATCACTACCAGACAGAATTTCTCTTCTCCTCTGTTTTGGTGGCTGCTGCTACGTCTCTTTCTGTGTTACAAAGAAAGGGTTTTTCATCCTAAACTCATGGGCAAGATCTTTTCAAAAAATAGCATCTCCATGTGGGCTTTGGAAGTCACATGGGTTTTACTAAATGTTTTGGGCCTTCCTCCACATAGGAGGGAAACCCAACCCAACAAATCTCCCCCTTTCCGACTAGGTGTAGGGATTCTCCATCCCGGCAATTGAGCAACATGTCTTAAGCTTCTCCCTTACCAAAGCTTTTGTCAACATATCAGCACCATTATTATCAGTATGAATTTTTTCAAGTTCCAACAACCTATGATTAAGAATTTCTCTTATCCAATGGTACCTCACGTCAATGTGCTTCAACCTCGAATGGAATGTAAAGTTCTTAGCCAAGTGAATAGCACTTTGGTTATCACAAAATAACACATATTGTTGTTGTTGAAACCAAGCTCCGTCAAGAACTTTTTCATCCATAGCAACTCTTTACAAGCTTCCGTTGCCGCAATAAACTCTGCCTCTGTTGTAGAGAGTGCAACACATTTTTGCAACCTCGACTACCAAGAAACAGCTCCACCTGAGAAAGTGATCAAATAACCCGAAGTAGACTTACGGGTATCCACATCTCCTGCCATATCTGCATCAGTGTAGCCAACTAAAATTGGTTGTCCATTTCCAAAACTGAGTGTCAACCTGGAAGTGCCTCTAAGATATCTCATTATCCACTTTACTGCATTCCAATGCTTTCTCCCTAGATTTGAAAGAAATCGACTAACTACACCAACTGAATGAGCTATATCTGGCCTTGTGCAGACCATTGCATACATTAAGCTTCCCACAGCTGAGGCATATGGAACTCTTTCCATATCTTCCTTCTCTTTATTTGTAGAAGGGCTTTGATTAGTGCTTAACTTAAAATGAGTAGCAAGAGGTGAGCTAATCACTTTAGCATTGTTCATATTGAATCTTTCAAGCACTTTTTTAATGTACTGCTCTTGTGACATGTACAACTTCTTCTCTTTTCTGTCTCGATAGATTCGAATACCAAGAATTTGCTTTGTTGGCCCCAAGTCTTTCATGGCAAAGAACTTGCTTAGTTGCTTCTTCAATTTGTCAATTCTTGAAGTATTCCTGCCAACAATCAACATGTCATCAACATAAAGCAGTAAAATAATAAAATCATCATCAGAGAATTTCTGCACAAATACACAATGGTCAGAAGTAGTTTTCATGTAGCCTTGCTCCTCCATAACTGACTCAAACTTCTTATACCACTGCCTGGGTGCCTACTTCAGACCATAAAGACTTTTCTTTAGCTGACACACATAATCCTCTTTTCCTTTCACCCTGAAACCCTCTGGTTGTTCCATATAAATCTCTTCCTCCAAGTCACCATGAAGGAAGGCAGTTTTCACATCCATTTGCTCAATCTCTAAGTCTAGACTAGCAACTAAGCCAAGAACCATACGAATATAAGACATTTTTACAACTGGTGAGAAGATCTCATCAAAATCAATGCCTTTTCTCTAACTGAACCCTTTAACAACTAGTCTAGCTTTGTATCGTGGTTGTGAAGTGAGTTCATCATGTTTCACCCTATACACCCACTTGTTCTTTAAAGCTCTCTTGCCCTTAAGCAGCTTCACCAACTCAAAAGTGTGATTGTCATGCAATGATTGCATCTCATCTTGCATCGCATTAGCCCATTCCAGCTTATGATCATCTTCCATGGCTTCTGCATAACCCTTGGGCTCTCCCCCATCAGTCATTAACACATAGTCATCTGCAGAATACCAAGTGGAAGGATGTCGGTCTCTAGCTGACCTCCTGGTTGGAACATCTCGTGGTATCCCTGGTGTTGCCAACTGCTCAAGAGTCTCATCACCTGTTTTAGCCTGTAAGGGATCATCTGCATCACCTAAACCTTGTTGGTCATCCTGAACATCATGTTCAACCTGTGTAGGCAAATCTGTCAGAGGAACCGGATCCAAGTCAACTAGACCATCACTATGCCAGGACATTGTGTTCTCTGCTTTTTCAATATCTTGTATAGTTTGATCTTCAATAAACACAACATCTCAGCTTCTCACTAATTTCTTGTCAACTGGATCATATAACCTATAGCCAAACTCATCTAGGCCATAGTCTAGAAAAATGCATTGTCGGGTCTTCATATCGAGCTTAGACCTCTCATCTTTGGGAATATGAACAAATGCTTTACATCCAAAGACACGCAGGTGATCATAGGAAACATCCTTGCCAGTTCAAACTCTATCTGGTACATCGAGCTGAAGAGGAACACATGGTGTGAGATTAAGAACATGTACAACTGTGCTCAAAGCCTCACCCCAAAAGGATCTTGGCAACCGTGCCTGTGAAAGTAAACATCTAACTCTTTCAACCAGTGTCCTATTCATCCTTTTAGCTAAACCATTCAACTGAGGAGTCTTCGGGGGTGTCTTTTGATGTTGAATACCTTGTTGTCTGCAATAATCATCAAAAGGACTCTCCCCCATTATCTGTTCTGATGCACCTGAGCTTCTTCCCAGTCTGTCTCTCAACTAAGGATTGGAACTGTTTAAAAGTCTCCAACACTTGATCTTTGCCTTTTAAAGTGTAGACCCACAACTTCCTTGAATAATCATCTATGAAGGTTACAAAGTAATGGGAGCCACCAAGTGTTCTTGTCTTCATAGGACCATAAACATCTGAATATACCAAATCAAGTACATTTGGCTTTCTTGAAGGAGGGGAACTCTTGAAGGAAACTCTATTCTGCTTTCCTGCCAAACAGTGAGTACACCTTTTCAAAAGTGCATTCTTCATTCCAGACAGAAGATTCTTTTTAGCCAATGTTGCCAGGCCTTTCTCACTCATGTGAGCAAGCCTTTTATGCCACAATTCCACTGTAGACTCATCACCCACTGCATTAATAACTTCTTTGGGGGAGCCTTGCCTGCATTACGTACAAAGTAGAATGCTTTTTGCCTCAAGCCACAACCATAGCACCCCTAGTGAGCTTTCACTGACCATTACTGAAAGTGTTGCAATACCCTTCATCATCAAGTTTACCTGCAGAAATCAAATTCATGCGGATATCAGGAATATGCTTTACATCTCTAAGAACCAACCTCGTGCCATTATTCGTCTCCAACACCAATAATTTTGGCCAAGCCATCATTACCCATCTTTACCGAACCAAAGTCACCAGGTATGTAGGATGTGAAGAAATCTTTTTGAGATGTAGCATGAATAGAGGCACCACTATCAATCATCCAGTTGGTCTCATGGCATGCTATGTTAATAACATCTTCATCATAAACAATGAGAAAGTCTTTGGAAGTAGCGGTGGCAACTTGATCATTATCCTTTCCATCATGCTCAATCCCTTTTTCCTTGTTCTCACTCTTCAATTTTCTGCACTGTTTCTTGATGTGCCCTTTCATGCCACAATGATAACACTCAGTATTAGCAAACTTGTTGGACTTGCTTCTACCTCTATCTCTGTTCTTCGGACCTCTGCTCTTGCTTCTCCCCCTCCTTTCTGTAACCAAAACCTCTGATTGTGAAGAAGATCCCTGTGATTTCCTCCTCATCTCTTCATTTAAAATACTGCTCTTAGCCAGATCCATATTGATTACACCATCTGGGGCCGAGTTAGATAATGACATTCTAAATGTCTCCCAAGAGTCCGGCAATGTACCAAGCAAGTACAACCCTTGTACCTCATCGTCGAACTTGATACCCATTCCAGCCAACTGATTAATTACTCCTTGAAAAGTGTTCAAGTGATCTGTCAATGGGGTTCCATCTTGGTATCTCAAGGTCATCAATTGCTTTATTAGAAACATTTTATTGTTTCCAGTCTTCCGAGCATACAATTGTTCAAGTTTGTTCCAGAGTGTACGGGCATGTGTCTCTCCACTAATATGATTCAAAACATTATCATCCACCCATTGCCTAATGTACCCACACACTTGTCAATGTAGTAATATCCATTCTTCATCAGATTTATTTTCTGGTTTTTCAGTAGCAAACACCGGTAGATGAAATTGTTTCACATAAAGGAGGTCTTCCATTTTTCCTTTTCATGTGTGATAATTAGAACCATTCAAAGTAACCATTCTACTTAAATTTGCTTCCATTATTCAACACAAGACCCACAACAATATGAACTTGGCTCTGATACCACTATGTTGGGAGAAAACAAAACAAAAAACCAATTCGAAATATCCGAATCTAGCACAAAAATAGCGGAAGTAGTTTATTCTCCCTCTTTGTGTGAACCTATTAGGAAACAATTTAATAGAGCACAATATATTCTGAAAATAATCTGAAAACGATGATCCAACAATCACACAACAAGGTGACAGCAAAATTTTAATGTGGAAAACCTTCCCGATATGGAAAGGAAAAACCACAGGACCGTAGTCCACCAAATATCTCCACTATCAACAAATAATGGGTATACAAGAGTTCTCTCTAGATAGAACTAGAGGCAAACAATCAAGAACAACTTACAAATAAGCTTCCTTGGCAACCAAAGATCAAAATACAAAGTTTAGGAAAAATCTCACCAAAAATGGTACTGTTCACGGGCCAAAAACCAGCAGTAGAATACTCCAAATCTGATCTCCACCGTCCAGAATTTAGAGTTTTGAGTTGTGAACTCGCCTACCAAATTTCAGCTCAATCGGACTACAGATGCTTATTGATCGTATAGCTTGATCACTGCCAGACAGAATTTCTCTTCTCCTCTGTTTTGGTGGCTGCTGCTACGTCTCTTTCTGTGTTACAAAGAAAGGGTTTTTCATCCGAAACTCATGGGCCAGATCTTTTCAAAAACATAACCTCTCCATGTGGGCTTTGGAAGTCACATGGGTTTTACTAAATGTTTTGGGCCTTCCTCCACATAGGAGGGAAACCCAACCCAACACGTAATGCCATGGCACCACCACCCAGTAATTTGTTACAAATTCATTAATTTTAACAATAAGTTTAAAAACACAGAAACTAAACATAGAATCACGGCATATAGTTATGGAAAGGATGGACATACCTTAGCACACACATGCCGGTATTTCTTCCAATTAACTTCATCATAAGGTTGAGAATGAAGCTCTTTCCTCAATTGTTTAACAAGATCAATAATTGGTCCAACAAATCTCTTCCCGTATAGGTATGACATTGGCATGTAAACCATCCTACAGTAGCACCACATTTTTGCTGCACTCAAGTCATCAATATAAAAAGTCATAAGCTTTTTATTTTATTTTTTTTCAAATGTATAGTATAATATAACAAACTTAAAAGTAGATCAACCTAAATACCTGGATGCATAGGAAAACAAGAAGGCATGATCCAGAACTCTGGTGGCATGGGGTTGTTAACAGATGACAAAACTTGTGTATATTGATTAATCAAAAGAAGTACAAATATATAAGTAATAGAATGAAACCCTAATAATCTAAAGTACTAAACTATCCTTAATGAATAATATAAACTACATAATTCACACCCCCCCTCAAACTGAGGATGCGAGCGCAGAAAGCATCGAAGTTTGCCAAGAAGAAAACGAAAACGAGCAACAGTATGAGTCTTCGTAAAAAAATCGGCCAACTGAAGAGAGGAGGGAACAAAAGGGAGAGTAATAGTGCCAGCCTGAAGATGCTGTCTGACAAAGTGACAATCTATTTCAACATGCTTTGTCCGCTCATGAAAGACTGAATTATGGGCAATCTGAACAGCACTCTGATTATCACAATACAACTGAGTCAGATCAGAAAGAGAGACACCCATATCAGAAAGAAGCCAGCGAAGCCAAACGATCTCGGAAGTAACATGAGCCATGGCACGATACTCAGCCTCAGCGGTGGAACGAGCAACAACAGACTGTTTCTTACTCTTCCATGATATGAGGGAATCGCCAAGGAAAACACAAAGACCAGAAGTGGATTTACGATCAGAGATGTCACCTGCCCAATCAGCGTCAGCATAGGCACGGAGAGTCAAGTCCGAAGAGGCAGATAACAGCAAACATCGCAACAAAGTGCCACGAAGGTAGTGCAAAGTACGAAGTAAGGCAGCCCAGTGTATGGAACGAGGAGTAGAAACAAACTGATTAAGAATGTGCACAACATAGGAGATATCCGGACGAGTAACGGTGAGATAAACAAGACACCCAACCAACTCGCGATACAAAGTGGGATCCTCAAGAGGAACGCCATTAGAAGCAGAAAACTTAGCATGCAACTCAAGAGGAGTGTCAACAATTTTCTCATCAGTGAGATTGGCACGAGAAAGAATATCACGGGCATATTTAGTCTGAGAGAGAAGATACCCAGTAGGAGAAGTAGCAACCTCAATACCAAGAAAATACCGAAGAAACCCCAAATCCTTCATCTCGAACTCCTGAAACAACTGATGCTTAACCTCCTCAATAGTACTATAATCAGAGCCAGTGATGATCATATCATCCATATATAAGAGAAGGAGAACAAGCCCAACAGAAGTGCGCCGAACAAAGAGAGCACAATCATGATGACTAGGGCGAAAACCAAGCTGAAGGGCAACAGAGTGAAATCACTCATACCAAGCACAAGGAGACTACTTGAGACCATATAGAGCGCGGCGAAGACGACAAACAACACCAAGAGGGTGAGAGAGACCCGGTGGAGGGCGCATATACACTTCTTCAGCAAGATGCCCATTCAGAAAAGCATTTTTGACATCTAGTTGAAACAGGGGCCAATGATGGGCAGCGACAACAGAGATAAGAGTACGAACAGTAGTCATCTTGGCAACGGGGGCAAAAGTCTCATCGTAATCAATCCCATACTCCTGAGAAAAGCCTTGGGCAACTAGATGAGCTTTGTACCGTTCCAAAGACCCATCAGAAAGGGTTTTGACCTTATAGACCCATTTACAGCCTACAACATTCTTATCAACAGGTAATGGAACCAAATCCCAAGTCTGAGTGTTAGCCAAAGCAGTTAACTCATCATTCATGGCGGCAATCCAATTGGGATCATGACAAGCTTCCTTGTAAGACCTGGGCTCAAAATATGTATGAAGACAAGAAAGAAAAGACTGATAGAAAAGGGAAAAACATGTATTACCAAAACCATACCAGTTCGGAGGATAACGATCTCGCTTTGGGAAGCGATGTGCAGGAGGAGCGGGATCCAAAGAAACAGCTGGAGGGACAGTAAAGCTAGAGACAGGTGAGCTCGGAAGTGCTTTGCGGCGTTGATAAACAATAAGAGGAGCAGGAGAAGCGGGAGCTGGAGATGAGGTAGCTAGAGAGGTATTAGAAGTGCTAGTAAGAGGCAAAGTAGAGACCTCGAGGTCAGAAACAAACTCATCAGGAGAAACATTAGGAGGAAATGGATCAACATGAACCAATTCATCCTTAATAATAGGAACAGGGGTGGAAGGTATAGTGTAGTAGGGTAGTTTTTCTAAAAAAGTGACATGCCTAGACACATATAGCTTTTTGGTGGCTGGATCATAGCACCGATAACCTTTCTGATTAATGCCATACCCTAAAAAGACACATAGGACACAACGAGAACTAAGCTTAGAGCGCGCCCGTTTAGGAAGGAGCACAAAGCATGCAGAACCAAAAATACGAAGAAGAGAATAATTAGGAGTAACACCAAAAAGACGCTCATACGGAGATGAGCCTAAGAGAAGAGGAGTAGGCATCCGATTAAGAAGATATGCAGCAGTGAGCACAGCTTCTCCCCAGAAAACAGAAGGGACAAAAGATGAGAGCAACAAAGAGCGAGCTGTATCAAGGAGATGGCAATGTTTGCGCTCAGCTCGACCATTTTGTGCAGGAGTGTTAGAACACGAAGACTGATGAATAGTTCCATGAGTAGCTAAATACTCCTCAAACTCAGACAAGTAATACTCACCCCCAAATCAGAACGAAAAATTTTAATGGTAGTAGAAAACTGAGTGCGAATCATGGAGTGAAAATTAGAATATATTTTGTAAAAATCAGATTTTCGAGTCATCAAATAAACCCAAGTAAACCGACTGTAATCATCCACAAAAGCTACATAATATTGCGAACCACCCTTGGTAACTATAGGGGAAGGACCCCAAACATCAGTATGGACCAATTGAAAAGGAGAAGATGAAATAGAACTACTTTTATTAAAAGGAAGGGCAGACATTTTAGCCAGTTTACAACCACGACACTCAGAAATATCACTAATGGGAAAATTGCCTGAATGTCCAGACCTAACTAACATCCTCAACCGATCACTCGATAGATGACCTAACCTAGAATGCCAAATATAAAACAAAGAGGACTTATTGTTTAAACAAAAAGAAGACAATGCAGTAGAAGACACTTCTAGAGGAACATGCAAGCTGTCCAAGATATATAGTTCTCCAACTCTACGCCCGATCCCAATCTGCCTTTTGGATACCCAGTCCTGTACAACACAATGAGAAGAAGAGAAAACAACATCAAAACCAGAATCAGATAATTGACTAATAGAAATAAGACTGAGTGAGAGGTGAGGCACATAAAATACAAGAGAAAGAGACAAATAGGAACAGGAAATAGAACCAACAGAGTGTACAGGCATAGAAGAACCATTAGCAGTAACAATAGTGATAGAAGAAGAAGGAGAGACACAATTATTGAGGAGAGATGCAACAGGGGTCATATGATATGAACAACCAGAATCAAAGATCCACGAAGTATGGATATTACCTAAAGAGGATGAACCAGACAAACCGAACTGAGTGGTAGTCATAGCGGAGGCTTGTGATGAAAGATTTGGATTGGCCACCATGAAAGACTTGAACTGCTCAAACATAGACTGCATGTTGGAAGATGGATCATTCTCAGAAACTGGTGCAGAAAAGGCGGCAGATGAGCGAGATCCTGAAAATGTCAGCCTAGCGAATGGTGAACCAGATGAACGACCCTTTGTAGACACCCCATTTTTGACCGTCCTCAAGACTTAGACGTCACTGATTGAACACTCAGTGGTCACCCTTGTTTGTATTCGTTTCGAGTTCCCGGAGGGTCTCGGCTGCGCGCCTTGCCTCAGGATCTCTCGGCTCGACTGTTCCGTGTTTGGTTTTGGAACCAAACACTTTTGTTTTTGCCTTGAAGGGCAGGGAATGGCTTGTTGGCCATCCCCACATCCCACCGGCCTTCCCCTAGCATCACCGGCTGTTCATGGGTGCCACCGGCCATGGTTTCTTAAAACCAATGGTCGGTCGGCACTATATTTGGCCGGCCGGCACTTTATTTTGCCGGCGACCTCTTTTGCTGGCCGGTGTGACTCCTTTGCATCCTTGAGGCATGGTGCATGCCAGCTGTCCAAGCTGGGATGCACCATCACTCCTCCCGGTGCGGTTGATGGTTGTTTTGAGCCCTTGACCCCCTAATTCCTTCTAGAAGGATGACCCTTTGGCCAAGCTTCTTGGGGAAGCTTGGCCAGCTGTCCCAGCTTCTTCAAGAAGCCAGGGACCATTTGCACCCTTTGCCCCTTTTGATATAGCTTCTTGGAGAAGCTTGGAGTCCTTTTTTTTTGCCTATATAAGCACCCCTCCTCTCCATTGTTAGGGGTTAGAGGTTTTGAACCAAAAACCAGAGCCTCTATATCTATATATCTGATATATCATCCTCTCTCTCTATATCCCCCCTCTCTCTCATCCTTAGGGTGTGTTTGGAAGTCTAAAAGTGCATTTTGACCTTACTTTTGCACTAACACACACACCATTACACCTTGCTCCGAGATTGAGAGGCATTGAAGGTTGTTTGTGGAGGTTTTGGACTGATTTTGATCAATAGAGGGTGACTGGATCATCTGTTCTTCAAGTGTTCTTCAAGGGTGAGATTCTTACATTATTTTCCCAATCTTGCACTAGTTTTCTACCTGTCTTACATGCTGATTTGAGCTTTGTGTATAACATAAAAAAGTCTTGTATTTCCATGCTTAACATCTTCATTAAGGGTGTTTTGGCATTGGGGGTCGAACTCCCTCTCTTAGGCCTCTTTGGCCTATTTTGGTGCCCTTTTCTTTAAGCCTTGTTTACTTTGTTGTGTTAGTCTTTTCACCACTGAAATCCAGTGGATTTTTAGTGGTGAAGAAGATGGTTTGAGGTCTTGCATAGGGGAGGGACACCCCTCTCCCTTTGTGTCTCATTTGTACATGTTTTTGGCTCATAAGGATAGCATGCATGAGTAGTTGCATTGGTACCATTTCAAAGCTTTTTTGGGTGTGTTTTGGGTCATATTATATCCCTGTCCAATGGTGGTTTGTTGGCCCTTAGCATGCATTTTATACTTGCTTTGTAATTCTCTATCTTGCCTAGAAATGTGCCATGTGTTTAGCCTAGTATATCCTCATGTTTTTAGCTTAGCTTATTAAAGCTTTTGGTCATGATTTGTCATGCTTAAGGTCTGTTGGCCACTGTTTTGGTCATGTTTGACATGCTGGGTATAGTTGCTTTGCATTTTGGCTTGTAAGCCTTAGTTATGTGGGTCACTAACATGCTTAGCGTAAGCTTATTATCATCATTTGGCATCATTTGGTATCATGTTTCAGTCCATATAATGTGGTCTTACATTGTCCTTTGTGTCTCTTTTAATGCTTGGAAGTGTTGTGATTTCATGCCTTGAAATGTGCATTGTGTATGCCTATGTGTTTGGATCATTTGGGATGCCATGTGTGTGAGTTTTGGAGCTCATTTTGCATGCTGAAATTCTGTTCTGGTTGCTTGGTTCATGCCATGAGTGGTCATGATAGTGGTAGTAAATTGCTCCATTGTGTGCCTTAGCTTGAGGCCCTTTGGTTTGCGTATTCGTTTTTGCATATTTGTCCACCATTTTGGGCATTTTTTGGTCACCGTTTTGGGTGGGCTGAGGTCTGCCTTTTGTGATTTGGAACCACCATTGCATGATCATGTTGCATTGGATTCATGCTTGCATAGTATCATACTTGCATGATTGCATAAGTATTGGTTAGTTGCATTTCATGTCTTAACTCACAAGTTAGAGTGCGTTGCATTGCATCTTGCATACCTAGCATTGTGCATTTGCATGTTTAGTTTACATCACATTTGCATGTTTGCATCTTAGCCTCATTTGCATATTTGAGCCATGTTGCATCACTTGAGCCATATTGCATACATGCATTACATTGTTTGGTTTGGGGGCGTCAAACCAAACTTGAGGGGTGAGGGGTGTTTGTATTTCAAGTGACAAAACACATCTCAACCCTCGGTCACCGAGGCCCTTGACTTTGGTATGATAGGGTCTTGGTCCTCATTTGTGTGTTGCATGCATTTTACATTGAATGGCAAGCTTGGTCCCTTAGGCTATCATGCACAATTGATGGCCCAAGGATCAAAGGGCCATGCTACCCTGAGTTCTATACATGATAGGGAACATGACCATGCTTACATGTGCCTGGAATCCCATCCCATACACTGCTTGTCCTCTGTTGTTGTCAAAACTGTTTTCTGCAGGAAGTTTTTGCCGACCGGCAACATTTAGTGCCGACCGGCCATCCATCAGTGGCTGATGGCTTCACAAGTAGACGGTGATCATCTCCTTTGGCCGGTGGCCATTCCTCTTGGCCGGTAGTGTTCCCCAATGTCCATGGAGCATACCTTGGGAATTGTGCAATTTTCAGAGAAGCAAGGCAGTGAAAACAGAGGCAGTAGTGCTATGGCAACGAATTTCTGGGCAAGACGGATCAAGCATGCATCATTCGCGCATCCCGAGCAGGGCTGCGGCCACCTTCTTTCTGCATTTTATTTTGTTGATTAATTAGAAATCCTGTAATAATTAATTTAGTATTATTTATTCGGACTGTAATATTTATTCGGACCCTCTGAG
Organism: Camellia granthamiana; assembly: GCA_036172215.1. Classification (NCBI taxonomy): domain Eukaryota; kingdom Viridiplantae; phylum Streptophyta; class Magnoliopsida; order Ericales; family Theaceae; genus Camellia; species Camellia granthamiana. The sequence continues at coordinate 89,995,078 of CM069912.1, forward strand.
CGAGGGCAATTGTGTAATAAGTGTGTGTGAGTGTGTGTATGTCTTCCAACCCCACGTCTTCCTTCCCTTTTATTTACCCGCTTATGTTGGTTATACTAGGGCATATTTAAAATTAGCATACCTTATGCTATACATGCGTGCATCCATACATTTGTTTTACATGCATCGAGCTCGGCACATCATGCTAACTGCACTTGTATTTCAAATCCAAGTTGAGTACTTGTTAGTTGCAGCATTTCACATGCCATCTTTAGGATAGTCGAGCCTACTGTAGTTGTATCTTGCATGCGTTGCATTAGCCATCTTAACATAAACTAGAATCATGCATATGATTACTAACTAGTTTCTGTTTTGGCTTGGAGTACTAGGTAAGCTTTTATGCTTTAGCATATCGCATGCATGTGAATGTTGTCATAATAGCATGGTTACCATGAGGCTAGCTGCTTATGTGATATAATTGCTTGAATGCCTGTGGATGGAGGTCAAATTACCTAAGTCGGAATAATGCATTAAAACTGTGAGTTTTAAAGCCCACTAGATAGTGGCAAAATCATCTTTTCCAAAGCCCACTTGAGGGTGGCAAAACCTGCATTTTAGCCTACTTACGAGTAGCAAACCATTTTCAAAACAACATGTAATGTTTTGTTCCAATCTAGGCGATTTGGTCTATACTTGTTTGCTGTGCGCATAACATAGTAATTCTAGGCTAATAACCGGAATAAGAACGCAAACGTTTTCAAACAAGATATCACGGTTAGTAGAGGCCAGTCTTCGGACCGAGCGAGAGGGGTGCTCGCAGCTGACCTTCCCCAATCGTACCCAAGTTTCCGAGCCGAGGCAACTTTGGTGATGACGGACACGTGGCCTTTGGCACCGAGTCAGGGTTTCCTAAATTTCTCCATTAAAAAAAATATTTAGGTGGCGACTCTGTATCTAGCAAAGCAGTCCATGTTTGGCACTTCTTTTCAAAAATCTGTTTTTATCAAAACGATTTGCCGGATTTGGACTCTTTGGTTCGAGATTAAGAACCGTTCCAAAATCGAGTCCGAACTGTAGCGTGTAGCGCGGTGTCCCCCGCGGGTGTGTTACACCATTGGGCTGCAAAAGTTTAGGACATGCATGTTTCCAATGGCCTTTCTGATGACAGAAGCTACACTCATCCATGGAAACTCGAGGCTTGGCTTACCAGTAACTTGAAATAAATGAGAAGATGGGGTGGGCAAGAGCGGAGGAGTGGCAAAAACTGACTGGGAAGCAGGAGTACCATGAGCCCACCTTAAACCAAGTTTCTTCCGCAATAAGCTCGCGGACAGCACCATCCACAGAAGGCAAGGGAGACCGATGAAGTGGCTCAAATTGATCACGAAGGGCCATGAGAAATTGAACAAGATGTTGTTTCTCCCGATACTTGATATAACTGTCAAGTAACTGCAAATCGGACGGTTCCATCAAAGCAAGCTGATCCCAATAAGTAGTCATCTCATTGTAGAACTCCTGAATGAACTTATCTTTCTGACTAGCACTGCGAATAGACATCTCAAGTTCATACTGTTTGCAAAGTTAGACTCAAGATACATAGTCTTCAAATAGTCCCAAACTTGTTTAGAAGTAGAATACTTGGAAAAATTCATACCAATGGTAGTTTGAACTGAATTATGAAACTAAGTAAGAATTTGTGCATTTTCCTTATCCCATTTAGCAACATCGGCCTCAGTTTCTTGAGATTCCACAGGTCTAATAATCATACCAATAACATAGTTCCACATGCTTACCCATTATAAAATTTTTCATTACATGAGACCAATAAGAATAATTGGTACCATCTAATTTAGTAGTAATAGCTTGCAATTTATCGTCAGCCATATTGTATACCCAAACTACAGTGCATTCAAAACAGAGTGAAAGGCAGTAGAGAAGAGAGAGAGAGAGAATGAATGACCTTTACGAGAGCTAGGTCAGAATAGAGAGAAGATCAGCGATATACCCAACCTAGGTCTCCGAATGAACCAAGGACCAGCGATGGAAGCTTCCTAGGGTTTCGATTGAACAGAACCAAAACCAGCAAGTGAGACGAGCTGCTTCGATGACGACCTTGCGAAAGAGAGAGACAGAGCTGCGAGAAGAGCTGCTTCGATGACCTTGCGAAGAGAGAGACAGAGCTGCGATGGCCTTGTGATTGAAGGAGAGACGACTGCGATGGCCTTGCGATGAGAAACAGAGCTGCGATGTGCGATGAGAGACAGAGCTGCGATGGTCGATGATGACCTACAAGGTATGCTACTGTTTGTAACCTTGCTCTGATACCATGTTAACAGATGACAAAACTTGTGTATATTGATTAATCAAAAGAAGTACAAATATATAAGTAATAGAATGAAACCCTAATAATCTAAAGTACTAAACTATTCTTAATGAATAATATAAACTACATAATTCACAGGGGTTGCACCCTGACCAATCGAATAGACCAAATATCTACACAAAACCAAATTAAAAAAAATAAATTACATAAATGAATTATATTAAAGATGATGAATAGGATGAGATTGAGATTGAGGTTGAAATAGTAGTGAGTGAGTACCGAAAGCCAAGTCTTTCCCCAAGAGGGAATAGCAATAACACCGCATGATCATGGATCCATTTACGACCTCTTTCAACAGCATTGTTATGACCACCAAATGGGCCATCTCCCAGAATTCGCATGCATATGTAGCTGAGTACAGTACAAAACATTATGCTGTGCCTTCTATGTGGAATCCCATCCTCCGTCTTCATTCTATAATCATCAATTATTTATTAATCACACAATAAAAAATCACACATACATACATACATTCATACATAAAGATTTTGTCATATCTATTACTTGGTGGTTGTACACGTATCGAAGAATCTCCTTTTTGTGTTCTAGTGAAAATGTTTCGTCTAGATGCCCTGTAATGTACAAACACATCACCTGCACCAGCATGTAGTACAACCATGTATTAGTATGCCTTTTTAGATAGTAATTTTACATGTACCAAATTCAATCATAAAATTGGGACACAAAACACTCATCTCATTGTGCATTCTTTTTTTTTTTTAAGTATGAAAAAAAATTAAAATTGGGAAGTGGCATGCATGTATACCAGTGGAGGAAGAAAGAATAAGTGGGCCAGCATTCTCAGCAGCCCAATGGCCATCTTTGGTCTACATAGCAGAAAAGAAGCGTAGCGCCCTCTTGAGGGTGATGTTGGCAGCCTTATACGTTACATCCTCGTCTTCACCAACCTTCACTGGCAGTATTGTTTGTTCAAAATTATTTTCCTTCAACATCTGCATAGAAATGGAAACACAACATGATTTAATTGTTAGATTTAAATTTAAATCTTATAATATATTTTTAACCAGTTGATAGGAGATGGTGTATTAATCAACCCGAATATGGACTTAGAACCTTTATGTTGTGTTTGGTTGGGAGATTTGGAGAGAGATTTGGAAAGGAAAAGGGAAAAGGTGTGTGAAACTAGGTGAAATATAGGCATGTTTTATTCACATTTCACCTACCTTTTCCATTTCCCTTTCCAAATCCCTCCCCAAACCCTCCAACCAAACACAACATTAATCTCAACAATTCTTGTGTTTATGCCTTCCATTAAATGTCTGTCAATAAGTAGTTTGAGATTAATACTGATATAATTAGAAAAAGTTGATTAGTTTAGGCAAAAAAAATGATTAAATCAGCTCAATTTTTTTCCTTTTTCAAACCAAATGAGCACTAAACAGGAAATAGGGAAATATATCCAACATTTGAATGTGCGAAATTAAATAATTAGATGTGATAAAAAAAAAAAAAAATGATATGTGTAAAGCATCTCCAACAATCACTTAAAACACATTTTTTTATTCCCCTATTTTGAGGGCTAAAATTTAAAAACACCAGTATAACAAATATCCTAACTTATTTTGGAGTGTACTTTACCCTCCTTATAAAAAAAAAAAAGAAAAAGAGGAAGCCCTTTCCTTTTTCTGTCTAAAAAAATAAAAAATAGTATTTATGACACCTGAGGATAGGGCTGTCATAAAGAACAATATATATATATATATATATTTGTAATTTCAATACACTTTCTCCCTATATCAAAGAGTTATGCTAGGGATCCCAAACAAATTATCAAATAAATTACCAAACCTCTCACATTGGGTGTGGGACCCACACAAATCACATGTGTGTAGGTCCTACACCCATGTGAGAGGTTTGGTAATTTATTTGGTAATTTGTTTGGGGGTCTATAGCATTTTCCCTATATCAAAATATTTTTAAAATTATTTACATATCCTTTTCATGCATTTCAATACTAACAACTCTCTAATAGGTGTGTTTAGCATTTTTCTTTAATTAAAAAAGAGAGAGCGTAGGAATCAGAGACAATAGAAAATGACTCTTTAAGGTCTTTGACTAAAAAAGTCAATAAAAAAATTACTTATCAATTAATTAAATTAATTAAATTTATTTATTTATAGATCTCAATTGATAAATTTATTTATAAAAAAAATAATAAGTTTATTAATAGGACTTAATGGGTAATAATTCCTAAAAGTAAGACCTATTAGTAATTTATCAAAAAAAAAGTTTCAAAAAATTAAAAAATTACTAAAAAATTAATCATAAACGCAGTCATTCATTTTTTTTTTTTTTTTTTTTTTTTTTTGGGGAAAATGCTTGGGACTCCCATTTTGAGAGATCCCATGACCCCCAAATGGTTGTGATTGGTTATTGCGTGTTTTTGTTTTTGTTTTCTATCTGTTTGACACGTGTGTGTAGAGGTTATGGGGTAGAGTGTTTGTGGAAATCTTTATCATTTCTATTTTTATTTTTTATTTTTTTACACAGAAGCCTAAAATTTTAAAAATTACTAAAATCTAACCCCAAGCGAGATTATAAGTAATCTTAGAAAATGCTTAGGCCTCATTTGAGAATAAATTATTTTAATAATTTTTTAATTTTTTATAAAAAAAATGTATAAAAAATTAAAAAGAGTGATGCCATAACTTATAATAACAAGACGTTAATTTTGATAATATGAGAGAGAGAGAGAGAGAGAGAGAGAGAGAACGCGACCTGAAAGCGGAGAAAAACATCCGCCGCTAGGCTTGACATGAGAGCGGTGAGAGTGAATGATTCACGAGTCTTTTCAACCTCGGCTCGTTCTTCAAGCGTACCGTAATTTGGATCAAACTCCCATATTTGGCGCCCCACAAAGTTGTTTGTGCTGTATAGGTATGGCTCATATGGACCCCCTCCTTCTGCTACCTTCAACCTCCACATTCTTCTACCAACAACCTAGTATATATATATTTTTTACCATTTTTGTCACGTGCATCCTTATTTCTATCAAAACTTTAAATGAAAATTATATTTTTCATATGTGGAATGAATAGAAGAAATATATCATATGGAAAGAATAGATTGAGTGCAAGAAATGAGTTTTTGAACTCAATACCTCTTACAATTAAAATTGTTCTAAAAATTTAATTTATTAAGAAATGTGTTAAAAAAAAATGACCCATGTATATTAAAAAAAGTAAAATCTGATAGATTTATAAGTTACCAATACCCAATAAGATCTCTCTCACAAAAGCTTCATTCAATAGCTTATCTTTCCTCTACATATGCTAAAAGTAAGTAGCTATTAAGATCTAACAAAACTTCAAATATACAAACATTTATTCCTTCCCTCCACTTGGTTGTTTGAATTGAATGGTAGTGGCTTTGCCATGATTATCACCGCTTCTTTAACAACTAACAAATTTCACAAACATGTTTTATTAGTGGATCTTGCTTCATTTTTTATTTTTTTATTTTTACGTAGGTATTTGGGGTAAATTAAAAAAGTGTACTTTTTTTTACCTACATACACTTATTTAGGTTATATCAATCAGTATTTATCAATATCTATCAACATTTCCTCTCTACTTTTTAACCACTTTTTTTATTTTTTTACATATTTTTTTTTTATAAAAAATTAAAAAATACACTTATTTAGAATATTTCAAACCACTCCTAAATTTTATTATTACATAATACATCAATTAATTAAAAATTATTAAATCTATATAACTTTTTTCATTTTTGTAGTCAAAAAATAGCTTCAATAACCGAAGTAATTGCCTGTAAAACGCCAAACCAAAAGAGGAAAAAAAAAGAAAAAGAAAAACCCCACGGGGACACACCCCCCCCCCCCCCCCCCGGGGGTTGGTTTGTGTTGGATTACCAGTTGTAGTTAGGCACTTTGAGAGGAGAGTGAGAGAGAGAGGACTAGAAGATGCGAGAGAGAGGAGGTGGTGGTAGAGAAATTGAGGTTGGCCAAAACACAAGTGTGTGCCTATTAAAGAGAAAAGAAGAGGAACACTCATTTCTTTATAGGGAGCAAAAAATCTAAGCATTAGAGCATTTTTAATGGACGTGTTAGCAAGTGTGTTAGTGTTGGTGGTCAAAATTTAGAAGAGACACAATAGCCTTGTTTGGTTTGTTTTTCAGAAAAAATTTTGAAAAAATTCTCTATAAACAAATTTTCAAAATAATCAAACTAAACAAATTTTTCAAAAAAAATCTCAAAATTTTGTTTGGTTACCTACTTTTCAAATCACTCTCTCTCTCTCTCATACACATAAAATCAATACTTCTTTGAAACTCGCTTTCTAAAATAATTTTTCAAAATCATATTTGAAAAAAGGCAAACCAAACAAGTTTTCGTACTTTTTATCTCAAAAACTACTCTACAAACACAAACCAAACACACTCAATAATTTTTAGATTCATAGTGGAAGTGTTAAGGAATGTGTTAGTGGAGTGTGTTAGTGTCAGCTGTTAACTTCTTTGCTAACTATGGCTAGCATTTTAGCCAGCGAAAGAGAGAGAAGAAATGTGGAAAAGAGAGAGAGTTGTGTGTCTGGGGAAGTTCTCCCGAACGTCTAGCCAGAAGTCCCCCAGGATGTTCATTAGAAGTTCACCCAAACGTCCGGACCGTTCAAGAAAAGAGCCAAAAAAAAAAAAAAATGGTTCTAACCGATTGACCGGCCGGTCAACCGGCGGTCAACTGATTTTTTTTTTTGGCTTGAAATTTAATTTTGGACTTCAAATTTTTTATCAAATTAAATTATTTATTTATTTTATTTATTATATATACACATATATATATATTCTTAACACACACTTTAACACATTCATTGTACCACCACTCACTCTCTAAATTAACAAACTCTTAGCATATCTTAACACACATTTTTTATCCTACTTTTATCACTTTTTATCACATAACACACTTTAACACACTTTTTCAACCATAGTACATTTTGGGAGGTTTTTGTTGAAGTGACCCCATTCCTATAAATAAAAAAAGGAAAATGTTTTGTAGCACTAAATTGGGGGCACTAACGCCCCTAATTTCAAATCTGGGTAACTGTTTTGTTTTTTTTTTTTTTTTTTTTTGCCTTATATGGAAATTAGGGGCATTAGTGCCCCCAATTTAGTGCCACAAATCAAAACCCATAAAAAAATAATAAAACTCGTTATATTCCGCATGTTGGGGTTTCTTTGCCGTAAGCTTCCCACGTGGTTCTTAATTAACACCGCCCAAAGGATAAGAATAGAAAGGTTCATTTAGAATTTTTTTTTTTTTTTGGAAAAAAAAAATAGGTTAAAAATTATATTTAATTTCTTTTAAAATAGTGTGTAAATAAATAAAATAAATAAATGTAACTCAAAAAAGTTAAAAAATTAAAAAATTAATTTTTAGTTTTCAAGACAGGCCTAAAGTTAAAATCTTGAAGGTCTACTAAGATTAAAATTTATTTTATTTTATGTTTTTTAAATAGGATGGTTAAGTCAATTAACTTGCGTGTATTTCGATTAATTCTAAAATCATGAAGTTAATGATCAGGTAAATATCAAATGGTCTCCACGGGTGACTCGAAATCGAAATTTTAAATTTTATTCTCAAGTTTTTACACCTCCATGAACCCTTTGAAATTTTGCATAATTTGTATATAATTTTAATTTTGTATCTGCATGAAAAAAATCTAAAACTCTCGAAATATTGATTCGTGATTATGTTTCAATTTTAAACAGTGAATATCAATCACAATCAACAATAAATCGGTACAACGATTTAACATGAAAAAAATCACAACTTGAACACCTTCAATTATGATAAAAAATCATGGGCCAAAGTCATAAAAATAATTCAATAAGAAGACAAAAAATGAATTACACATGAATACCCTCACTTACCTAGCAAATTCATGCCCGAATTGAACTAAACCCGATGTGCCTCTTTTACCACCGTCTTCACCTCAAAATTGCTTTGGCCAATGCTGAATTCACAACGCCAATGTCAAATCCACGACGATGAGCCACTTCGGAATCTACCAAAACTTTAGGCCCAAGTTTTGTTGGAAAAAAATGATTTTATAGTGACTTTAATGTGAAATTAAAGTAGGTCCCAATCATCAGTTGAGGTGGTATTAATTATGATTTATTATAATGTTAGTTGTGATACTATTTTAATTATTATCCAAGAACTCTTTAATAAGTGTTTAGTTATGATTATTTTTTTATTTTATTTTATTTTTTTTTAAGTTATGACTCGCTTTGATGGGAGTTAAACTTTAGTTTAATTATTCTCTTATCTTGCTTTGTACATTGGAAGAAAATAATGTCATGATCTCTAAATTTAATAGGGCTATTGTAACTAAATGAGTAATTTTAATAAGCTTCTTCCTAGAGCAACTTTTCCTAGTTGCCTGCCTTTTTTGAATAACAGTTGTGTTGTCTTGGGAGACCAAGTGCAGCATGCTTTGAGTTTCTACTATGAGGGTCTCCTTCTCTAGCCGAGTTAGTTTGTGTCTTCTGAGGTATTATTTGTAAGTTCTCGAGTTAGATTATTTGTTAAATTATTTTATTACTATTAATATGTTCTGTTTTAGAAAATTTATCCAGAACTTCTATCGCAAGAGTCTCCCTTGCACTTGCGTTGTAACGCCCCCAAAAAATATAAAAACCTGAACTATCCATTCCACACCTCAAGTATATACAATATTCATTCAACAAGCGGAAGCTTAATTAAATCCCAAAACATTCTATATATATAACAACATTGTTAATATTACAAAATCATATCACATGCATTAATACATTCACTGATTCAAAAACCTGAATTTTTAGCATGTGATTGATAAGCATTAATATTTAAACTGTTATAAATTCATGCCTTATTGGCTATAGGTTTCCAAGATTATATTTGATTACAATAAGAATGGGTTTTAAGCTTAATACATAGAAAGCCCTAGGCTTACACAAAACAAAACTCAAAATGAGTGTTCAGCTCCAACATTCTCCCCGAGCTATCCCCTTGACGAATGCATACCGTTAGCACCTGAAATGTCTTTTTTTTTTTCTTTTTTTGTGTCAAAGGGTTGTTAGAGATGTTTAATACTTCAATTGTTATTGTCATGAATTTGAAAAATGGGTTAATTGCATCCAATAAGCTTATTACACTACCGTTCTAATTTCATTGTAGTCCTTTCATTTTTAATTGTACTAATTTCATTGTAGTCCTTTCATTTCTCGCTTACTATACTAATTTCTTTTCTCAGGTTAAAATAGTTAATAAATCAAAAAAGTTAACTTAACTTCCCAAATTCATTTGGGAAATTAAGTTGGCTTTTTAGCTTTTTAGCTTTTTTCTTTTGGGAAGTTAGCTTTTTAGCTTTTTTGATTTTTTGGCTATTTTAACTCTAACTACAAAGTTCATTTGGATTGACTTTTTTGGGTTCTTTCACTTTTGTGAGAGAAAAATATGAAATAATTATTATTTGAATGTAACATTTTATCATATTGACTTTTTAATCTATTTTATTTTTTTATAACTAATTTAACCAAAAAGACAAAAAAGCCCACATCCCAAACGGTAGATTGCTAAAACTTATAAACAATAAGGGAAGTCAAATGAAAGATGGATTGCTAAAACTTTTAGCAACAACAAAGTTGTTGTCGCCACTTTTTGCGACAAAGAAGTTTTCTTTTAAGTGAAGACAACATAATTGAAACTTTTTTTTAAGTTAAAAGTTGATAATCATAAAGCAGAAGTTAAAAACACCCTTACCCTAGTTTCCAAATAATCAGCTTATTTAAATTATTTCTGCATAATAAGCTATAAGTAGAAGTTGCACCAAACAGTCTCGCACAGACACCCAAATCAAAATAAACTATAATTACTCCCAAAAGTTATAACAAACAGTCCTAATATCCATAATTGTACAAAAAGTTAGACTTTTGCAATGGTGCCAAAAAAAAAAACCGTCGCTATTAAAATTCTTTTGAGACAATAGAGAGTTCCCGTTGCAATAGTATTCAAAATATATGTATGTTTAGTATTATGCAATGAATATGAACAAAGCTTAGACAATATAGGGGTTGCTCGATGGAATCAGGGTTGCCAAGAATGGGAGGTTTAGTTGTTATATCACTTTTCTTTACTGAAGCAATAATCCCTACCACAAGGTTCAAATGAAAGCGTTCTTCAAGTCCCCTAATGAGCGAGTCTTACTTTTTTATAGAGTTCGAATATGAGCCCCCAATGAGATTGATACTAGCACTAATAGAGGAAAATTTATACATAATGAAACAAGACTGACTTTGATGGCAGGAGTTATTAGGCACTGTATGCAATATTCAATCGCACCTAGCAAGTTCAAGCAAAAATAAATCAATTTGCCAAATAATTGATTAAATTAACCAAATTTTGTAATCCATTAGATAGGAAATTAATGTAGTTAAATAGGATTTCTTAAAACTTGTTAATCAATCAATATGAAGGAGAATGTGTAAGACTAAAGAATAAGTAATCCCATGGCATACTCACCCTTTTGGAAGATGGGAATTATATTAGTTCATGTTAATATTTTGAAACCCTTACTTTTATTGTATGTTTGGTTCAATGAAAAGATGGGAAATAGTTCATTATATATCAAATTCAAGTGGAACATAGTTATAAAGGAAATTTTTTATCTGTGTAAAACTTAAAAAATAATTATAAATAAATGGTAAATTTTATAAATATTAATAATTAAAATTATAAAAAATTTCACAAATATGTAATAATTTTTTCAAATTACCACTGAGTGTTAATTTTCCCAATTATAAATTTTTCTTTGAGGAAGGGTGGAGAGGGAAGACAATATATAGCAATATTTATGTCATCACAGTAAAAAAAATTAAAGAGGTAATAAAAATACCACTTCACTTGTAAGATAAATAGGAAAATGGCCACACCAATTCTCTTCTTTTATTGTTTAATGTAAAATTAATGTTTGTGCAATATAAAACTTTATTTTATTTATTTATTTATTATTATTAATAAGAGCACCAATAATCAAACTTATAATTATAAGGACAAAGGTAGATGTTTTATCACCACCCGTTTAAGAAGAGGGATAATTAACAATATTTAGATATGAGAATGATTAAAATTAAAATTTGGGGACCAATGTTTGTCGAAATTGTAATTTAACTGGAGGGATGAATTGAATGGGGTTTGGTTTGTATTTTTGGAAATTATTTTTAGACAGGTTTTCATTTGTCTTTATTCAACTTTTTTTATATTATAGTCATTTTTTTTTTACTTTTTAGATACATTAAAATTAGATGTATCTAAACAATAAAAATAAAAATCAACTAAAATATGAAAAAAAAAATTATTAAAAATAAATGAAAATCTGAACAAAAATGCACACACATTTTTGTTCAATTTTTTTTTTAGTATTTTTTTTTTAATATTTTAGTCAACCTGTTTTACTTTTTAAATGCATCTTGGTTAGGTGTATATGCAAAGTATAAAAAATGGGTAAAATATTGTGGGTACATATTTTGTGAATAACACGTGGCCAAGGTGACGCCAAAGAGTCAGCCAAGGTGCCACGTAGACTGGTCTTGATGTCAAGATGATCTCGGCTAGGCCGAGGTTGTTTGCGAAGATACCGGAATCCGAGATGAGCGAATAAGGAACAAAAGTCCTAGAACAGGACAGTATCTCAGTCTAGATAAAGATAGAACTCTTAGGGAGTTTATCCTTCTCTAGCTGAGAGTCCAAGATGAGCATTGAGCCTGAGTCCATTGAAGTTGGGCCTCTACGGGGATCAGGTCACTGCTGCTTATAAAAACAAGGCACCCTCGTGGGTCTGAGGTATGTTCTTTCTTGTGAGATTAAGCACAATTTGCTATCTTTAAGATATATTTGATTACTAACTTGAGCGTCGGAGTGCTCCCGGGTGGACGAACACCGCCGGATTCTTATCTTTTTGTGACAGGTTGTTTGGGCTTAATCTATTATGTCGGTGCTCTCTAGCTGAGTTCCCCGTTTGGTTGTATGGTCAGAAATCAATACTCACAATTTGGCGCCATCTGTGGGAACATAAGGAGAACAGATGGCCAACGACGGACAGAAAGAAATGATCAGGGACGACATCCCTAGTGGGAGTGGTAAGCATGCCGATCTAAACAGAGAGGAAGAAAATCATAACAAAGGAACATGGGATCAGAATCCCGGGGAGAAAGACATCGGCTAAGAGGGAAACGCACCGAAAAATCAGGTCGGGACGAGTATTACAACGAAAGCGACATCCAGGTATGGAAAGATAGATGCCTGAGGAGGGACGGTGAGATGAAGGGAATGGCAAACAAGTTGGCAAACCTGCAATCAGTTGTCAACTTCATGATGCAGAACAACGTCATGCAACCACTGTTTCCATTGAAGGACACGCCGATTCCAGCAGCCAAGAACAACACCCAGAAAGGGGAGCAGACAGCAATCCCAACAGTCCCTCAGCATGACAAGGTGAAAGAACGCTCACATCAGCCTTCACGGGATGCTAGGCGAGCATAGTCAGTGAGAGGAGAGTCTTAGGGAACGCCTTGGACCAAGGGAACTTATGTCAAGGAACATCGGGATGTTCAAGGGAAGGAACTTTGTTTCAACACGGTGAATGAAGAGAAGTCCAAGAGGACTCATAACGACGCTGGGAGCAGCGCACCAAAAAGGCTAAAATCTATTGACAGCCGAGCTCCTGGTCGGACTAAGGAGGATTTGAGGGACTACCTCAAGAGGAAGTGGCAGAATGCCGAGGTCACATCTCCAGCCAAGCCGAGAACGAGTTGCATAAGTTTGAGGCCCCAAAAAGGTTCCATATGCCAAGGTTCCAGATATATGACGGTAAGTCTGATCCGAACTTTCACGTCGGCTTATATTTGAATTCAATGGCACTGTATACCGAGAACGAACAATTGCTCTGCAAGGTGTTCCTCTCATCATTTAGGGAAATCACATTAGATTGGTTTGACAAGTTGCTGAGAGGAACTTTGAAGAATTAGGAAGGCCTGGGCGAGATGTTTGTGGCCAGGTTTGTTACAAACAAATTGCAGCCGTTGAGGGTAGACTCCTTGATGGCTCTGAAAATTGGCGAGGGTGAAAGCCTCAGGGCTTATGCTAAAAGGTATTATGAGGTGTTCAAACGAATACCAGGATGCAACCAGGAGTTCGCGGTCGTGTCTTTTAAGAACGGCCTGGAGGATGATTGCATGCTTCGAAAGTTGCTAGCAAAGACTCTACCAAAGAGTATGGAAGAGCTCATGGCGAGGCTCGAGAAATATGCCAGAGCAGAAGAGGATACGTCGGGAACGAATGCGTCGAAACAGGAAAAGAGAAACGGCTCGCCGAAGTGAAGCCGAGGTAATACTGGATATAACAGGAAAGAAATAGGACTGAGGGTTGCATATACAGTCACCACTGTGTTCCGGATCTTGGTTTATAAAGTTCTGGAAAGGATCAGGAACCAGGCGTATTATAGAGCACCAGAGAAGATTCCTGGCAAATTTATGGAAAAAAGTCTTAGGAAGCACTGTGCTTACCACAATGAAGATGGGCACTTGACTCAAGGGTGCAGAGCCCTGAAAACACCTTTGGAGGACCTAGTCAGACAGGGTCACTTGAGAGACCTGGTAGACGAGGCAAGGACGAGGAAAGAGCAAGGAAGGTTGCCTCAGGCGCCGGTAGCACCACCTCTACCAGCACCACAACAGCAAGTAGACAGACCTCGAGTGATCAATGCGATTCACTCAAGGGTCAATGAGAACGAGGTACATGGGGAGATTTAGAGGGTGAAGCACTTGCAGCATGTGTATCCGGTCCAGCAAAAGAGGCTTAGGACAGACAAGTGCTAGGGACCAATGATGTCCTTTACTGAAGCAAACCTAGATATGGTGCAGCATCCACACAACGATGCTCTGGTAGTAACCCTCAAGATTGAAGAATGCCAGGTAAGGCGCATTCTGATTGACCAAGGCAGCTCTTGTGACATCATGTATGTCAGATGTTACAACAAGCTCAGCTTTCACCGAGATGATCTGGAGCAGTCCAACAGCCCAATGGTCGGGTTTAATGGAACGCCGACATGGCCTCTGTGAGCAATAAATTTGGAGGTGCAGGCATACACCAAGAAGGTAAGTACAAAGTTCACAGTAATTGACACTCCCTTTCCTTACAATGTTATCTTAGGGAGGCCATGGTTGCATGCAATGAGGGCAGTTCCCTCAACATTGCACCAACTGTTGCAGTTCCCAACGGAGTATGGAATTGAGGAAGTCAGAGGAGATCAGGTGCAAGAAAAAAATTGCTCCATAGCAGTAATGAAATCCACCTGCAACGTGCGAGAGGCAGAAATAGTAGAAATTAAAGATGAGGACATGTAGGTCCTGGATGACGTTGGCAAAGAACCGGCCGACAAAAGCTAGGAAGCCTTGAAGAAAATTCTAGTCCAATAAGAGGATGGAGAGCGCTTCTTCCTTCTTGGCTCAGGCTTGGTCGAGATGGAGGAAAGGGAGTTAGAAGCATTCTTACGAGAAAACATAGAGGTGTTTGCATGGACATCCTACGAGATACCTGGCATTGACCTCGAGGTCACATGTCATATGCTCAATGTAGACAAGTCGGCTAATCCTGTTATCCAACAAGCAAGGAGGCCGACATTGATGCATGTTGAGGCAGTTGAAGAGGAAGTGGAAAAACTACTGGAAGCCAAAGCCATTTGCAAGGTGAACTACCCTACTTGGCTATCTAACACTGTAGTGGTGAAAAAGAAGAATGAGAAGTGGAGGGTCTGCGTGGACTTCACCAGCTTGAATAAGACTTGTCCAAAAGACAGTTTTTCACTGCCCAAGATTAACCAGTTAGTAGATGCCACTTCAAGGCATGAAAGGATGAGCTTCATGGATGCGTACAAGGGATACCCTCAGATAGCAATGTATCCCCCCAATGAGGAGAATATTGCATTTATCACCCCGAAAGGGCTGTATTGCTATAGAGTGATGCTTTTCGAGTTGAAAAATGCAGGAGCAACCTACTAGAGGTTGGTGACCAAGATGTTCAGACATCTAATTGGCAAAATAGTGGAAGTGTACATTGATGGCATAGTCGTAAGAACCAAAGAACCTGAGAATCACCTGGTCGACTTGAAGACAGTTTTCGACATCCTTAGAACATATCGGCTCCAACTCAATGCTTCAAAATGCGCATTTGGAGTTGGGTCTAGTAAGTTCTTGGGATACTTTGCTACCAGAAGGGGCATTGAGGCAACCCAGATCAAACCAAGGCTATCCTGGACTTGAAAAACCCGACATCGGCAAAACAAGTGCAGATGTTGACTGGAAGGGCCGCAGCCCTGAATAGATTTATAAGCACAAGTTCAGATAAGTGTAAACCATTTTTCGATTTGTTGAAAAAGGCCATAGATTTCCTGTGGACAGAGGAATGCGAAGTGACCTTGGCCGACTTGAAAAAGTACCTGACAACAGCTCCCATCCTGTCAAATCCAGTACCTAGAGAAGAACTATTCTTGTACTTGGCTGTTTTAGAGCACGCAATGAGTGCGGTGATAATCAGAGAAGAGAAGGGAAAACAAAAGGCAGTATACTATGTAAGTAAAACCTTAGCAAGTGTAGAGACTAGGTACTTACCCTGAAAAAATTGACATTAGCCCTGGTAATGGCTTCGAAGAAACTGAATCACTACTTCTAAGCCCACAAGATTGTGGTACGGATGGAGCATCCTTTGAAGTTCTTGTTGCAGCAAGGAGATCTGACAGGAAGGGTAGCTAGATGGGTAGTAGTATTAGGCCAATCTGACCTGTAATTTAGGCCCAGAACAGCAATTAAGGGCCTGGTACTGGCCGACTTTGTGGCCGAGTTCACACCTGGTGTCATCCTACGTCGGGCTCCGATGAGCCGCAACTTAGGGTGTCCAGGGAAACAAGAAGAAACCCAGCTGGGAATGAAGAACCCCACAACAGTTGGGCAGAAAAAGGTAAAGAAACCAAAACCCTGCGACATCTACATCGGCAACTCCGTCCGCCTGTTTGTTGATGGAAGTTCAAACCGTCAAGGAGCAGGGGTAGGAGTAGTGTTAGTATCACCAAATGGGCAAATGTTAGAACAATCTATTTGTTTGGGGTTCAAGGCCTCAAACAATGAAGCAGAATATGAGGCAATGGAGGCTGACAAGGTAGTAGTCTTCTGTGACTCCTAACTTATTGTGAATCAGGCAACAAGCGAGTACACAGCCCAAGACGAAAGAATGATAGCATATGTCAAAGAATTTGTTTGACTGCTAGCATTGTTCCAAGATTGCCGGTTATAGCAGGTTAGCTGAGATGATAACAGTCATGTCGATGCCTTAGCTAACCTAGCTAGTGCAATGAAATCAGGGGAAACAAGGACAATAATGGTTGATTATTTGTCAGGCCCAAGTATGGAACCGTTGATCACAGAATACGAGGCAATATGTGTAGAGATGGGCCCAAGTTGGATAGATGCAATAGTGGTGTTCCTTAAAGATGGCAAGTTGCCAGACGACCGAAAAGAAGCCCATAAGACCAGGTTTAGCCAAACAGTAAAGGGACATCTCTAAAGAAGGTCTTTTACTGGTCCCCTTTTGAGGTGTGTACATCCCTCCCAGGTTGAAGACTTCTTGTATGAAATACACAAAGGGGTATGTGGTAGCCACGCTGGGGGGCAAATCACTTGCTCATAAGGCCATTACTCAAGGGTACTGGTGGCCCTACATACAGAAGGATGCTGAAGCCTACGTCAGAAAGTGCGAAAAGTGTCAAAGGTTCGCACCTTTAATACATCAACCAGCAGTAGATTTGAACCCAATGTCCAGTCCTTGGCCATTTTCCCAGTGGGGCATAGATCTTGTTGGACAACTACCCCAAGCAACTGGGCAAAGGAAATTCCTGCTAGTAGTAACTAATTATTTCACAAAGTGGGTAGAAGCTGAACCCCTTGCGAAGATTCGAGATATAGACGTAAAGAACTTCATATGGAAGAACATCATCACCAGGTTTGGGATCCCAAGAACAATAATAGCAGACAATGGTACACAGTTTGACAATAAGCTAATCAAAAGCTTATGTGCAAAGTACAAAATCAAGAGCTACTACTCTACTCCAAGTTTCCCTCAAAGTAACGGTTAAGCAGAAGTATCCAATAAAACTATCTTGGATGGGATAAAAAAGAGACTGGAAACAGCAAAGGGAAAATGGGTGGAGGAGTTGCCCAATATACTCCGGGCATATCGGACTACGCCGAGAAGATCAACTGGGGAGTCTCCATTTGCCGTGGCCTATGGCACTGACTCAGTTATCGCACTAGAAGTTGGCATTCTAGGGACCAGAACCTAGGGAGTGGAAAATGGGACTAATGAGGCATTCCTAGCCCGAGATCTGGACCTTCTAGAGGAGAGAAGAGAGAGAGAGCAGCAATTCGGCTGGGGGCATATCAACAGCAGCTTGCTAGGGCTTACAACAAGAAGGTCAACCCAAGAAAATTCAAAGTTGGAGACCTTGTGCTGAGGAAAGTAGTCGGCAACAAGAAGGACCCTAGGGAGGGCAAGCTAGGCCCAAATTGGAAGGGGCTTTATTGAATCATCTCGGTCGCCAGCAATGGGGCATATCGGCTTAAGGACAGTAATGGCAAAGAGTTTCCAAGACTCTGTAACACTTGCAACTTGAAGGTTTTTTATCATTAGATTTTTGTTTTTTGAAGTTTATGTCATTAGCCGAAGTAATAATAAAATTTTAGTTTGATTTTTTTGATATTTGTACAATAGGACTGACTAATCCTATGACAAAGTTTCCGAATGAAACATAACGAGTAACTTAGACTTATTATATGACAGAGTTGAATTATACTTGCATATAATAGAGTTGAACTAAGTTGGTGATGTTTCTGAATGAAACATGATGAATAACTTAAACTTATTATATGGCAGAGTTGAATTATACTTGCATATAATAGAGTTGAACTAAGTTGGCGATGTTTCTGAATGAAACATTACGAATAACATAGACTCATTATATGGCAGAGCTGAATTATGCTTGCATATAATGGAGTTGAACTAAGTTGAATTAACCTGGACTTGCCATATCGGCAGAGTCAAACTCAAAATAGAACTAAGTTTATTAACAGAGAAACCAAGGTTGAAACACCTTGAGAAGTCTTTGTTTAAATCTGACTTTGGTGAAAGACCATAGACACATGCTTAATGTGAACTTAAGTGGAACTTAGGTTCACATTAGGGGGCAAGGAGCAGGAACTTGGGACTTGTTGTAATTTTCAAAAAAATTTACAAGTTAAAATGGGCTTCACTTGTTGACAATTCGGAGAAATTTACAAGTTGGAGTTAGCCAAGGTAATTATGAATAAAGCATCCGAGATACATATTACTCGAAGTGACCAACAAGGTTGTCCAAGCTTGGAAAGAGTGAAGTCTTAATAGAAGATAGCATATGGAGGTAAAAAAGTAATACTGAATAACACTTGTAAAAATATTTTGATATTTTTAAAGTGTTAGCCAAGGTATGCCAATTGTTGGCCAAGACAACAGCCAAGGTTTGCATCCGAGGTACTTTACCCTAAAGTTATTATACAGTTAAGGTATACTTTGAAGTCATACAAAAATATTCTAAGTATGAAAGCATACAAATGCATAGAAGGAAAACAGTAAGCAAAGCATTTAACACTTAGGAAAGAAGGCAGAAGGCAAGCATGCATTCAAGAGAAACTTGTTCAGAAACAAAGGCACTTCGGCCTGGCAAAAGAGATTACTCGTCCAAGCATTACAAAACTATTCAAAAGTAAAAATTCCTAAGTGATGGAATTATTGGCACTGGTATTAGATTGCTCAACCTCGGCTATTAGCGTTGTGTCGGCCTCAGTTGGCAATGTGACTTCCTTCTCCGCCACTATCTCAACATCGATTTCCAGCAAGGTCTAGTCCAAGCTCTTCTCGGCTGCCTGGACCTTGGCCTCAGAAGTGGTTTGTTTTGGAGAGGCTCCCTTGGAAACCAAGTCTTCCTCCTCATCATGAGTCAAGTGTAGGACTTGATCATTCAAAGTTAGGGACTTGGCCCCATTAGCAGTATCCTCCTCTTCTTCGGCGTCGTCAGATCCGGATTCCTCTTTCTTGGCTTCCCCATCTGACTTTTTGGAAGTTGGGAGGAATGGCACTTAAAGTTTGCTGATATCTCGGAGGTCGGAGTCCATAGGGACAGATAATTTGTTGAGGGTTGCAGTCCAGTCGAGATAGAAGCCTCGGTTACAGGCTTGGTTGACTTGATCTTTGTATGCGTCATGGACTGCAGCTTGCCCTTCTAAGAAGGCCTTCTCGTCGATCGCCTTGATTTCGGCTTCCTTCGCGACCAGCACTTCTTGGAGCTCCGCCTTGACCTTGGCAGTTTTCTCCTCGGCATCTTTGATCTCAGATCTCAACACTTTGGCTAGAGCCTCGACTGCCTGAGCTTTTTCCTCGACCTGGTCCTGGGCCTGTCTGGTTGCCTTGGCATGATCAAGAAGAACCTTGATTTTAGCCTTAGCATTGTTTAGAGAAGAGAGAAAGCCAGCAGCTTCCTTGGTTTTGTGCACCAACTCTTCTTTGAAAGCCTCGGCTTTCATGGCGAAAGAATGAGCATGTTGGATAGCCTACGAGGAAAAAAATGAAAAAGTTAGTATGAAGAAATTAAAAAACAAGATAAAAGAGTACCAAGTGTTAGGTGCTTACCAAAATGAAATACTGCATCATCAGAGAAAATTTTTCGTATTCATTGATCTCGGCCATACGATTGAGATCGGTTAGAAGGAGCACAACTGTAGAGAGAGCGGCACCGACCTCAATACTATTGATGGCGCTGTCACCAGCCTTCATTGGTCGATCCCCAATCATGATGGCTGGGGCCCAGGGCTCATCGGCTTTAAACGCACCCGAGGTTGCTGTAGCTTCAGACCTCGACTTCTTTGACCGAGCGGTATCAGTTGGATCGGCCTCAGCAGGCCTCTTCTTGGCAGCATGGACTATTTTCTCGATCTCAGCAAGCTTCGAGATTGGTACTATATCTTCTTATTCGACTTGAGTGGCAGAGGCTTTTGCCTTAGCCCTCTTTACCCTTTTTTGTTTTGGTTTTTGTTGAGATTAAGATGGTGAAGAAGATGCAACAATGACCGCTCCTGGCAAGTCGGCCAAGAGGTCCTTAACAACTGCTTTTCGAACCATGTCTTTAGTAGTAGCAGTAAGCGTGACTTTGGTTCCGAAATGAATGGTTGGCAAGACAGTTGGTGGGCTCACTAGATCGTAAGTCGACGCCTCCGAATCCTAACATTTATAGCTACGAGTCCTGTTTGTTGGGGCACGACGTCGGCATCGGTGCTGTGATATCAGGATAAGTTGAGGGGCAGAGGTAGATGGCAACTCAACTGGATCTGAGAAGGAGGCCTGGTCTGGCCTGGGTGATGAGGAGTTGTAGCAGAAGGAGGAGTCGTAGCAGAAGAAGGAGTCTTGTTTCGGTGTGGAACGTCGGGCAGGGCCAATTTATAGGTTGGGATATAATCAAGTAGTAGTGGGGCTTTGCGTTTTTCAACTAGCACATCTAGTAGCTTTTTCAGATCCTTGCTGGGGAAGAAAGTTTGTCGGAAATCCTTTGCCGGCCGGGGAAAAGTTGCAAAAAAGAACAAGAAGAAAAAACGTTCAGAAAGGGATATATGAGTTAGCAAATCCTAAATAGAAAAAAGATTAAAAGGATGACTCAGTTCTTACCATCACCCTCTTTAAACACCAATTGGCGTAGAGGGAAGAGATGAAGATCATCATCAGGAGCAAACTCCTAATTGCCTGAGGCGATGAGGTAATCATCTCCAGTACCCTTGTTGCAGTTTGGGAGGTCGGCTATGATTTTGTATGCTGTGGATCTGGGTTTTAGGTAGTAAATGTAGCATTTTTCAGACTTTAGGCCACACATGATATAACAATACTGAATGTTGGCTAAAATGATCCTGGCCTTTTCTCGGCGTGTCAGCTCAATTATACCATTTATGACCCTATATGAGTTGATGGCAAGTTGCATAGGGTTAAGCTTGTAATAGTGAAGGACCTCACAGAAAAGAGTGTCTAAAGGGAACCGAAGTCTACACTCTATAAAGGAAACTACGGGAAAGGGCATGGAGTCTCCGTCGGGCATGATGGAATCCTCCTCCCCCGCTAACCTAACCTGGACGTCGACAGGGATAGAAAATTCTCTCCTAAAGTACTCAAGTTTTTTTAGGTATCCACTCTCCACCTGAACATACCCATTATCTCGGCTAAAGTGGTTAGATAATAGAGTGATGGATACAGGTTTGAATACCTCGGCTAAAACCTAAAATTGGAACTGGGGTGAGGGTTTTTTGAAGATCAAAGGGGAATTTGTTTCAATTTTCCTAAAATAATGTGATTTCTATCGAATCCCAAATCTAAGTCTATATGGAAACAAGAATCAAAGGCAAGAATTTGGAAACAAGTCAAAGAAAAATAGAAAAGAACATGATTCAGAATCAAGAAAGCAACATTTTTTCAAGAAACATTGAGTAGGTGTGTGCGGATGTGCAAAAGCCAAGAACAGTAGCAAAATTGTTAAAGCTTCAAGTTTATAAACACTATGTGCGGGAATCACGAACAATGTGAAAAGACACATGGATATATTGTACAGTGAAGATTCAAGAACAAAAATTGATTTGCAATGGCAACGAACATCATATAAACAGGTAACAGATTTGGAATAAATCAAAGGAACAATGAAAGACTGAACCTAAAGAGGGAAGAAATTGTGAACTTACCGAGTGGAGCCGACAGAAAGTACGCGGGAATGAGGATCGCCAAAGTCCAATGATGGTATTTTCTAGAGCCTGATAGTAAAAGGCTCACCGGAAGCAGTAGATAGGTGATCGCAGAAAGCTCGCAAACACGGTAATGGAGGTTTGGAGAAAGATTCGTAGACAGAGAAAACTTTGAGAGAGAGTGCGAGAATGCGAAGTGAAAAGACAGAGAGAATGAAAGAGTTTTTGTTAAAACGTGAAAAAGCGGCAAAATGTAATTAAAATGCCTTGGACGACGTGCTTGTCAGGCAGCGTACGCAAAAGCGACGCGACCTGATAGTGTATGTCAGGTATGAACCAATAAGAAAGGGACGCGTCGAATGAACGGTTGAGGAAACCGTGCGTAACAACTCATGCGCAGATTAAACTCTTGGAGTTCTTGAATTAATGAAGCAACAATCTCGACTAGAGGAACGACCTCGGCTAAGATGTCTAAAGAACTTGATTATTGGTTCTTGACCCTTGGTAAAGTGGACATTTGAGTCCTGGGTACTTGAAGCCGACAAAATGATTTCGGTCGTGAAGAAGAAATGTAATTTAGCCAACATGTTATATGAGCAAACGATGTAGGTTCCATCACCTCAGATTGCCGAAGTAATAGAACCTAGGGGCAGTTGTGGGGACATATTTTGTGAATAACAACACGTGGCTAAGGTGACGCCGAAGAGTCAGTCAAGGTGCCACGTGGTCTGGTCTTGTCTCGATGTCGAGATAATCCCGGCTAGGCCGAGGTTGTCTGCAGAGATACCGAAATCCGAGATGAGCGGATAAGGGACAAGAGTCCTCGAACAGGGGATAATCTCAATCTAGATAAAGATAGAGCTTTTAGAGAGTTTATCTTTATCTAGCTGAGAGTCCAAGATGAGCATTGAGCCTGAATCCATTAAAGTTGGGTCTCTACAGGGATCAGGTCACTGATGCTTATAAAAACAAGGCACCCTCGTGGGTTTGAGGTATGTGCTTTCTTGTGAGATTAAACACAAGTTGCCATCTTTAAGAGATATTTGGTTACTGACTTGAGCGTCGGAGTGCCCTCGAGTGGACGAACTACTACCAGATTCTTATCTTTCTGTGATAGGTTGTTTAGGCTTAATCTATTCTGCCGATAGTCTCCAGCTGAGTTTTCCGTTTGGTTGTATGGTCAGAAATCAACATCCACAAATATATATATATATATATATCACTAAAAATATCATAAAAACTCATCTAAAAACAATTTTAAAAAAATTAAACCGAACAATTTTTTGAAAACTCATATTTTAGATTTTGTCCTTACGCGATTCCTACTACTTTTGCTTCAGCAGAATGGGTAACTTAAAATCTAATATCACATACATGGTATTAATAATCTCATATTTGTGGGATTATTCAAACCACTCAATGAAATAAATAATTCTTCTTCAAATTGTCTTCCTTTATTTATATAACAATAAAAATAATTCTTCAAATTTTATTTCATTCTTTATGTAATTCTAATAAAACATACTATAAATAATTTTGTCATATGTATAATTTCATTTATTATTTTCTGGTATAAAAATTGTGAAGCCCACGATATTACTTGTTCCTTAATTTTTAATCTATTTAAATGGGATGATTTGGAAGAAATAGTAATACTGGAAGAAAATTTCTCACCAAAAGTGCTAAATTTTGGAAAGAGAAACTCAATGGTTATCAAAATTTTCATAATACCGAGATTGTTCATTAAAAATAAAATAGAAAAAAAAAGAAATCAACATATATATCATTCTTTCATATGTTTTACTTTCTTACTCGTCCTAATAAGATAGTGAAAAAATATAATTATTATTATTTTTTTCCTTTCAAATGAGAAATCCCAATAAATTTATTTATTTTTTCTTACATGTTATTAGAGGTGCAAAGCATACCCAAAAAAATTGAGAACGGAACCAACTCGACCTATATGGGTTGGGTTTGTTTAAATTTTTTAATACATTAGTTCGTTTCTATGTCTTAAAATTATCAACCCCATAGGATTGGATTGGGTGCCTCAACCAAACCAACAGAGACCCGAACTTATATATATATAGGGTGATGATTGAGACCCCCCACACACACAGGCTCGTGGCGGGTGGTGATTGAAAAAAAAAAAAAAAAAAAGTGACCAATCAGGTGAAGAGGGGGTTAAGGGGGTGGGAAAAAAAAGGGGTCCAAGTCATTATTGATATATATAATTCTATTTGTGTGTCTATGTTTTTATGTAATTGGTGTGTTGCAAATACTAAGATGGACTTGATAATACCTAATTATTTCATAGATAAGATCAAGGTTATGACTAATTATATAAATGACTATTTGTGGTTGTTGGCTTTTATTAAATTTTAAAACAAAAATTTACTTTTCTTTTTGTTTGTGTTATGTTAATAAATGTTCAAGACTTGTTTATTTGAATAACTTATAGTTGATTGATTCACATATGTTTAGTAATTTCAATTCCAACGAACTCGCACAATTGGTTTGATTTGATTCCAACGAAGGATTTACTCCATCCTGAATCTAAAAATTTTAAAATAATCATAATTAATTTGATTTTAACTCGTTAGGAACATATTATTTTAATAATTTTTTGATTTTTTACAAAAAGAAAAATGTGCATAAAAGTAGTGATCTAATAACTTAATGGCTTTTTAATTTTTTAACTAAAACTAAAAATTGCCAAACAAGACTTAACCTTTTCAAAAAAGGAAAATTTCACGGACACCAAGTGTCCCTAAACCGAACCAATCACCAATTGTTGGGAGAGTCTCCAATCTATTGTTGTTGGGCGTCATGAACTCACTACGAGGCTCAATTTGAAGATCTCAACTATTTATTTTATTCAGTTTTAAGTGAAAATTATCCATACACAAAAAATAAATAAAAAATTAGATCAATCGAATAATCATAAATATATGATTTTATTAAATTTATTTTTAAAAACAATGAATGATCCATTTTTAAAATTATAGATATGATTCATTTCTTTAAAGATAAATATAATAAAATTATATAGCTATAATTATCAGATTAACTTGATTTTTTTTTAATGTAAATGATTTACACATAAAATTTAATAAAATGAGCAGCTCGAATCATCAAAACAAGCCTTGTGATGGGATCCACGAAAGATTCAACATGTAATATCTCGAATAATATCTTTTTCAAAAATTATACGATAATCTATTTTTGAAATACCTTAAGCTAAATTAGTTATCGTATAATATTAAATAGTTAATTTGATAGTTTGAAAATCATATTTAATTTTAGTACATACAACCATCCGGAATAATACCTTTTTAGGAAATTATACGATAAAAATGTATTATTCGAAGTGTTACACAACAGAAGAATTTAAGATGCACGATACTCGCTATTGTAACTAGAAGTTCGCATCTCACTATTTCGTTCTAAAAATAGAGTAAGGATGCCCCTCTTGTAACTCTCTGAGAAGAAGCTAAGTACCTTTCTTTTTTTTTATCAACAAAAAAAAAAGAAAACTTTATTGATGCACAACGCAGAATACAAGCAAAGAACATCAACAAAGCAAGGGAAAGCACAAAGCATCGAATGCAAGCACTCCCCACGATTGACGAGAGATCAACCAAGAACAACCAAGAAACCAAAACATAGCACCAAAACAAGAAAGCCACAAACACCAAACTCCCTCGAACCAACACCAACACCCGGGGAACACTACAACAAAATTGAATTTTTACAACTTGCAATGCATGCCGTAAAAACTCTTTCACGGCATGCACACAAATGCCGTTGTATGACATGCGTGAAAATTTGAGCATCATTGACAACATGCAGGTAAAGTTGTAAAAAGTAATAAATTAAACATTGATGATATACTTTGTATGTCGTATATAATTTCTTACGACATTTTTGTCATGCCATAAATTATCATACTTTTCATGGCATAATTTTGCATGCCGTAAAAGGTTATTTTTAATATATTTATTGTATACTTTGTATTTCGTATATAATATTTTACGGCATTTTCTTGCATGTCATAAATCATTACACTTTTCACGACATAATTTTATATGCTATAGAATGTCATTTTTAATATATTTGACATACTTTGTATGCCTTATATAATCTTTTACAACATTTTATTGCATATCATAAATCATTACACTTTTCATGACATAATTTTATATGTCGTAGAAGGTTATTTTTAATATTTAATATTTAATATATATACAGGAATATAACTTTGCATAACAGTATATAGACAGTAGCTTATAAAATACAACCTGTTAACAAACCACGTAGAAGCAGCAACTATGAAGTAAACAAAAAAATCTAATATCCATATACCGAACAACCTGCATACTAACTTTTATCCTCAACTTCTATCATATCAAGCTAATAACAATCTCAAACATACAAATAAAAAAAAAGTATCCAAATCATAAGATTTGCTAATCTCTAAAATACGACTTTAAACATCCAAAAATTATAACTACAAATCGTAAATCAATTAGTCTAATATTTAGCCCAAAAGAATGAATTGACTAGGCCATGCAACTGTACTTCTTATTGCATCTTGAAGATCATACATCTCATGAGTAGAACGAAACAACGACACGTTGACTGTCATGCGGTTCACCCATACTTTCCAACACAAAGGTCCAAGAGTCACATGATGCACCTTTGACTTGGGATCCCTTGATGCAATTTGGCCTTCTGCAACCACCAAGTTTGTTCCCCCCCCCCCCTCCCCCTAATGCAACAACTTGCATTTGACATTCTCTAAGCTCGACACACCATTACTTTGATCCTACAAAAATTAAGAGTATATAAGCATACTGTATAACATTCATCCCACACACCATTACTTTGATCTTACAAAAATTAAGAGTATATAAGCATACTATATAACATTCATCCCATTTACCAAGTATTAGTTCAACAAAGGAAATGAAAGTGTCAAAAAGCTTCAAGGAGAACTCACTTATATATGTCATCAATGTCAGAAAATAAAATTCCAACCTGATGACTACATATTTTGAGGTGGTCACACTTATGAGTCTACTCAACCCGATGAATATATAAAAACTAAATGGACATTCTAATTCAAGTGGATCTCTAATAAGTCCCTCAATTCTTCACTAAAGAACACAAGAAGATGATTTTGGAGTCCTCATTATGAGAGTTGTATTAAAAATAAATATGAAAAAAAAAATCTAAAAGTGTAAAAAATCTATAATTAAAAAAATTGAGAAAACAAGTTCGACCCAGGCAGATGAAACAGGTAGCCATTCTCCCCTACTCTCTCTTTCTTTCTCAAAGCAAAATGCCATTCACGTTTCAGTTGGATGAAAACCGTGCTAGAAAGCTATGTATGCCGGTGCAGGACAAGAAATATATTACTAACTACCAAGACTATCGTATGTGGCACACAATTCCGTGTCCTCTATCTCCACACATAAGATTATGCATCAAAATTCACGTATTTCAAAATAGTCATCATTTCTTACAGTTAAGAATGCATTGAATTAGAGAATACAACCCTAAATGTAAAAAACACAATTGTGTTCCTTCTGAGACCATTGAGCTATTATTCAAAGAGCATCACAATTTTTCCTTGGTTTCCTTACCCGATATATGGACTCTCCTGAAAGTAATAGCTAAAACTCATAATCCAAACTCAAGATAAAGCATTCTTTTATTTCAGCTTTTGCCTTCTGTTGCTTTTGCCTAAAAATTTCTTCCTCCTAGCTACGGCACAGTTCTCAATGCTCAAAAAGTAATAACAATAATAAGATCAGAAGAACAGTTGAAACTGCATTTGGCTCTAGATAGGGGCTGAAATTGTATATAGCTCTACATTTTGAAGATTTGTAATTCTTTTCCTCATATTTATTGTCATTTACTATTACTACTACCAGTTATATTTATTTAATTTTCAATGAATAGAGTACTAAAATTGGTTAAAGGATTGTTCTACCAAACCATGCTATTTTAATAACAGATCTTTCAAACTCAAACTCAAGCAATTTGGAATTTGTTTTCCAAACCCATGTTTTGAAAATATGATTTCACTAAAGTTTTGATCTCAAACTATGACTTCAATCATAACAATTGAGACTTCTAAAAAGAGCATAACTTACTGTATCTAAACCAGTTGGAAGGTTTGCAATTGAAGAACCAGCATGTTTAGATAATTTCATAGCTTCAATGCTTTCAGTAACATAACCAACTTCATTCACCTAAAAAACCATAAAAACACTTCATCAAGCATTATAGCTACCACATAATTCCAACAATTAAAGACATGAAGAATAGATAAAAATGTTCTGAAAATACTATTTTCACTCACTGAACTTGGAAGGTTGTCATGAGGAGTAGATTGGAGTAGATCGGAGCTTCTTTGGAAGGGATTGGTACCCTACAATCAAAGATAAACATGCAAGTGATTTAAATATAAAATAACAAACTATTTGAATAAAAATTTACTTGAATTAAATCATCAAACATTATATTATCATGTTTAGCTTTTCCTCTTACATTATTTTGCCTTCTTTCTTTGATAAGCATGGCTCTTATCTCATCAAGTTGTTGTTCTAAGTCCCGCACCTTGCCTTCAAGTTTTCTCACGTGCTCATTTTGGTGTACTTGTGCATCGACCTTAGATGGTAATGCCCCAAATCCCAGCCCTCATACACTCCCACGGCGCTCGGGACCAAAAGTATCAAAAATCGCATCATCTTTTATAGATTTTGGACCCTCATCAGTAGAAACCTTATGAAGTTCTTGAACCTTTTTCTAAAAATATAAAGCGTGTCTTAATAAATTGATGTGAATGCAAATTATAATACAAAAAAAAAAATAATAATAATAATAATAATGAAATAACATTGTACCACAGTTGCATCAAGCACTGCATTCATGGATTTTCCTTCCTTCCTCGTTCGTATGCCCTTTAATCCAAACATCAACTCTTGTTATGGATGATGGTGCTCGACTTTCTCTTCTCTAGAAAATAAAATAGAAAATGAAAATCAACATGATTAAAAACAATCTCATAGTAACCACACTTCATACCCAATTTACAAAACTACTTGAATCACTCTTAAAATTTATTATTCCAATAAAATGACCATATAAAACTTAGAAGTTATTGTGTTAGAGAAAAAAAAAACCTTGAAAGATGCACCTAGGATTTATCAATCTAGACCCAGGTAATCTCTGGATACGATTGTGCTCAGAGCTACATGTAATCTCTGGATTCAAACCCAAGTAAATGAGTCCACTTCCAATGAAAGAAGAGGGAAGCAAAAATTTAAAATAAGGGCACTACAATTCTATTTCTTGTCAACCAAACAAATAAATTAAATTATATAAACCATACTATTTCTTGTCAACCAAACAAATAAATTAAATTATATAAACCATACATATGTCTACTAGGAATTGATGTTAGCCACTGCTATTGGTTGGGCATACCAATTTTGTTCATAAGAGTTGATGCTTTTATACCATACTGTGTATTTAATTTTGAAAAGACTTTTCAATGTTCTTCACAATTGTAAAATGATAGTGAAGGATAAAGGGAATTTGGTAATTTAAAATATTTAGCATTATGTTGGACATTAAGAACCTGGTATGGTGTTAAACAAATAATTTTTCTATTTAATAGGATTAGTTTTTTTTTTTTTTGCCTTTAAGTATTAGGTATATTTGGGGTCATTTTTAAAGCAATTTAATGAGAGAGAGAGAGAGAGAGAGAGAGGAAAAAAAAAAAGAAGAAGAAGAAGAAGAAAATTCTCTAGTATAGTATTCCAGATGTAAAACAATTAACAGTGTTATTATTACTAAACATTTATGATAGAAATCTGTATGTCTGAATGCTAAACATTAAGGCGGAACTTCCCTCTATCATAGAGTTGCATCTTCCCAAAATCCTGCATTATATAAGTTTCCATCTAATAATAGGCTATAGAATACGAGCAAATTGTATGGTACAGAATTTTATTAGTTATTACTATTGCTCCCCTTTGTAGCTTAATGTTAACCTTCCAAATGAATTTCAGTAAACTAAATTAGGTATTGGTGACTATACCATAGTTGTTTTGAATGCCATGCTATAGCAACAAAGTGTCTGAAAGTTACTGCCTCTTATCTTTGAAGCTTGCATTCTATAATAGAATTATATGTTCAATATGCAATGTAATGGTTCATTTCGTTGGAGTTATGATGCAGCCAATACTCATTTTTCAGAAAATAATAACCTATGTAGTAGCCTTTATATACAAAAAAAAATCATACATATGTCTCATTTTATATACCTTCATTGGAAGTCAAAATGAAGTGTTTTTATTAATCTTGAGGAGTTGGAGAAACAATCGCCCCACTCAAAGACCACAGTCATTAGTGTGAGTGAAATTTCAGTTGGTCAGAAAGATGTCTCAGCATCAAGTTCTCTCATCAAGCTCTAGAATCACAATCCACAAGCCAAAGTTATTTTAAGAACAAGAAACTAAAAAGCCATCTCATAATAGGACATCCATAACTGACAATACTTAAACAGCACAAAACACAGCATATGAACAAGACTTTTGGACAAACCAAGCATTATATTATATATTTGCTATTCAACATTTACGAAGAGAAATTTTCAAAACTGTTAACATTTCATCCCAAACATAGCAACCTAGAAACCAAAAGCAAGCAAAATCAAAAAATCAGATTTGGACTTCCCAAATATTGAATAAGGTTCACTTTGCAAATGAATGAAATTGATTTGAGACAAAAATAGAATTTCCCTAACAATGCAAGCTTGCATATTCAAAGATTAGAAATTACCTTCACAAAGAGCAAGCTTAACCTTCCTTCCCTTGCAATGTTTGAAAGCAAAAAGCTCGTATATATCAATCTCTGCTAGAAGGATATCAATGGCCAGATGATCTTTCTGAAAAATTCAATTCTCCATAAAATCAAAATGGGAAAAAACAGAAACCTTAATGTTCAACAGAAAATAATCACAAAAAATTTAATTTCCCCTTCTTACAGGTAAAATAGAACTGGATTAGTTTCCACCTCACTATATGAACTATATGAACTTCATGAATATATGATTGTTAAGTAGAGAGGCAAATCAAATAAGAACTAGCCAAGCTGAAGTCACAACCCATAACGCGCTTTCATTTAGAATGTACAATCAATCATACTGGTTAAATGCACTTCATTTTCTTCCATTTTACAGCAAACAACAATAAGGTACCAAATGCACTTCATTTTCTTCCATTTTACAGTAACCTTGGCTGAGGAAACACCAACTGTATTAAATGATAAACTCATAACTTTCTTGTTAATGTTTAATTATCGATCCACTGGATCACATTAGCTATCATCCCAAAAAAAAAAAAAAAGAAAACTAGACTGATTGATATACCAGAACATACATCAGATGGAACGACAAGTAAGCTGCCTTTGTCATACAAGTAGTTCTGTTTATACTGTTGTTTAGCTCACAAACTGTATAAGTCCCAAAATAATAGAGATACAAAGGCAGTGGCTTTCTCTTCCCTCTCTCTTGTAATACTTTATTGCAGTTTGATAAATATAATACACTAATGGCTCCAATAGAAATATCAATAGTAATTTATTGCTCTGGGAACTAATGATATATATGACTGCCATGATTATAAGAATTAAGGTTAAGAATGGTTGTCATATTTAAGTGGGTACGTACATCTTATTTGGAATCAAATATGTAAGTGTTCATTAGGCAAGTGAAAGAATGTTTGATTCATGAAACTCATCATTACTGGTCTTAATGGCCATACTTGTTATATTCATGAATTTTTGATTGACTTTAATGATCATATTAAAGTGATTCATGGAACCTATGTGACAGTGTGAATCTTAAATGCATCCCCATTATCACATTAAAATGCTTACGAAATCTAAAGAACAAATCATGAATGTTCATGGAATATTTTTTTTCTTTTTTAATTGGTAGAAAAATATGAAAAGAATTACATTCAGAATTATAGTCCAATAGTTATAAAAACTCTAAAAACCAATCTAATAACTAACCAAGTTAAGAAAAAACACCATAATGGGGATATAATAAACAATACAACAAAGACCATCATAATTATTAAATGAACATTAAATATTGCATAATTAAATATGATATGATGAGATATAATACAATAGAAATAAAGACAGGAAATGGATTGTCTACTCTTAACAGATAAAGATAAGTATAAAGCTTTTCCCGCACTCTATTTATATGCAACATATACAATTTTTTCCTCTAACTTTTCATCTAATCACCAGGAGAAAACAAGCATTAAAAAAGTGACTAAGGAGAGAGAAAATTTGTAATCTGCTCCACATTTGTTGGCGTGAAGGTTAAATTAGCTTTTGGTGTGGAGACTAATGTTGTGTTTGGTTGGAGGATTTGAGGAGGGATTTGGAAAAGAAAATAGAAAAGATAAGTAAAATGTGAATAAAACATACCTATATTTCACCTAGTTTCACACACACCTTTTCCCTTTCCTTTTCCAAATCCCTCTCCAAATCCTCTAAACCAATCACAGCGTAAAGCAACAATAAAAGATGGTATTCTAGTCAACCATAACTACATGGCTCCAATAGAAAAGCAGTGGCCTAACCACAAGGAAAATTCAAGCATACCAATAGAAACAAAGAACAGAGCAAAAAAGGAAAAAAGAAGAACATTGAAACCCCCTTTATGCAAAGATTAATAATTAACATTTTGTCATAAATCAATTTTGAACACAAAACAACCTACAAAAGAGCTGAGAAGATTTTCATCTTCTTATAAGCAAATTCCTTTTTCATACAAATTTGTGCCCATATTGTTTATCAACAGAAAAATTGAAACTAGATGTACAAGAAAATTAGTCCATAGAAAATTCTATCACAATGAAGTAGATATAAATTCTTCATAGATACAAACTCTAAACTTGAAATTGAAATGGAATGCAACTTAATAATAGAGAGAGAAGGTTAATAACATAAAATAATTCTTTATGATTTTAACAGTAAAACCAAAACATATTTTAGTGAAATCGTTCTGAAGTTCAAGAAGAAGAGATCAAATTGTTCAGGTGGGAATTTGTTACCTAGGTTAGAGGCCAAGAGGTTGAAAGAGAAGCAATTGATCATCTGTATCACGAAATAGACGCCGAACTCGGTGAAAACAAGAGCTTCAATTCCACGCCTAATGTAAAATCTATAAGATTAATCATCTGTAGTTTTCCTTCTGATCACGTAGCAGAAGGAATGATGCAGTTCAGTGAATCAATTTCCTCCAAACCAATGTTCGATCAAATATGAAATTCCTATCTCATTTGTCTCTCTAGAAGTACGAATTAGTCCTGGTGAATAAAAATTGAAGTAAAATATTTTTGACAAAAAGATTTTAGGGTTAAATATACTCACACCCCCCTAAGTTTATATTTATTACAGTTTTTCCTTCTCACATTTACAAAATTACACTGACCCCCTTGTCAGTGTAACTATTTGACACTGTTAACTTTTTAAGTTAAAATGACATATTTACCCTTAATATTTACATATATTTACATATATTTACATATATTTTAAATGGTAAATTACATTGACACCCCCTTGAGGTTTCAATTTAATACGAATCTCCTCTGACATTTAAAAAAAAAAACTAATTTAATAAAAATAAATATAAAGAAATATATTTAATTTGTAAAAACTTATTTCTAACCACTCAAAAGATAAAAATTATATAAAAATGATAATTATTTTTTATTTTTTATTTCTTAACCAAATTAATTTTTAATTTTTAAAACAAATTCTAAAAATCAAATCATACTTAGTCTAAGAATCTTTTGATAAGTCATTTCCTACGTTTGTAACTTATTTAATTATTTGTCAATTTTACGACATTTTTAACATCTGAGGCATGTTTGGTAACCATTTTGTTTTCAGTTTTCAATTTATATTTACAAAATTTAAAAAACAGCCATAAAAACTTGTTTGATAATTTTTTGGGTTTATAAATGATTGTCTCAGTTTGTAAATTTGAGAAAAAAAATATAAATTCAAAAAATGAGTTTACGTTGGTTTTTAAACAGAAATTTAAAAATTTGACTAACAAAAAAAAAATTCAATTAATTTCTTTTTCAAATAATTTTTTTTTTCCAATGAATTTTTTTTCAATGAATTTTTTTTTCAACTAATACTAACCGAAGAGGCAATTGGTAATGCTACTTTAAACTTTGGAGAGGGAATTGTAATTTCTAAAATGTGAGGGTGTCAATGTAATTTACCCATGAGGGTAAAACTGGTATTTAAAAAAATTAAAATTGCTGACATCAGCAAAATCTATTAGTTGACTTAACAGTCAACTAACTGATGAAACAATCTGTAATGAAACTTTAAACTTTAGGGAGGGAGATGGAATTTCCAAAAGGTAATGAAGGAACTGTAATAAATATAAACCTTAGGAGGTGGCAATGTAATTTATAAACTTTAACAATATTAATAAGTAAATAAAAAATTGAAGTAAAAAATTTTAGACAAAGATTTTTAAGCATGAGTTTATAAATTAAAAAATTGTACATTATAAATAGAATATCTACTAGATTTTATAAATAAAAAAATTGTCTTATCTACTAGAAATTTATAAATATTTAAGAACATGAATTGTTTTTTTATTATTATTTAAATAGGTAGTACATCTAAAATTGTCATATCTACTAAAAAAATTAAAAAACATTTATTGATTTATAAAATTATGACTTTTTGAGTGTGAAAATAAATTTATTTTTAAAAAGAAAATTTTAGTAAGAATTTTCACTACATACTAATGCATGCTATGTAAAATTATGATATGTTATAATGTAAAATGCATGTCATCTTAAGTATAAATATTTCACGGCATATTTTTGCAAGCCGTGAAAGTATATATATTATTTTTGTATTAAAAAAAATCTAGATTGTAACTAGAATATCTGGTTTATTGGGAAAAAAAATAAAAATTTCTCATATCTACTAGAAATTTATAAATATTTAAGAACATCTAGAATTTTTTATTATTATTTATAATTAAAATATAATTTCTCTAGAGAATGAGAGAGTTTAGGACAAAAACAAGTATGGATCTAGAATGAGAGAGTGTGGCATAAGTTTTTAAATAATTTTTTTTAAAACTTTTAAATTCAAATAATTTACATATACTTAGAAAGAAAATATTTTTTAATTTTCTAAAAAAATCACTAAATTCAAAAAAATATAAAATTTAATATTTTACGACATGAAATGTATTTTGTCTTAAGTGCAAATATTTTATAACATATTTTTGTATGTCACGAAAATATACATTTTTTACGGCATACTTTTACATGTCATAAAAAATCAGATTGAATTTTTTTTTTTTTTTTTTTTTTTTTGTAGAAATTTTCACAACATTCATTAGCATGTCATGTAAAGTTATAATATTTTACAACATGAAATGTATGTCGTCTTAAGTACAAATATTTTACGACATATTTTTGTAAGTCGTAAAAGCATACATTTTTTAAGGCATACTTTTTCATGTTATAAATATATGAATCAACGATTTACACAGTATGTATACTGTTATTGACAAAACATTAACGGCTTGCAAAAAAAAAAATGTCGTAGAATGTATTAACTATGACATGCATTTAATGCATGCCGTAAACATTATGCCGTAAATAGTTAGTTTTGTTGTAGTGTTAGTTTTTGTCTTCTGAGGTATTATTTATAAGTTCCCGAGTTAGATTACTTGTTAAATTATTTTTATTACTATTAATATGTTCTATTTCAGAAAATTTATCCAGCAGTTCCATTGCAAGAGTCTCCCTCGCACTTGCACTGTAACGCCCCAAAAAAATATAGAAACCTGAACTATCCATTCCACACCTCAAGTATATACAATATTCATTCAACAAGCAGAAGTTTAATTAAATCCCAAAACATTCTATATATATAACAACATTGTTAATATTACAAAATCATATCACATGCATTAATACATTCACTGATTCAAAAACCTAAATTTTTAGCATGTGATTGATAAGTATTAATATTTAAACTATTATAAATTCATGCCTTATTGGCTACAGGTTTTCCAAGATTATACTTGATTACAACAAAAATGAGTTTTAAGCTTCATACATAGAAAGCCCTAGGCTTACACAAAACAAAACTCAAAACAAGCATTTAGCTCCAGCGTCCTCCCAATACCCTTGGCGGATGCATACCATCAGCACCTGAAATATTTTTCCACATGGGCTGAGCTAAAACCCAGTAGAGACAAGTTTAATGTTATGTATGATGTTTAACAAAACCATATAGTGAATGCCTATGAAACATCATTACATAACATGCATTTCCCCTTTTTGAAACAATGCTATGCCAAAGTTCAATTCACAATTAATATCTTTACTTCAAAATAGAAAACACGACAATAAATATACACACACTAATAATCTTTAGGTACGTGTCTGCAAGTAAGCTATAAAAGCACTACCAAAGTCACTTTACCGGCAACTAATCGGAAGGAAGGTATCCTAACCGCGTGGATATTTGAACTTTCACCAAGGACACAAAAGCCAACTTGATTAACCACTACCACACCCCTAACCAGATTCATCACTGTATTCACTTATTTTTCTCAAAACAATACTCTTCGAATGCATAGGCATGAAACAGTTGAATAAATGAAATGCATGAGTGAATTGGTTTCAGTTAACCTATCTCTCATGTAATTTCTATAACAAGCAATGTTATCATCCACCAATAGCCAAAATAGTTATCTCTATTCAATATATTCCAAAATAGACAATATATAAATCAAGAGCATAACTAGCAATTCCAACTAATAGCCCAAAGTTATAAGTTCACCATGAAGTTCACAACTTCTCAACATTTCAAATGCTCCCTCAACATGAAGCCTTTTTAGGTTTTGATAAAATTCCAAAGGTTTGCCATGTTGAAAGAATCTCTACAAGTTTTCCAAGGCCACACTTCATTTCCAACAACCGAAAAAAGTTCCAAGACAATAATAGGAAAAAATCCCTCTTTCATACCTTCCAAATAAGCATAAATCAAAGCCCTAATCTCATAAAGCATTAATTTCTTTTACCGAATAACACATAGCAAAGCTAAATAACATGCAAATCATTAAAAGGGTCCCTACCTCAAAGCAAGAGGAAGAATGGAGCAACACTAGAAAATCAACGGAGTCAAAAACTTGAAATTTACAGATTAAAATGAAGCCCTTCACGCACTCTACTTTTTTAACTCTAGCACTAGGAGTAGAAAATGGATGAAACTAGATGAAAACTAAGGTTTTATAGCTTAGAGACTCTGAAATGCCGAAAAGAGGTGTGTGGAAGAAGATAAGCTCAAAAAAATGGATATTTTCATAATATTACAAACTCTCATATTCCACTAAAATCATATCTGAAAATCAAACACACCCTAAGAACTGATGTAGTCTACTATATACATAAACCTAATGCTTTTATCTCACATGGTGAGAGATTTTGAGTCCAACAAATATATATATTTTTAAGTATGGAAAAACTATTATGAATTAGATTTGATTTTGTACACAAATTGAGACATGCTCCCTCACCATTCAACTAGCAACTCTATTTAATTTGATACATGCATGGGGAGCTTTTAAGACTTTTTCTTCTAATTTTTCACCAATGAAAACTAAATTATCTCTCAGAAGCATAAAAAGATATTGATGTAGTTCTATTCTTTAGATCTGGCTATCCAAACATAGCTTTACAATGTTTAAGGACGAAATTGACAAAACTAAAACTTTGAATAGCAAATTGGTACGAAATGCAAATTTTAGGAACATTTGAAAAAAAAAAAAAAAAACAAGTATCATACCCTTAATAATTTAGATGATAGTTCAAAATTCGATCATTTTGACTCAAATTTGAAACTTCATAAATGAAATTGATATATTAAAAATTGAAGGACTAAGAATATTGTTGCATATCACAAAAGGATAAATACAAATATTTTATTTATTTATTTTTCTACTAATGTCTAATGTGAAAAGGGCTACAAGGGGGCAGCCCCCCCCCCTTCATTTTATTTATTACTTAAATTAAATAAGAAAGTGTCATTGAAATTAAACAGTCTTGATGGGTACAATTTATGTTGACACAAAGGCTAATAGGCGATGGAGGCAAAATATCACCATTCAATTGCTCTTATTAACATACAAAAACAGAACAAGCATTTAAACCCCTTGCATATTACATTAGACCCAAAATCACTAGAACAACAACCTCCCAAGATGAGCAACAATTTTATTTGTTTTGTGGAGAGTAGTGACAATAGCCGCATGAGGATGGCAAGATTAACTTGAGCTGAGAGAATTTTAATTTTCTTTATTAGATGGCAATTTGACTTTGTTATGGTATTCTGTAAGTGCCCATAACGGAAATATATTCCTGTAGGCTGCATAGTGTAACATGCAGTTCTTCATGAAAACTCCGGTAATTTCCTGTGTTTGTCAAAAAAAAAAAAAAAGAAAAGAGGGAAGAATGTAAATTTTTAATAAAAAGTAAAATAATATTGATCGAAGAATTGAAATTAATTTTTGTTTGTCCTCTCTTTTGTGTATTAATCATATTTATGACAGAGGGTAAAATTGGTTGTGTCGTAGAAAATTGATGAATACCTCTTGAGGGAAATCTCCGTTTTCCATTTGGGAATTGATCAGCAACTTTGCAGCACGATGTAGAGGTCTTGGGTCTCTCTTGGCCTAGTTAGTTACAGAATTTAAAGAACATCACAAATTTTGTTTTGAATATTGCTTGTGTTAATTTGTCGAGCTTGTATATGTAGATGAAGTTTTACCTGGCCGGAATGAATTAAACCCATCATGGCCCATGAAGTATGCACCAAATTGGCTCGATTTTCTTCTAGTGGTACATATTTCTGTTGTGACACAAAGAATATAGAATTAGTTAATTAATTATACATGGTAATAAATGAATTAATGATTAAAAGAAAAAGTTAACTAGCTAGCTAGCTAGTATGCATTGATTTTGGTTAAGGATTCATATTTTGGATGGAAGTTAAAAAATAAACCTTGAGGGGACTAGAAAGGTAACTCTCTCCCCAACCTCCATTGTCTCGTTGGGACGACAACAAAAATTCAACACCTTTACGGATGGCTGCACAATTGTTGTATGTCTTCCCCGCTGCTACAAACCCTCCCAGCGCAAACCATGTCCCGTACGTGAAGCAAACCCCCCAATTCCCATACCTACCACATTCACATTCACAATTGCATGAGAGAGAAATATAGCAGGTTCAAACAAAACTAAGACATGTATTCTAATAATGTGAGATCAATTCTTTTTCATTATATTTTGCTTTGTTAATAGTTATATGCTCAATTAAATTAACTAAATTCATATAATTTTTTTTACTATTGCATCTCATGCTTGTGTAGGCCTTTCACCCAAGTATTTCCATTTACAGTAATTATACACACACACACACACACACACAGATAGTTGGGAACAACATACCATGACCCATCTGGCAATTGGATATCTTCAAGGAAATGAACTGCGTTTTTGATGAAAACTTCAATCTCCATTTTGCGGTGTCCTGGATATAATTTCTTGAATAACACAAAAGCCTGGATTGATGATGCTGTGCATTCTACATACTCGTGTTCAATTACAATATCAGCAAAAGTCTCTGTAGGATTAAGAAGCTGCCCCCAAAAAAAAAAAAAAATTCAAAATTGCAAATTAAATGAAAAAAGGGTGTTTGTGTTTGCACTACAAAAAGCATTAAGAAGTATTACCTCTAGCCAAGACCCGGCTTTTACTGGCTCCCAAGCTGCTAAACCTCCAGTTTTACTCTGTAAACATTGAGAAACAAAAAAATAAATAAATAAATAAAATAAAATTATATATTTTTCATACGATCTCAA
Source organism: Camellia granthamiana (assembly GCA_036172215.1). Lineage (NCBI taxonomy): Eukaryota > Viridiplantae > Streptophyta > Magnoliopsida > Ericales > Theaceae > Camellia > Camellia granthamiana. Next base: position 90,035,325 of record CM069912.1, read on the forward strand.
TGTACGCATAAAAAATCTATACAAATATTATAAAAAAAGTGCATTAAGAAGATTTTAACTATTTTATCATTATTTATATTTTAGTGACAATTCAGTGAGCCGTTTTTAACATGACCCTTTCTTTTAAACCATTTACTAGAGCTGTATTAACAATTAAGAAAAATTGAGTGTGCTAATGCTATTGTACAATTTTAAATTACAAAAGTGTTACCTGTAATGAAAGAATGACATTCACAGCATCATACAATCTTTCAATCTCATGTTTTTCACCAACAATTTCGGGTGGCAATTGAGACAGCAACAGACAACACTGCAAAAGGAAAAGAACTCATTCATATTTACAGAACTTACTATCACAGCATCAAATTGTACTTTAAAAAACAAAAAGAGCAAAAACAAAAGACACAGAAAAAAAATGTCACCTTAAGCCCTTCTGCTGTGCAATCTGAGACTTGCCAACCATGATCTTGATCAGAGAAAGTCCAAGATCCTTTAGAAATGTGCCTGAACATCTTTTTAAAATCACCAAAAGGGTTGTCCATCACCTTTGAAATTGAAGGATAAGAAGAGAAAGAAGCAGGGAAGAATGAATAAAATTGATTGTTATTATAAATTATACTTTGAAAATAAACTCAAAAATATTTATAAAAAGAAAAAAAAAACAAAACAAAACAAATTTGAGAAAAAATAAAATAAAAGATAAACCTGTGATTTCTTTATGAAATCATGGCCTTTTCTAAGAACTTCCCCTGTTTCTTCAAGCATATTACAAGCCAATATTGCTTGAACTGAAAAACCTGTGTCCCATTGTTGACTGCCAAAACTCTGCAATAAAATAAAAAAATAAAACAAAACAAAAAGAAAGGAGACATATTAGAAATAGAATGGTCCTCCATTAATTTTTATTTTATTTATTTATTTATTTATTTATTTTTACAAATAACTAGTAGTACCTGCATTTTAATTCCATCTTCAGCAACCCAGATGTAATCTGGGATCCTAGCAAGATGCTTCTTATAATAATCACCATTAGGATCTTCCACCCAACAACAAAGCATGCATAAAACCTTCTCGACACATCCGATGGTAATGTACCGACTAATTTCATCTTCATAGTGGATGTGCTCCATTGTCTTTGCAAGTGCTTTCTCTCTCAATTTGTTGAAGGGCCAACGCGTAAGCAACGGCTCTGTTGTTATGTACAGACTATCCCACATCAAATCCTGTATTAGAGGACGCTGGTGATACAAATCTTCCTGTAATGTAATGCCATGGCACCACCACCCAGTAATTTGTTACAAATTCATTAATTTCAACAATAAGTTTAAAAACACAGAAACTAAACACGGGATATAGTTATGGAAAGGATGGACATACCTTAGCACAAGCATGCCGGTATTTCTTTCAATTAACTTCTTCATAAGGTTGAGAATGAAGCTCTTTCCTCAATTGTTTAACAAGATCAGTAATTGGTCCAACAAATCTCTTCCCGTATAGGTATGACATTGGCATGTAAGTCATCCTACAGTAGCACCACATTTTTGCTGCATTCAAGTCATCAATATAAAAAGTTATATGCTTTTTTTTTTTTTTTTTCAAATGTAAAGTTTAATATAACAAACTTAAAAGTAGATCAACCTAAATACCTGGATGCATAGGAAGATAAGAAGGCAAGATCCAGAACTCTGGTGGCATGGGGATGCACCCTAACCAATCGAATAGACCAAATATCTGCACAAAACCAAATTAAAATAATAAATTACATAAATTAATTATATTAAAGATGATGAATAGGATGAGATTGAGATTGAGATTGAAATAGTAGTGAGTGAGTACCGAAAGCCAAGTCTTTCCCCAAGAGGGAATAGCAACAACACCGCCATGATCATGGATCCATTTACGACCTCTTTCAACAGCATTGTTACGACCACCAAATGGGCCATCTCCCAGAATTCGCATGCATATGTAGCTGAGTACAGTACAAAACATTATGCTGTGCCCTTCTATGTGGAATCCCCATCCTCCGTCTTCATTCTATAGTCATCAATTATTTATTAATCACACCAATAAAAAATCACACTTACATACATTCATACATAAAGATTTTATCATATATTTTTTATACTTGGTGGTTGTATACATATCGAAGAATCTCCTTTTTGTGTTCTGGTGAAAATGTTTCATCCAGATGCCCTGTAATGTACAAACACATCACCTGCACCACCATGTAGTACAACCATGTATTAGTATGCCTTTCTAGATAGTAATTTTACATGTACCAAATTCAATCATAAAATCGGACACAAAACACTTGTCCCATTGTGCAATCTTTCTTTCTTTCTTTTTTATGAAGTATGAAAAAAAATTAAAATTGCGAAGTGGCATGCATGTATACCAGTGGAGGAACAAAGAATAAGGGGCCGGCATTCTCAGCAGCCCAATGGCCATCTTTGGTCTGCATAGCAGAAAAGAAGCGTAGCGCCCTCTTGAGGGTGATGTTGGCAGCCTCATACGTTACATCCTCCTCTTCACCAACCTTCACTGGCGGTATTGTTTGTTCAAAATTATTTTCCTTCAACATCTGCATAGAAATGGAAATAAAAGATATATTGAGAGAGTGATTGAAAGAGATAATATGGTAGAGTGATTGAAAGGGATAACACACTCTGTATTTCAATATCTGAGAACCAAGCAGAGACTCCATTATATAGGAGTGTGATTACAAACATTATGATGATACATTGTAATATAATAAGGAAAGCAACCGAAAGCATAAGTAAAAGAAGCCGAAAGCAAAAGCAAAGGAATCCAATCCTATCATCTGAGCTAGCAGCTGAATATATTAATATATAACATATGATATTTATATTAAGTATATATTAATATATTAACAGCATACAGCTGGTATTATTTATCAATAGTTTGATTTTCAACACCCCCCCTCAAGCTACGTTGTAGATGTTAATCATTCCCAATTTTTCCGTCAGATCGTCAAAGGTTACTCGAGCAAGAGCTTTTGTGAGAATGTCAGCCTTTTGACAGTTTGTTGGAGTGTAGCTGACTTGAAAAACTCCTTCTTCAATCTTTTCCTTGATAAAGTGTCGATCTATCTCCACGTGTTTAGTTCGATCATGATGAACTGGATTCTTAGTTATACTGATGGCGGCTTGGTTGTCGCAGTATAGAACCATGGGATGCGCAGATGGAACCCGTAATTCTTCTAACAGCCTGTTCAACCAGATTCCCTCACAGATACCTAATGCCATAGCACGAAATTCTGCCTCAGCACTACTACGGGCTACCACTGACTGTTTCTTGCTTCGCCATGTAACCGCGTTCCCCCAAACAAACAAACAATAGCCAAAAGTTGATCTTCGATCAGTCACTGAACCTGCCCAATCTGCATCTGAAAGAATCTCAATTTTTCTATTTGTTGTTCTTTGGAAGAAGAGACCCTTTCCCGGTGTCCTTTTTAGGTACCTTAATATTCTGGTCACAGCAGTCATGTGTTTTTCGGTTGGATTATTCATGAATTGACTGACCACACTAACAGAGAAGCCGATATCTGGCCTTGTATGAGAAAGATAAATGAGTTTTCCCACAAGACGTTGATATCTTCCTTTATCACTTGGTGCACTACCGTCACTTTCTTCCAGTTTGATAGTTGTGTCCATAGGTGTTTCTGCCGGCTTGCATCCTAGCATCCCTGTTTCATTCAGTAAGTCTAGAACGTATTTACGTTGTGAGACTGCTATACCTTTCTTTGACCTAGCAATCTCCATTCCAAGAAAGTACTTAAGGTTTCCAAGATCTTTAATCTCAAATTCCTTTGTTAGGAATTTTTTAAGTAAGCCAATTTCCTCTTCATGATCACCTGTTAAAATTATGTCATCCACATAAACAATGATAATTGCCAATTTCCCTCCTGGGGGAGTGCTTCACAAATAATGTATGATCGAATTGACATTGAACAAAACCGTACCCTTTCACTGCCTTAGTGAACCGTTCAAACCAGGCCCTGGGAGATTGTTTGAGACCATACAAGGATTTTCGGAGTCTGCAAACTTTGTTGAAATTTGATGTCGTCTCAAGTCCAGCAGGAATGTCCATGTAAACTTCTTCCTCTAAGTCACCATTGAGGGAGGCGTTTTTCACATCAAGTTGGTGAAGTGACCAATCGAGATTAGCTGCCAAGGATAAAAGTACACAAACAGTGTTGAGCTTGGCAACTGGAGCAAAGGTTTCCTGATAGTCAATGCCATAGGATTGGGAGAATCCTTTGGCGACCAACCGAGCTTTATAACGTTCTACATTACCATCTGCCTTGTGCTTTACTGTGAAAATCTACTTACACCCAACTGGTTTCTTACCTGTTGGAAGATCAGTAATTGTCCAAGTACCATTCTTTTCCAGAGCCCGAGCTTCCTCATTGACTGCCGCCTTCCACTTCGGATACTTGAAAGCTTCCTGAATATTCCGAGGAATGGGTATCTCTGTGATGCTAGAAGTGAAGGCATGAAACGAAGGTGATAGCTTATCATAAGAAATAAAGTTCCCAATGGGATGCTGAGTACATGATCTAACTCATTTTCTCCAAGCTATGGGCATATTAAGAATACTATTTTCTAACTCAGAATTATTAGTACTATCTATGGGAGGAATATTGTCACCTGGAATGTTGCTTGGATTAGAACCCGGTTCAGCCTCATGGGATTGTTGAGAAAGTGCTCCTTCCTCCGTTTCCTCTTGGATGTGTTCATTATCCTGCAAGTCAACAATGAACTCGGAATTGTCGGCAGGTAAAGATTGATTCAATGACTCAGGAGGTGTGGGATTTTTGGTGGTGAGGGATGGCTCACTAAATGACTCAAGGGTCCAAAATTGATATTCCTGGGTTGGAGTCTCCCCCTGAATATCGATTTGAGGGTAGTAAGACTGGGTTTCAAAAAATGTGACATCCATGGAATTGTAGAATTTCCTTGTGACCGGAGAGTAACACTTATACCCTTTTTGATGTGACGAATACCCAATGAAGATACACTTGAGTGACCTGGGATCAAGTTTACTTCGATACTGTTGATGGATATGAATAAAGACAGAGCACCCGAAAATTTTTGGTGGGATGGTGGAGATGAGGCGAGTAGTTGGAAAGGATTTTAGGAGAAGTTGACAAGGAGTTTGGAATTGTAGTACCTTAGATGGCATCCTATTGATAAGGTAGGCTGCTGTAAGAACAGCTTCCCCCTAGAAGAATTGTGGAACATTTGTGGAAAACATTAGCGATCTAGCAACATCTAACAAATGCCTATTTTTCCGTTCAGCGATGCCGTTTTGTTGTGGGGTGTCAACACATGAACTTAAGTGAACTATCCCTTCTTTTGCTAAAAAGTCTCCTAGAATGGAGTTGAAATAGTCCCGAGCATTATCAGACTTTAGAATTTGGATTTTTGATTGGAATTGTGTCTGAATCATAATTTGAAAATTTTTGAAGATTTGGCTTGTTTCAGATTTGTCTTTCATGAGGAAGATCCAGGTTAATCTAGTATGATCATCTATGAATGAAACAAACCACCTAGTACCAGTTACATTTTTTATTCTTGATGGACCCCAGATGTCACAATGAATTAGTGAGAATGGACGAGACGCTTTATAGGATTGAATGGGAAAATGGGACCGTACATGTTTAGACAATTGACAGATTTCACAATCAAAAGGTTTTAGAGTTTTAAATAATGAAGGAAATAAATGCTTGAGATACATAACATTAGGATGACCTAAGCGATAGTGCCACAACATAATTGCTCTATCGTTATTTTGACACAAAACCGAAAAAGAACTACCATGAATTGCCGTTTGATGTTGTTCCTGTGGATAGTGGCGTTCCTTAAGGATGTAAAGTCCAGAGCATTCCTCAGTATTGCCAATCGTCTTCCCCGAATCCAAATCCTGAAATTCACAATGAGTGGCGAAAAAATTAGTAACACACCTCTTTTCCTTAGTGAGTTTACTAATTGACAATAAATTACAGTCCAAGTCAGGAACAAGGAGAACAGAGTTGAGAATAAGATTCCTAGACAGCACAACTGAACCTGTACCGGCAACCTTTGATAGTGAACCATCTGCTATTCGGACCGTTAAATTATTTTGACATGAGCTATATGTATCAAAAATTGTTGCATCTCCCGTCATATGATCAGATGCTCCTGAGTCCACAATCCAAGGTTTTTTACGTTTCTTACCAATAGTAAAGGCGTTCAAAGAATTACCTTTGTGAGCCAAGGTTCCGGATCCAATGATATGGTTGGAAGACGAACCAGATTGTGACTGTAGTAGTTTCTGGAGCATCTCCATTTGCTCCTTGGTGAAAGGGCTTGCTGCAGGTTGTGGTGATAGTTCATTTGTACCTACATGATTACCTCGTCCTTCTTTCTCAAGAGGCTGACGTGGCTTCCAATTTGCTGGCTTTCCATGAATCTTCCAGCAAGTTTCTCTCGAGTGACCCGGCTTTCTGCAATGATCACACCAAGGCCTACCTCCTTTATTTTTCTAACGGTTGTCAATAGGAGCGAATTGAGTCTTAAGAGCCGAGCTATCTGCCATATTCAGTTGTTGATGGGATTCCATCATGAGTTTTTTCCGACTTTCTTCGCGACGGACTTCAGAGAATGCCTCTATAAGGCTAGGTAGCGGTTTTACTCCCATAATTCTTCCTCTGATTTCATCAAGATTTGTGTTCAATCCTAACAAGAATTTAAACACACGCTTCCCTTCGACAATATTTTTATACAACAAACCATCAGCAACACACTGCCAGTTATGAACCTCAAACGTATCAAGTTGACGCCATAGACGAGTAAGGGTATTGAAATATTCAGTTACCGTAAGATTGTCTTGGCGTAAATCGTGGAGGGAGCTTTCAAGCTGGATGATTTCAGATCTGTTTTCCTTGTCCGAAAACGTTTCTTTTGCCATGTCCTAGATCTCTTTGGCAGTATCAAATGACAGAAAATTTTCGTCAATGTCAGTGGTCATAGAGTTGACGAGCCACGACATGACCATATTATTTTCAGCTATCCACCTTTTGTAGGTTCATGCTGTGGTTTCTGGTAGCGCTGAGGCTCCGGTGATGTAGGCATCTTTCTCCTTTCCCCGTATAAACATTAATATGGATTGAGACTATTGCAAATAATTTTGCCCATTCAGTTTATGGGCAGTGATCGGAAGATGAGAGGTTTCCATTTGATGAGAGGATAAAGATGATGAGATGATAATATCAGAAGAAGAGGAGGATGAGTCAATAGCCATTCCAAAAGCTGGACCGTATTTAGTCATGAAATAGAAGGATAGATTTGAGTAGAAGAGAGAGACAAAAAATTAAAACAGAAAACTCGAATACTAACTGAAGAGGCGAAAATGATGAGACAGGATTACACCTGCTCTGATACCATAAAAGATATATTGAGAGAGTGATTGAAAGAGATAATATGGTAGAGTGATTGAAAGGGATAATACACTCTGTATTTCAATATCTGAGAACCAAGCAGAGACTCCATTATATAGGAGTGTGATTACAAACATTATGATGATACATTGTAATATAATAAGGAAAGCAACCGAAAGCATAAGTAAAAGAAGCCGAAAGCAAAAGCAAAGGAATCCAATCCTATCATCTGAGCTAGCAGCTGAATATATTAATATATAACATATGATATTTATATTAACTATATATTAATATATTAACAGCATACAGCTGGTATTATTTATCAATAGCTTGATTTTCAACAGGAAACACAACATGATTTAATTGTTAGATTTAAAATTTAAATCTTATAATTTTTTTATAAAAAAAATTATAATATATTTTTAACCAGTTGATAGGAGATGGTGTATTAATCAACCCAACTGTGTACTTAGAACCTTTAATCTCAACAATTCTTGTGTTTAAGCCTTCCATTAAATGTCTGTCAATAAGTAGTTTGAGATTAATGCTGATATAATCAGAAAAAGTTGATTAGTTTAAGCAAAAAAATGATTAAATCAGCTCAATTTTTTTCTTTTTTCAAACCAAATGAGCACTAAACAGGAAAATAGGGAAATATATCCAATATTTGAATGTGCGAAATTAAATAATTAGATGTGATAAAAAAAATGATATGTGTAAAGCATCTCCAACAATCACTTAAAACACATTTTTTTATTCCCCTATTTTGAGGAGCCAAAATTTAAAAACACCACTATAACAAATATCCTAACTTATTTTGGAGTGTACTTCACCCTCCTTATTAAAAAAAAAAGGAAGCCCTTTTCTAAGAATAAAATATCATTTTTCTCTCTAAAAAAAATAAAAAATAGTATTTATGACACCTGAGATAGGGCTGTCATAAAGAACAAATAAATATATATATATATATATTTATAATTTCAATACCCTTTCTCCCTATCTCAAAATATTTTTAAAAATATTTAGATATCCTTTTCACACTTTTTAATACTAACAACTCTCTAATAGGTGTGTTAGGAATTTTTCTTTAATTAAAAAAAGAGAAAGCGTAGGAATGAGAGACAGTAGAAAATGACTCTTTAAAATATAAAAAGCGACCTTTTCATCATAATTTTAGGTAAATATTGGCCTCATTTGACAATTTAACTCTTTGACTAAAAAAGTCAATAAAAAAAATACTTATTAATTAATTTTATTAATTAAATTTATTTATTTATACATCTTAATTGATAAATTTATTTATAAAAATTAAAAAAAAAGAATAAATTTATCAATAGGACTTAATAGGTAATAATTCCTAAAAGTAAAACCTATTAGTAATTTATCAAAAAAAAAAAAGTTTCAAAAAATTAAAAAATTACTAAAAAAATTAAATCATAAATACAGTCATTCATTTTTATTTTTTTTTAAAATATTTGAGACTCCTATTTTAAGGAATTCTCATGATCCCAAATGATTGTGATTAGTCTTGTATGTTTTTGTTTTCTATCTGTCTAACAGGTGTGTGTAGGGGGTCATGGGGTTAGAGTGTTTGTGGAAATCTTTATCATTTCTTTTTTTCTTTTTTAACAAAGAAGCTTAAAATTTTAAAAATTACTAAAATCTAACCCAAGTGAGATCATACGTAATCTTAGAGATGCTTAGGCCTTGAGAATAAATTATTTTAATAATTTTTTAATTTTTTATAAAAAAATATATAAAAAAAAATTAGAGAGAGAGATGTCATAACTATAATAACAAGACGTTAATTTGATAATATGAGAGAGAGAGAGAACCTGAAGGCGGAGAAGAACATCACCGCTAGGCTTGACACGAGAGCGGTTGAGAGTGAACGATTCACGAGCCTTTTCAACCTCGGCTCGTTCTTCAGGTGTACCGTAATTTGGATCAAATTCCCATATTTGACGCCCCACAAAGTTGTTAGTGCTGGATAGGTATGGCTCATATGGACCCCCTCCTTCTGCTACCTTTAACCTCCACATTCTCCTACCAACAACCTAGTATATAATTTTTTTTACCATTTTTGTCACTTACATCATTAATTCTATCAAAACTTTAAATGAAAATTATATTTTTCATATGTGGAATGAATAGAAGAAATATATCACATAGAAAGAATAGATTGAGTGCAAGAAATGAGTTTTGAACTCAATACCTCTTACAATTAAAATTGTTCTAAAAATTTAATTTATTAAGAAATGTGTTTTAAAAAAAATGACCCATGTATATTAAAGAAAAGTAAAATCTGATAGATTTATAAGTACCCAATACCCAATAAGATCTCTCTCACAAAAGCTTCATTCAATAGCTTATCTTTCCTCTACATATGGTAAAAGTAGCTATCAAGAGATCTTCTAACAAAACTTTAAGGGGTTGTTTGGGGTGTTTTAAATAAGTGTATTTTTTGTTTTTTTGGACTAAAAAATTGAGGAAAAAAATATGGACGTTTGGGTTAACTTTTTGACTTTTTATGGAAAAATGTGTAATAAAAAATTGTAAAAATTAATTTGTAGGAAAAAATTAGTATTGGGAGTTGTGCAGCCATAATTGTTGACTTTTGGTGAATAGTGTTAACTTTTTAACTTTTTGAGTAACTTTTTGACCTTTTAACTTTTTTGATAAATACCAAACTTGACCTAAATATACAAACATTTATTCCTTCTCTTTCCTCTACATATGGTAAAAGTAAGTAGCTACCAAGAGATCTTCTGACAAAACTTCAAATATACAAACATTTATTCCTTCCCTCCACTTGGTTGTTTGAATTGAATGGTAGTGGCTTTGTCATGATTATCACCACTTCTTTAACAACTAATAAATTTCACAAATATGTTTTATTATCATTCAAGTGGATCTTGTTTCAATTTTTTTTTAAAGTTTTATTATTACATAATACGTCAGTTAATAAAAAATTTATTAAATTTATATAACTTTTTCATTTTTGTAGTCAAAAAATAGCTTCAATAACTGAAGTATTTGCCTCTAAAATGCCAAACCAAAAGAAAAAAAAAAAGAAAAAGAAAAAGAAAAAAAGAAAAGCCCAACCAATCTTTGGGAGAGCGGGAGAGTTGGATTACCAGTTGTAGTTAGGCACTTGAGTCGGCTGAAAAAGTTAGCTACTAGTTACTTTGAGATTCAGTCTAGCACTGTGAGAGAGAGAGAGAGAGAGAGAGAGAGAGAGAGAGGACTAGAAGATGAGAGAGAGGAGGTGGTGGTAGAGAAATTGTGGTTGGCCAAAACACAAGTGCGTGCCTATTGAAGGGAAAAGAAGAGAAACACTCATTTATATATACGGAGAAAAAAATCTAGTATTAAAGTATTTACAATAGACATGCTAGTGAATGTGTTAGTGTCAGTGGTTAAAATTTATAAGAAACACAATAATTTTTAAATTTATAGTGAGTGTGTTAGTGGAATGGATTAGTGTCAGCTATTAACTTCTTTATTAACTGTGGCTAACTTTTTGCCAGCAAAAGAGAGAGAAGGGATGTCGGAAAGAGAGAGAGTTATGTGTGTGGGGAAGTCCTCCCGAAAGTCTGGCCGGAAGTCCACCCGAGACGTTCGGACCCTTCAAGAAAGAAAAAAAATAAAAAATAAAATTGGGTCTGATCGGTTGACTGGCTAGACGTCCGGCCGGTCAACCGCCGGTCAACTGATTTTTTTTATTTATTATTTGTTGAGATTTTATTTGAGCTTGAAATTTTTGATTAAATTAAATTATTTATTTGTTTTATTTATTATATATACACATATATATATTCTTAACACACACCTGAACGCACCCCTTAACATATTCATTGTACTACCACTTACTCTTTAAAATTAACAAACTCTTAACATATTTTAACATATATTTTTAGGTCCTATTTTTATTACTTTTTGTCATATACCACACCGTAGTATACTTTTTTAACCATTCACTGTGAATGCTCTCATATTCTACATTTTGGTAGGCTTTTGTTGAAGTGACCCCACGTGTATACAATAATGATTCATATCATTAAAAAAAAAAAAAAACACTAATTATACTAATGCATTAAGAATGTCACCAAAAAAAAAAAAAAAAACAGAAAAACAAAACAAAATAAAACAAAAACAAGACATTAGTGGTGCTATTAGAAGACGACGCTCCTCTCAACCATTTTCCAGTGGTATAAATAAAAAAAAAAATAAAAAATAAAACTCTTTACATTCCACATGTTGGGGTTTCTTTGACGTAAGCTTCCCACGTGATTCTTAAATTTTTTTTTACTAGCACGTGGTTCTGAATTAACACCGCCCAAAGGATACATTTAGATTGTTATTTTTTTTTTTTTTTTAAAAGGTTAAAAGTTAATTTTTGGGAGTTTTTTTTTTTTTTTTTGATAATTCTCTTTTTCAGAGTTTTATTTTATCTAATTCATATTCTTTTTTACTATTCTATTAAATTTTATTTGAGGTAAGAAGACTAAAATACTCTCAATTTCTCCTACCCTTATTAACGTTGATATTTAATGTTTATTGTTATTATGTTTTGGTAACTATCATATATCAAGATGTTGACTGTCATTATATTCATATTAATTTGAAATGAATTTTTGTTATTATTTTGTCAATTACATGATCTGAATATTCACATCATGTATTGAAATGAGTATTCACATCATTATATTTATATTAATTTGAAATGAATTTTTGTCATTGTGTTGTCAATTACATGATGTAAATATTCATACTAAAACATACGAATATGAACATTCACATCATTACGTTAGATGAGAGAGAATGTTCACATATTGTGAATAAGAATGTGTTGTCAATTAAAAATATAATGAGTGTTATTTTTAATGTGTTGTCAATTAAAAAAAAGAAAATTAACATGTTGTGAACGTTCACATCACTATATTAGATAAGAAAAAAAATTTCAAAAAGGTGTAGTGAACGTTCACATCAGATGAGAGAGAATATTCACATTATTTTTAATGTATTGTTAATTAAAAATATATTCACATCAGATGAGGGAGAATGTTCACATTATTTTTAATATGTTGTCAATTAAAAATATATTCACATTATATAATAATATAAAATAATAATATCAATATTATTTAATTTGTGTATGAAATTTCCTATGCCTTGATTCTTTTTCTTCTCTCTCATCCCCCAACATTAAATATCAATATTAAATATAAGGGTATAACAGTCTAAGAAAGTAGTGTAAATTAAGAAAAAAGACTTTATGGAATAAAAGTATAAATATATGGAACTAAGTGGGTTAAAAAATTCCTTCACGAACTTCTTGGGTTAAAAAACTTCTAAATGAGATTTATCAATAAAACTCCTTCAATTTTTTAATTTTTTTTTAAAAAAAATGTGTAAATAAATAAAAAAATAAATGTAACTAAAAAAAAGTTAAAAAAGTTAAAAAATTAATTTTTGGTCAAGTTTTCAAGACATGCCTAAAGTTAAAATCTTGCAGGTCTACTAAGATTAAAATTTATTTTATTTTATTTTATGCTTTTTTAATGGGCAAATTACAAACACTCCCTCGAGATTTGGTAAAAATACAGATTTCTTCCTGAAATTTGAGAAATTACACCTCGGCCCCTGAGGTTTATATTTTCATAACAAATTGCCCCCTGAGATTTTTATTTTCATACAAATTCTCCCTAATTTTCTTTAATTTGTTACAAAAATTTGACACTCAGGGGGTAATTTGTAATTTCTTAAACTTCAGGGGGAATCTGTATTTTTACCAAACCTCGAGGGGAGTGTTTGTAATTTTCCCTTGTAATTTTTACACAAATTTACTTTGTAAAATTGTATTATTTTAAATTTACTATAATTTTAAACTTACTATATTTGAAGGGGTTGTTTAGAATGTTCTAAATAAGTGTATTTTTTAACTTTTTATGAAATATAGATTAGTTTGAAGTGATGTGGTAGAGAGGTGATGTGACTTAAATAAGATGATGTGATTTAAATAGGATAGTAACTTTTTGACTTTTTTTGAAGATGCCAAACTTAGCCTAAATAGTGTGATGACAGAAAGTTGAAGTCTAAAGAATTAATTTTCAGCAATGATTCAGAGTATTACTTTTGGTTATGTAATGGAGCACTAATGACATGACCAAAAAAAAAAAAAAAGATCAAAATATCAGATCACAGTCAGTGGGGTCTACTGCCAACTCATTAGAGCTGGCTTTAGAACTCAAGAATTAGAGCTCTAAAGCATTTTTCTTAACTGTTATAATTAAAAAGTGAGATATTAAAGTAAAATCAAGGTAAAAATTGATAAGTATAATTTTCCCTTTTTTGTTCATTTTCTTTTCAATTTTTTTTTTTTTTTTTTTTTCGGTTTGGGACGTGTTATATAAATGTACTTTTTACTTTTTAGCTAAAAAAATAGAGGAAAAAAATATGTATTTTTGAAATAATTTTTTGACTTTTTACGAAAAGATATGTAATAAAATATATATATACTATATATTAAGCAAAAGCGGGTTTTTAACCTCAAGCCTTGTGGGAGCTCCAATCTCCCAATTTAAATTTCCTGATTTTTTGATTTGAAAAAAAAAATCTTAACATTTATTAACTTCTCCCAACTCCAAGTTTTACCCTCGTAATAACACTTTAATGTATTAAGAACAATTATAAAAAAAAAAAAATTTTGAAATCCAACACATATGAATTCTTTAAAAAATCTCAACACATATGATTATTATCCCTCATAATAACACTTTAATGCATTAAGAACAAGCATAAAAAAAATTTCTTGAAAAGTCCAACACATATGATTATTATCAAAATATTAAACTTTAATATAATATAAAATAGGAAAAAAAGAATACATTTAAAATAAAATAAAATAAGATATTTAAAAATCACAATTCACATATATAGATAATTGTAAATATATTAAGGAAAAGGGGGTTTCTAACAAAAATGCTAGAGGCCTCAAAAATTCTACCAAAAGTTTTACCAAATGTCTCATATGGGTGTGGGACCCACATGGGACCCACATTGTGACATCCCAGATTTTTAATTATTCTGTAGAATTTATACTAATATTATTTAATCTCAGTTAAGAAAATATATGATTTATTATATATTATTATGCGTAATTTTGTAAAATAATATAATTATTAAAAGTTTAGGGGTCAGAATATAATTTTTTATTATTCTGTAAAATTTATGCTAATATTATTTAATCTCAGTTCAGAAAATATATAATTTATTATATATTATTATGTGTAATTTTATAAAATAATATAATTATTAAAAATTTGGGGCTTAAAATATAAATACTAATAATAAAGATAATATAAATAATAATAATAATGGGTGTAGTATTAAAATAAATAATTAATTTTTTGTTAGTATAAGATAAAATGTAATTTAATTAAGAATTAAATTACTTATATAATTATATTAAAATATTAGGTCAAAAGGTAATTATCTTAAATATCTATGGAAGATAGGAATGAATCTATCAAATGATAATCGAATCGGTGGGATGAATAGAGGATCGGCCACGTGTTGACCGATCAGTGGATTTTCCTCTCTATTTAAGGGGCACGTTTCACCTGGAGAGAAATGAGAGAAAGAAAGAAAAGAAAAGAAGAAAGAGAGGAAAGGAAAGGAAAGAATAGTAGAAGGTGAAAGGGTCTTTGATAGTGGAAAGGAAGAGTAAGGTATTAAAGTTAAGGTGAGATATGTTATACCTTGATTTACCATTATATGTTTTACAAATGTTTTGAGTTACCATAGCTTATTTATTACACGTTATATTTATTAAGTTGTATAAATAAAAGTTATGTTATAAATAATTCAGTCACGTGGGTTACTTTCTAAACGCTATTTACTTAAAAGAAAACTTATGGATATGTTTGTTTAAATTTTAGTATATATTTAACTATAACCTTATAAACAATTGTGTTTTGTAAGTACCACCACGAGAGTCCCATGCCTTGGGGGACTTAAATAACCACTGGCCTCTGTTTGACCACCTTGTGATCCACTGTTTGTCATGGATCCATTGACCTCTGTTCTGACTGTCACTTCTGTGACTTCTGTTCTGTTCTGTACCGTGGTTATGGTTATATATTTATGTAAAATCTGTATTTCAGTTTCTGCTACTTAAATGATTTCTGCTACTCAAATGATTTGTTTATGTAAATGTTTTGGCCTAACTAACGATCCATGGTTATTTCGTGTCCCTTATACTCTTGGTATAATATTTCTCACTCTGCCATGTGCTTATAGTTGTTTACCAAATTTCAGGAAACATGCAATTCAGAATAGCTTCTGGAAAGTCTTAGATGTGGGGCTGCGGAATAGACACACACAATATTTTTATGATACTTCTCTATGTAAATGTCGGCCTTTTTGGGTCAATATATTTTGTAATAAAAATAGAAGCTCCAATGATTATTTTGGTACCCTTATTTAAATATTTCTTCCGCTGGCATTTATTTATTTGTTTATGAATTGGCCGGAGGTAACCTTAGTTACTGGCCATCACGATGCTTAACCCTTGGGTACGGGGAGCGGGTCGTGACACACATTGTGTGGGTCCCACACCCATGTGAGACATTTAGTAAAACTTTTAGTAGAATTTTTGGGGCCTCTAGCATTACTGGGTTTCTAAACCCCAAACCTTGTGGGAGCTCCAATCTCCCAATCTTAATTTTCTAAATTTTTGATTTAAAAAAAAAAATTTCAGCATTTATTGATTTGGTCAAAATCCCCTAATCAGCATTTATTAACTTTTTCCAATCCACATGCCTGCATTTATTGATTTGGTCAAAATCCCTTCTTAGCATTTAAAATCTCCATATACAAATAATTATAGATACATCCCGTGCATAGTTACTGCAGTAGCTTTTTTAATTTCTCTTGTACACTATGGTTAGTGATAAGATTGTTAAATTATTTTTATAAAAAATCTTAAAAAACATAATTTATATATTAAAAAAAATTAAAATAAATATAAATATCTATAATAGCACAGGTGATAGGCTAGTTATAGTAGAAGCAAAATAATCATTTATCCTTATTGACTTTTTGACTTTTGGGTACTTGAATTCAAAAGACAAAATAATAGTTTTGCCCTCTAAGCTTTCTCCACAAGCTTCTCTCAAATAGTATGAATTTTTGGACTTTTAAAATAAATTTTGGACTTTTTAGCTTTGGTAAGTTATTCCAAATCAAGCTATACTATAGATTGTAGACGGATTTAGGGCGGCTGCTGTATGGAGGTGCACAACAGTCACTGTTGTGCAGTCAAATGAGCTCATTTCAGAGTCTATTTCGATAATCTAAACCTTTTACATTTTAGAATACATAAAGTAAAACATACTTGTAAAAAATTAAGTTAATCGAATATCATTTATCTTTTCATCAGCTCACATTTGAATCTACAAAAATAAATAATAATTGTGATTTAAAGTATTAAAATAAATACAAATATAAGTGAATAAAAAAGTAAACGATATCCGATTAATTTAATTTTTTACAAATATATTTTACTTAATATATTTTAAAATATAAATAATTTAAATTATTAAAATAGACCCTCAAATTAGCTCATTCAACTTCACAATAATGGCCGTTGTGCATCGCATATAGCACCCCTCCAAATTCACTTTTAATAAATTTTTAATTTTTTAACTTTGATAACAAATCAAGCTATACTGTAGACTGTAGAGTTCACAGTTGTTCCCAAAAAAAAAAAAAAAAAAAAAAAAAAAAAAAAAAAAAAAAGCCTGTAGAGTTCACATGATAGTGTCATAGAATGTACGCAATGGCGAGGATAAGTAGGTGCCGTTTGGTAACACTTACGTTTTTAGTTTTCTGTTTATATTTATAAAAATTTTAAAAATTCAAATAAAAACTTGTTTGGTAAAATTTTTGATTTATAAATCAGTAGTCTCAGTTTATAAATTTGGCCAAAAAAAGTAAACACAAAAAATGTGTTTCCGTTTTGAGTTTTCAGTTTTTTTTTTTTTTTACCACCCAACATTAGCCACCACCCACTACCATTTTTCACCACCGTCTTCCGCCACCACCACCCACCCCCACCACCACTCACCACTCACCTACCACCACTAGCCACCACCTACCTTTTACCCACTCGCCACCACCACCCACCCCTCGCCGCCACCACCACCACCACCACCACCACCCATCACCCACCTGCTATCTACCTGCCACCACCCACCACCCGCCACTACCATCCACCGCTCGCCACCACCACCCGCCACCTACTTGCCACCACCACTCACCACCCACCTGCCACCACCATTCACCACCTGCCACCACCAGCCACCCACCACCACCAACTAGAGATGGCAATTGGAAACCGGCCCGACGGGGATCCCCAATCCCGACCCCGATTTAAGCGGTTTTTCCCCGAAAAATACCCCCGACGAGGAGGGGACGGTATTTGAAAATCAATCCCCGATCTGTTTCGGGCCGGGGACAGTGATCAGTGTTCAAGCCCCTGCCCGGCCCCGTCCCCGGCCCAGGTCCCGTCCCCGAATTATCCCTGAAGTAAAAATACTCTTTTATCCCTCCTATATATATATAAACCAAACCTATTTTCCCATTTCACTTCACTTCCTCTGTGTGTCTGTCTCTCTCACCGTGGCCCTCATCTCTCTCTCCTTCACTCAATGACTCAAATCTCAGTCTCATCTCTCTCCCTCCCTCTCCTCTCCATTTCCCTCTCCTCATCATCTAGATCAGATCGAAACAGATCTGAACAGATCCGCCGCCGATCCTCCACCACCACCACCACCTCCGTCGCCATGGCTTTCTCTTCGCAACACCGCCTCTTCGCAACACCGCCGATCCTCCGCTGCAGCTTGACTGTAACAACCCTCGTACTGATTACCGATAAACCACTGAATTAGCTACTGGTTACTGTTAAACTGAACTGATAGTGACTGATAATTGAATGAACTGAAGTACTGAATGGACTGATTGAAATCGAAACTGAAATTGAATAAGTTTATATATTGAATTGCACACTGCATCTATTTGATTGATTGATTATCTGTTTGAATTCATGTGTTTAAACTGTTAATTGGAGGCCTTATCGGCGGCCGAATTAGGAACCATTTAGAGTTTTGGAATCAGTAGAATATTTGTGATTTAATGGTATATTTATCTGAAAATCGATTAGGAATGATTAAATTAGATTTAAACGAGTTAATTGCCAAGTCTAGTTTAATTACCAAATTGCCATGTGAGTGGCCCATTTGTTTATTATTATTGGAGGGCCTTATTACACTTAACAAACAATTGATCAGCCATTTTCCTACACACCTAGCCGACCAAACATGAGGATAGAGAGAGAGGAAGTTCATCTTGTGGGATTAACTTGAAGAATTTGTAGGAATTGCTAGAGGATTGCATAATTGAGCTTGTCATCATATAATTCAAGATCTAAGGTAGAATTCCATCTCCTTATTTTAGTGTTTGAGCTTAATCTTGCATGGTTCATGCCCAATTAGAGAGCTAGGCCATGACTTAGTGCAAATAGGTTGGATTATGCTTGAATTGTTGCATGCATGCTTGAATTGATGCATTTTGGAGTGAATTCATGGAAGAGATGTACATGCATGTCCATGTTTATATTAAAGTCCATGTTTTCATTATGTTTTCCAACTATTGAACTCTTTAGAGCAAGGATTGAAGCTTGAATTTGGTTTACAACTCATGCATTGCATGTTTACATATTGTTCTTGAAAATGGGTTTGAATTTGTATTTAATTGACTCACCTTTGGGGCTTGAATTCTCAAATTGGCTTTTGAAACTTGTTATACATTGTTTTAGGATGTATTTTCCAGAATTTGGGCCCAAGAGGTCGAGTATGGAGTTGGGAATGCTTGGTTTGAGCTTGGAAGGCAAATCTGGAAATTCCAGATTTGGCTTCTTCGCTCGAGCGAAGGATTCCTCGCTCGAGCGACCAAGGTTTCCTCTGAGCCACGCTCGAGCGAAGGATTGGTGGCTCGAGCGTAAAAATCGAGCATCCAATACTTTTACTGTTTCTGCAGACTGCTCGAGCGAAGGATTCCTCGCTCGAGCGAAGCCTTTGATTTTGCAACCTCGCTCGAGCGAAGGAAGGCTCGCTCGAGCGAGCCCCCTGTTTTCAGCAACTTTTGAAAAATGCCTTCCAAGGGT
Organism: Camellia granthamiana; assembly: GCA_036172215.1. NCBI lineage: Eukaryota > Viridiplantae > Streptophyta > Magnoliopsida > Ericales > Theaceae > Camellia > Camellia granthamiana. The sequence goes on from CM069912.1 coordinate 90,054,995, forward strand.
ATTTTTGCATCCTCATCCCATCCTAGGCATTCTTAGGCTTAGTTTAAGGCATCTTAATGAGGATTTAGACATAGAACCACACCGAGGAAATTTAGGGATTTAATTATCATCCTTCCCGACTGTGAACTTAGTGTGTGTTCTCTATTTGTTAACTGTTTAGGGTTGGCTTTGGGGACGCGCTCTAGCTGCTATTAGCCCAATCTCTGTGAGTAACGTTTGTGTAAAGATATGTTCAAAATGGTTATATTTTGAATACTGAACTGAACTGTTTATTGAACTGATATTGTTTATTGAATGAATGTATGTCCTGTATTGTGAACTGTACTGTGGCATCCTTAGCACTTACTGATTACTGTTACTGTTACAGAGCTCTGTCGGTTCCCTTGTGGAACCATATTGTTTACTGATTGATGGCCATCATTATTGTTGGGTCTGTTAAGGCCCGGTCCTTTGGACCTATTGTTTATAGGCTATTGGATGTACCGCATATGACCGATTGACTGAAATACTAAAAGATCGAAATACTATTTAAGGAATTGTTTTCATTACTGTAAGGACATTCATTCATAACCTCTTTACGCATTATGTTATTTACTGGGCTTTAGCTCACTGTTTATATATATATGTAGGTTCTCAGCAGCCAGACCGGAGCTAGGAGCGTGGGTTAGTCCCCAGTTTTGTCAAGCCAGCCTATGTGCCTCACTGCGAGGTTCCGATACGCCATGCTATGGCTTGGGGTGTTTTTGTGTTCCCCACCTGTCTCTTGACTGTTTTGTATTACTGTATAGACTGTTTACTGTTTGACCGTACTGTTATCGAGGGATTTAGTCCCCGTACTGAATGTTGTAATGATTGTATAGACTGTACTGTTTTGAACTGTATGAATGCATGAAAAATGTTTTTGGCATACAGATTTTCACAGCTCAATGGACACTAGTTACTTACTGTATTGGCTTCCGCCAGGCCCTGTACTCTGTTTAACTGTCTTACTGTTCAGCAGGCCTGTGGTAATCTCGGATTACTGGCCAGTTACGGTGCTAAACCCATAGGGCCGGGTTTGGGTCGTGACATTGACGAATAGATCTGCAGATTTTTTTTATTTTTTTAAGTGGATGATGATAGATGATGATGAATTTTTTTTTAAGTAGATGATGATAGATCCTCCACCACCACTGCCTCCATCGCCATTTCAGAATTTTTTTTTTATTTTATTTTTTTATTTTTTTAAAGTTGCTGTTGATGATGATGATAGATTCATATATATATAAAGATTCATATATATATGTATATATGAATCTATTCAATACAACAGATTTTTTAATTTTTGAGTATATATATTCATATACAACAAATTTAAGAATATATATATATAGATATGTTTAAGAATATATATATAGATATATAGATTTAAGAATATATATTCATATACAACAGATTTTTGAGTATATATATTCATATTCAATACAACAGATTCATATATATATGTTTATATATATAGATTTTTGAGTATATATATGTTTATGTATACAACAGATTCATGGAATATTTTTTGAACAGGTCGGGGATTTTCGGGGTCGGGGAAACCCGAACCCCGATCGGGGGCGGGGGTGGGGGGGCCGATAAGGTCCCCGTCGGGGATCGGGGCCAGGGGCGGGGAATTTCTCACTATCGGGGATCGGGGACGGGGAGGGTGGTCCCCGGCCCGGCCCGCCCCGTTGCCATTCCTACCGCCAACCACCTGCCACCCACCCACCACCACCACCACCATCACCCACCACCCACCTGCCAGCACCACCCACCACCCACCACTATTAACACCACCACCACCCACTCGCTACCACCTACCACCCGCCACCGTCACCCACCTGCCACCTTCACCCACCCACCCACCACCACCCGCCACCCGCCGCCCGCTTCCACCCGCCATCCGCCACCTACCTGCCACCACCACCACCACCCACTCGCCACTACCTACCACCTGCCACTGTCACCCATCCACCCCCCTGCCACCACCTACCATCACCAGCCATCCGCCACCCACCTACCACCACCACCCACCACCCGCCACCACCACCACCCACTACCCGCTCGCTACCAACCCACCACCCGCCACCGTCACCCACCCACTCATCCACCACCACCACCCGCCACCACCCATCGCCATCCGCCACCCACCTGCCGCCACCACCACCACCACCACTCACCACCACCCGCCATCCGCCACCCACCTGCCGCCACCACCACTTACCACCCGCCACCACCACCACCCACTCACTACCACCCACCACCGGCCACCGTTACTCACCCACCCACCACCACCACCCACCCGCCACCACCCATCACCCACCGTCACCACTTTCCACCACCGTCTTCCACCGCCACTTGCCACCACTTTCCATTTCTCACTCTTTTTTATATTTTTAAATTTTTTTAAACATTTTGTCAATTACCAAACGCGTTTGTAGTTTATGTTTTTCTAAAAATAAACAAAAACCAGTTTATAAAATTTTTGTAAATATAAACTGGAAACGTAAACGTTACCAAACACACCCGTAGTATTCGTCTTGGGAACTGATATAATTGGGACATGTTCTGTCATTTTGTACTTTCCATATTTGCAGGCGAGAGGGAACCATATTTGAGTTCTGGAAAGACATTAGAAAACAGTAATGCTGCGTTTGGTTTAGGAGATTTGGGGAGGAATTTAAAAAGGAAAATGGAAAAAGTGTGTGAAATTAGGTAAAATTTACGTATATTTTATTCACATTTCACCTACTTTTTCTATTTCCTTTTCCAAATCCATCCTCAAATCCCTTTACCAAACATAGCATAAGGTGAACCATACTTGAGTTCTCGATAAACATTGGAAAACAGTAAGGTAATGTTTGTTCGGTGGATTTGGATAAGATTATTAATAAACGGATTATTATCAAAGAGATTGTTAATATAAGAATTATTAATGAGAGAATTAAGCAAAAGTGTATTTATTTTGATGATAGTGTGGGAAGTGGTTAGCGATAAGATTGATAAAATATTTTTATATAAAATAAAAAAAAAAACATATTTCTATATTAAAAAAAATTAAAACAATTAAAAAAATTTAGATATAACAGCAGTTGAAAAAAAAAAAGAAAAAAAAAAAGAGTACTGTTCCAGTCATTTGGGCAGATAACCGACCACACTCTAATCCCCTCACTATTTTCTTAGTCACACCTTCTCTTCTGCAAAGCTAATTCGCCCATTCAGTAGGCTTAGTAATCCGATTGGAGTATCACTCTAGCTCCTCATTTCACAACCAAACATGTTGTGAGTAGGACTCATAACAAACCTAAGCCACTCCAGTCACTGAAACAAACATGACGTAAAGAAATAGTCTTTTGTGTGTGTGTGTGTGTGTATATATCTATATATTATAAGAAGTTTTTGTGTATTGTGAAGGGGTAATTCTATTTTCACAAATTAAATATTTTTAGAGCACACATTTAATATTTTTATCTTTTTATTAAATTACCATTTATGACAAATCTTTATCCTTGTTAATTTCTCAATACACATCCAAACTTATAGAGTGTGTTTGTTTTGAGGGATTATTTTATGAGATTGAACTATTAGTCCATCCGGACTAATAGTCCCTCTGGACTATTAGTCCCTCATGTGAGGGATTATTGTATCTTAGGGGGAGGGGTGGGATTATTTCCATGGGATTGGTATCCCATGGGATTAATGTGTGAAATGTCCATTTTACCCTCATGCTATTACTTAATAAACAATTGGAAAAGGGTAAAATAGTCTTTTCAACATTTATAAATTATTTTTTCAGTGTTTTTAATTTAAAATTATATATTTAATAAAAATATAAATTATAAATTTAATTTAATTAAAAATAATAAATTAAAAATTAGGGCCTTATAATTTTTTTAGTGTTGTTAAAAACTTAAATTTATATATTAAATAAAATTATTTTTTTAGTGCTGTTAATTTAAAATTATATATTAAATAAAAAATAAACATTATAAATTATAAATTAAATTTAATTAAAAATAATAAATTAAAAATTATGGCCTTATAAATTAAATTTTTTTAGTGTTGTTAAAAAATTAAATTTATATATTAAATAAAATTATTTTTTTAGTGTTGTTAATTTAAAATTATATATTAAATAAAAAATATAAATTACAAGAGTAAAATTGTCTTTTGAACATTTATCCTTATCTAGTCCGTCCAACCAAACATTGGATTCACTAAAAATAATTCAATTCAAACATCTAATCCCATGATTAAACAAACATAGGATACAAATCTAGTCCAACTAAATAGTCTGGGGACAATGTATCTCAGGACTAACAGTCCGATGAATTACAATCCCCTCTTATCTAGTCCGTTCAAACAAACATAAGGTTTGGTCGAAAATATATATCAATCTTTGAATAGATCTAGGGTTTGCCGACATTGAATTCTCAATGATAGGAAGGTCTGTAGAGGTCGAAATCTCGATAGAGAAAGTTGCAGATGCTAGGGTCTTGTAGGAATAGTGGGCAATGAAAGTAGATTATGGAGGTTTAGGTTGGAGGGGGGACAGGCTGGGAGTCGTGGTGGCAGTAAAGGGCTAATAGTGGTAGTGACAATGATGGTTGTGATAACATTGCAAGTTTTTTGACAGAGGTGTTTGATCTTCTCTTCTTCTCCTCCCTTTCTTATATAGGTAGGAATGAGGAATAATACATCATGGTAGTGGCTCCCACCATTACACTTTGTTTTCCACAAGTGTCTCCCACTCATCCTCAACAATGGAAGATAAGTTGTAAGTGAGTAGGAAAGTGCTTGGCCAGCCACTTCCCATTCCCTTAGTTGCATATGAGTTGGATGATTCCAACAATTCTCCACCTCCAGCTCAGATGCACGACCAATTTCTCACTTGAAATCTATCCCGGTTAGATTCTTGCAAACTTTCAGTTTGTCTCTGGTGACAACCTTAGTCATCATGTCAGATGGATTCTTGTCCGTGTGAATCTTCACCAGCTTCATTAACTGCTTCTCCATCATTTCTCGTATCCAATGATATCAGACATCAATGTGCTTTGTACGGGAATGATACATGGAATTCTTGCTCATATCAATTGCACTTTGACTATCACAATGTACCTTGTACTCTTCCTGCTGTAGACCCAATTCTTGGAGAAACTGCTTCAACCACAATATTTCCTTTCTGATATCTGCAGTAGCAATGTACTCTGCCTCTGTTGTAGATAAAGCAACACAATTTTGCAACTTGGGCTGCCAGGGAACAACTCCCCCTGCGAAAGTGAACAGAAATCTTGATGTGCATTTTTTACCATCAAGATCACTCGCCATATCGGCATCTGTAAAACCCTCCAAAATTGATTTAGCTCTCCTAAAACATAAACACATCTTTGAAGTTTTCTTGAAGTACCGAAGAATCCATTTGATAGCCTCCTAATGTTCCTTTCCTGGATTGGCTAGGAATCGGCTCACAACGCCAACTGCGTGAGCTATATCTGGCCGGGTACACACTATTGCATACATTAAACTTCCTACTATAGAAAAATAAGGGATTGCCTCAATTTCTTTCCTTTTAGGACTGGTCGTGGGACACGAGCATTCTGTCATCTTGAAATAGTTGGCCAGTGGTGTGTTGACAGGCTTGGCATCCTTCATGTTGAACCTTTCAATCACCCGTTCAACATATTTCTCCTGTGACAGCCATATTTTCTTGGCTTTCCTGTTACAAACAATATTCATGCCCAAAATTTGTTGTGCTGGGCCTAAATTCTTCATGTCAAAATATTTCAACAAGTCCTTTTTCAACTTGTTGATCATAGCAATATCATGTTCGATGATCAGCATATCATCGACATACAACAGTAAGATAATGAAGTTTCCATTCGAAAACCTTCGAAAGTATATACACTGGTCTGTTACCGCTTTCTTGTACTTGTGATCCACCATGAATGAATCAAACTTCTTGTACCATTGTCTCGGCGTCTGCTTTAAGCCATAGAGACTCTTCTTCAGTTTGTAGACTAGATTCTCTTTTCCTTTAACTTCAAATCCTTCTGGCTGCTCCATATAGATCTCTTTCTCCAAATCACCATAGAGAAAGGTAGTCTTGACATCCATCTGTTCTAGTTCCAGATTCAAGCGAGCTACTAATCCTAAAGACCCTCAAATGGAAGTCATCTTCACAACTGAGGAGAAGATCTCATCAAAGTCAATTCCCTTCTGAAAATCCTAAGTGATTCGTGATTAGATCAAGATTAAAAAAAAATATTCCAAATCCCAATAATCCAAAACACACAATCTAAATCAACAAACACTTACGAAAGTGATTTAGATTGTTTGTTTTTCGGAATAAATAATAAATCGACACAAACGATTTTTACGTGGAAAAACCACAATTGAAGAACCTTCAATTGTAATAAAAAACCACATGCGAAATGCCACTAATCAATCCACTACTGAAGAAAGAAAGATTACAAAGATAATACACAAATTACCCAACTCAGTCAATTTGCCTTCAAATCTTCTGTAACTCTTTCACCAAGCCTTCATCACGGAATTGATCCACCTGAAGTTGAATCCACAACTTCGCTTGTCGAATTAATGACTACGTACAGAATCAAACGCCTTTTAAAACTCTACGTTTGAATCTTCGGAATCCACCGAAGAGAACTCTCTTGAATTATGAAGTAACAAACTCCTTGATGTACGAATCTTAGATCATGAGTGAAGAACTCTCTCAAAACATCAAGGAAAACTCACAAAAATCTCTAGAGGAAAACCTCAAACAAAACCTTAGAATACCTTAAACAAGATCTAGGAGCAGTAATCCTAAAAACATCTTAAACAGATATAAATAGGCAACTGAGTCCACAATCTCCGCTCGAGTGCCTAACAGCCCGCTCGAGCGGCTTTAGCAAAATACGCGTGTGACAAAGCAGTGATCCGCTCGAGCGCTTGAGAGCCCGCTCGAGCGTGAAATCACACACTCCAGTACTTTTACAGACTTGACAAAGTACTGAGAGATCCAAAACTCCGCTCGAGCGCCAATGATCCTGCTCGAGCGGGAAAGTCAAAAATGCAGGAAAAATTACAACTTTAACAACTCAAAGTTTTGTCCCCGGATTTGACAATAAAGGGACCTAACAATCTCCCCCTTTGTCAATTCCCGGACAAAACCTTTCTAAAACATTTTTCCTTAAACACACGCACTAGACAAGATTAAAAACAAAGAAGAAAAAAAAACTCTGAAAAACTAGATTATCAACCAATCCTGTCATGAACAATCCATCCATCCCGCTTCATTCAACATTCACCTGTGTAAAAATAACCAACACACCAAAACAAACCAAAACTATGGAATAGCATAAGAAGATAGAATATAAAAGGATATCCACAATCAAAACAAAACAACTGGAATGTATCATGCTATAAAAAAAAAACAACTGGAATGTATCATGCTATCCAAATATCCAAAATATCCAAACATTAACAAAATATACAAATATCAAAATGAAAAAAGATGTCCCACCAATATCCAACAATGTCTAAAGTCAGATGTACCACAAATATCCAAAAATGTCCAATGTCATGTATCACCATGTACAATGCAAAAAAAGTCTTCCCCTTTTTGGCCGGGAAGCACAAAGATCATGCATCAGGAGGAGGTGGTGGCTGCTGAATCTGAAGTAGGGAAATGATGTGTGCTAACTGAGTGGTAGTCTGGACGGCAATCTGCTCCAATTGACCAAGATGGCCATCAAACGCATCGAAGCGTGCATCCAGAAAATCTAACCGCCGGGTCATCGTCTCCTCGAAATGCTGAAGCTGATCATGAAGAGCTCGAGGTGGAACAGCAGCCTCCTCACCGCCTGCTGTAACGCCCTCAAAATATAACATAAAACCCATCAATATAGACATGCATTAATATACAAAAGCCCAACATTCTTCCATTCATCAGAGTATTTGGTTACAAAAGGTATTACATGTTAACAACAAAAGCAAATGCCCTACGGGTTTACAGCTTTCCAAGTTAACACTTGGTTACAAAAAGAGAGTGCTAACTCATTCACACATTAAGCCCTTGGCTTGAATCTACATGTAATACACCAAAAACAAGTAACATCAAAAAGTCTGACAGCCGCTAGCCTCCCAGGCTATGTCCTTGGAGATGGCATGCTACTTGTACCTGAAAATGATATTCCCATATAGGGTGAGCCACAGCCCAGTAGAAATACACTAAACCAGCCATGAACAATGACTAAAAGATTAGCAGTTGATAGATGGTCAACACTGATACACTCACTTATATCACATTTCAATTATATGACATACAAGTCCATGTTACTTTTCATTTTCCATTTTCGATAGATAAGCATACTAGCTATATCAACATCTCACAGATAAGTATAATAACTATATCTTACAACCATAGATAAGCATATGAGCTATATCTGCACTTCCCTGGACAAGCATATGAGCTGTGTCTACATTTCTCAAAGATAAGCATATGAGCTATATCTACGGAGTTCATTCCCTATCTTCTCCCAACACTATCCGGTTTAGAGGTACATCCCCTATCTTCCCCTAAACCGCGGAGTACATCCCCCATCTCCTCCTCTACACACAATGTATATAAACACATAGGTTCTACATACATTCAATCAATACATAAAGTTAATGTATTCTATCAACCGTCAGTCCCATGACACATTCCATTGATTAGTTTTCGTTTGCCTAATCATCATGCATTGTCTACAACAATCAAGACTATCCTCCACCGATAGCCCAAAGCAGTTATTTCTAAACAGGAAATAAATGCACAAATGGGTAATATATCAACATTTCACTTTGGTGAGCGATAAATAATTCAACTACACCCTTTAATCCCATATACTTCCAATCTCAACATTTCCAATTCAATTCCTCATTTTCTTTAATTAATTATATACATTAATTAATTAAAACAATTAGGGCAAAATCCCATAATTAACAAAATAACCCTAAGGTTCCGTTTTCATCAACGTTTCAATATTTATTCCATGTCTCTATACCAAACAAACCTCTAGGTTCATTTTAAATAAAACCCCAACTTTTGTAAAATTACACAAAAGACCCAAACTTTCTCAAGATTACCCCAACAACACCCAACATATCAAAATGCTAAAATTTAAAGACAAAATCCATAAAGAGGAGTAGGATATCCCTACCTCAAAGTTTGAGCTCCAAAGAAGAAGAAGACCAAAACCAAAATGCTCCAAATTCCAAAATTTTCAGATTAAAATGTAGCCCTCGACGATCAACACAACTTTTGTAAAGGCCAAAAGTGAGTAAACAACTCCTACTAGATCAAATCTAAGAGAGAAGTTAGGTTCTAGAGTGAGGTGCTCTCCAATGGAGTTTTGGAAAAGTAAGAGAGAGAAATGAAGTTGAAAAAGTGATTCAAAAAGTGATTTCACGGATTGATATAAGAGTCTCCCTGCTCGAGCGTGGAAACCCCCGCTCGAGCGCCACTCACAGACTCCCGCTTGAGCGGCCAAACTCCCGCTCGAGCGGTGGATGCACACTCCCAGAAGTTTCTGCAGACAGGTACCCGCTCGAGCGCCCAACTCCACGCTCGAGCGTCACTCACTACCTCCCGCTCGAGCGGCCAATCCCCCGCTCGAGCGCCCAACACTACACAGGAAATACTGGATGGGTGTATTCCCCGCTCGAGTGCCAATACCCCCGCTCGAGTGGACAAGCAACAATAAGGTCCCCGCTCGAGCGTCGAAAGCTCCGCTCGAGCGGACAGGCCAAAATCTGGGCAACTAGTTTTGGTTCCTAAGCTCAACCAACCTGTAACAAACCTGCCCAACACATCCTATAACTCAAATACAAAGTAGGAAATGATGTAAACAAGATAATAATCAACTACTAACATCCACGGACACAAGTCCGGACCACTGTACAACAAGGGGTAAAACCCGGGATCGCTATAACCTCCCCCCCTTAAAGAATTTCGTCCCCGAAATTAAGTGCAAGTTTTTCGAAAACAGGTTTTTCTCCATTTTAAACAATGTTACGTTTCAACATTAAACAACTTGACCCATTACCGGTCATCCCATCCCTTATCAAGAGGCATTTCACAATATATATGTTTCAACATGCATTTTCTTTCCATTTAACCATTTCCAACACACATGGTTCACAATTCATATCATAAGCAATAATCATGATACATTTCCAGTTCTACTATCTATTCAACATATGCAATGTTATACAAACTTCCATTTGAGGCAAGTTTCCAACTACTATCATTAACCAAAACATGCGCCATGTTTTACAACTTAAGACATATTTAACGGTCTTAAAGTTCAACAATACAACAATATATAACATATGTTCATATGTCCACAAATAGGTCCGGATATTTCTCTCAGACCTCCAACTCACGTTTCCAAGTGGCCTCCTCCACTCCGTGATGTTTCCACAAAACCTTTACCAAAGGAATGGCCTTGCCACGCAGGACTTGATCCCGCCTATCCAAGACCCGAACCGGTCTCTCCTCATACGAGGCATCCTCATCTACCTCTAAGTCGGTCCAATCCAATATATGTGATGGATCCGGCTCATACTTCCGAAGCATACTCACATGAAACACGTCATGAACTCCGGATAACTGTGGCGGCAAAGCTAAACGATAAGCAACCTCGCCAATCCTCTCAAGGATCTCAAAAGGACCAATAAACCGAGGGGATAGCTTCCCACTCTTCCCAAATCTTATCAAGCCTCGCCTAGGTGATATCTTCAGAAAGACATGATCACCCATCTCAAATGCCAACGGCCTCCTCCTACGGTCAGCATAAGATTTCTGACGACTCTGGGCTGTAACAAGCCTCCTACGGATGAGCTCAACTTTCTTCGTCGTCTCCCTAACCAACTCCGGACCCAACAAAGGTGCATCACCCACCTCGGTCCAACAAACTGGAGACCTACACGGTCGGCCATACAAGGCCTCAAACGGTGCCATACCGATGCTGGACTGAAAACTGTTGTTGTAGGCAAACTCCACCAAAGGCAAGTGCCTCTCCCACGTCCCACTAAAATCCAGGACACAACCTCGAAACATATCCTCAAGGATCTGAATAGTACGCTCAGATTGCCCGTCAGTCTGAGGATGATAAGCTGTACTAAAGGTCAGCTTAGTGCCCAAGGCACTCTGCAAACTCTGCCACAACCTAGCAGTAAAACGAGGGTCTCTATCTGAGACGATCGTCACTGGGACCCCGTGCAACCTCACTATGTCCCGAATATACAAGTCGGCAAGATGATCTACCGAATCTCTCACGCGCATAGGAATGAAGTGCGTCGACTTAGTCAACCGGTCTACAACCACCCAAATAGCATCACTACCCCGCTGAGTCCTCGGAAGACCTACAATGAAGTCCATAGTGACATGCTCCCACTTCCACTCGGCAATAGGCAAGGGTTGCAACAAACCCGCTGGCCTCTGATGTTCGGCCTTCACTTGTTGACAAGTAAGGCACTTAGACACGAAAACTGCCACGTCTCTCTTCATACCCCGCCACCAAAACTGGCGACCCAAATCCTGGTACATCTTAGTACCTCCCGGATGCACCGCAAGGTGCGAATGATGAAACTCTCGGAGTACCTCCTCTCGGCAAGACTCCGGCACAAACAAACGGTCTCGGTATCTCACACTCTGGTCGGGATACTCAGCCAGACCCTTCTCAACCTTCCCACTAGAGATCTTCCCTCGGAGGGATTCTACCTCAAGGTCACCTCTCTATGCCTCTAACACTCGAATCACAAGTGTAGGCTGCGCAACAACAGAAAATAAGGCCGCAGCCTCCACGGATTCGCCCAGAAGCAAATCAAACTCGACAATTGCCCCCAACATCTCCCACTTCCGGATGGCTATACACGCAACATCACCTATGGATTTTCTGCTAAGGGCATCGGCCACAACATTGGCCTTCCCCAGGTGATAATGCAACTCGAAGTCATAATCCTCAATAAACTCCATCCACCTCCTCTGCCTCAAGTTCAAGTCTTTCTGTGAAAACAGATATTTCAGACTCTTATGATCCGAGAACACCTCGAATCTCTCACCATAAAGGTAGTGCCTCCAGATTTTCAAGGCAAAGATCACTGTTGCTAATTCTAGATCATGTGTGGGGTAATTCTTCTCGTGAATTTTCAACTGACGTGAACCATAAGCTACCACTTTCCCCTCTTGCATCAACACACAACCCAAACCCTCTCGTGAGGCATCACAATAGACTGCATAACCCAACCCTCTCTCCGGAATAATCAAGATCGGAGCGGTGGTCAATCTAACTTTCAGCTCCTGAAACGACTTTTCACAAGTCTCACTCCATGCAAATTTGACTCCCTTCCGAGTCAGTCTAGTCAACGGTGAAGCTAACCTGGAGAAATCTTTCACAAACCGACGGTAATACCCAGCTAATCCCAGAAAACTGCGGATCTCGAACACACTCTTAGGCTGTGCCCAATCTTGCACTGCCTCAGTCTTGGATGTATCAACAGACACCCCTTCCCCGGAAACCACATGGCCTAAGAACTTGACTTCTCCTAGCCAGAACTCACACTTCCCAAACTTGGCATATAGCCTATGGGCTCTAAGCAACTCAAGCACCACTCTCAAGTGTTCCTCGTGCTCCTCCTCTGATGGTGAATAGATAAGAATGTCGTCCACGAAAACGACTACAAAACGATCCAAGAATTCCCGGAAGATCCGGTTCATCAAGTCCATAAAGACTGCCGGTGCGTTGGTAAGCCCAAACGGCATTATCAGAAACTCATAATGGCCATACCACGTACGGAATGCCGTCTTCGGAATATCCTCCTCCCTGACCCTCAACTGGTGGTAACCCGATCTCAAGTCTATCTTAGAGAAACAACGGGAACCCTTCAACTGGTCAAACAAATCATCTATACGGGGCATAGGGTATTTATTCTTAATCGTAGCCCGATTCAACTTCCGATAATCGATACACAACCTCAAGGCACCATCTTTCTTTTTAGCAAAGAGGGCCGGTGCTCCCCACGGCGAAACACTAGGGCGAATAAAGCCCTTATCTAGCAATTCTTGGAGCTGAACTTTCAACTCAATCAACTCTGCTGGGGCAAAACGATACGGTGCCATAGAAATCGGCGCCGTGCCGGGCACTAAATCTATAGAGAACTCTGTCTCTCGGTGAGGTGGCAAATCAACAAGATCCTCAGGAAAAACATCCGAATACTCACAAACTACCCTCGGCAACACAATCTGGGTCTCATCACACTCACCACTCTCAAAGCTAGCAAGTAAACCACTAAGCTCACTCCGCCCTCGCGGATCATACCCCGGTGGCACAACACTACCAACCCGGTCTCCCAAGAAATGGAAACACTTCCCGCTCATGGTACAACAAGTGACCCTCTGGCGGTAGCAATCAATAACTGCCCGGTATGATGATAACCAGTCCATACCCAAAATAACATCAAAGCCCTTCATGGGCATAACTACAAATGGAAACGGAAGCCTATGGTCGGCGACCTCTATATCACAACCTCTACATCCGTGTTTCAAGATCAACTCACCCCCAATAGGTGACACTACACAAATAGGAGATGCTAATAGTGCTAACTCCAACTCCAACACAGATGCAAATGCAGCAGATACAAAAGAATGAGATGCACCCGTATCAATCAACACTCTAGCAACCGAGTTGCAAAACAGAAAGGTACCTCTCACTACTGATGGAGCCGGTACTAGGTCCTGCGCGGTAACAGCATACACGCGCCCTGTAGGCCCCTGATCCACCTGCTCACCTCTAGGAGCATAAGACTGCTGTACTGACTGGGATGACGAAGCCCCCAGATTGGCCCTCGAGGCCTGCACAGACTGAGCTGGCTGATAACTCTGCGTCTGCCTAGAACCAGACGCCCCTGAAGTGGCACTCAACTGTGGGCAGAACCTCTTCAGGTGCCCAGGCTGTCCACACTGATAACAAGACAAGGGCTGACCCCTGCCCGAACTCTGACTCTGCGGTCTAGCTGAAGAAGAAGCAACTCTCTAACCTCCACCCCTCTGCGGGCAAACCGAAGCCTTGTGACCCAGCTGGCCACACTTGTAATAGGTGAACTCTCCCTGATTGCCTCTCCCCGAGCCTGCACTCGGTACTGGAAAGGTCGATCTAGCCACACCACCCTGAGACTGCTGAGGGTTATAACCCCTCTGTCTCCTGCCATCTCCCTGGCCATCTTGGCTCCTCTTGGAACCTCTATTCTTCTCCTCTTTCTCCTCCTGCATCAAGAGCTCCATATGAGCTGCAGCATCCACCAAATGCCTATACTCTCGAATATAAGAACCACCAACCCTCAACTTGAGGCCACGCCTCAACTTCCGCTCAAACTCGTAGCAACGGCGCTCCTCGGATGCCACGAGTTCAGGTGCAAACCTGGACAAGCTAGTAAACTTAGCCTCAAACTCGGCCACAGACTAACCCTGCTGATTAAGCTGACTAAACTGATCTCTTAGCTTCTCCCTAGCAACTGCAGATAAGAACCTCTCCTGGAACGCATTTACAAACGCCTCCCAAGTACCACCAACACGGACTTTCTCATACTTACACCATTGACCCGCGTCTCCCTTCAGCTGGAAGGATGCCAAGGTCACTTTCAGTGCTCCGTCCTCGATGCCAAGCATCTCGAACGTCTTACTCATTTGTTCCAACCACTCGTCTGCTTTCAGTGGTTCCTTTGGATCCCCAACAAACTCCTCCGGGTTAGACCAGAAGAACTCCCTCTTCAAGAAAGAAGGCCCTGCCTCAACTGCCTGATTTCCAGCCCTGAGAATACCCAAAGCTCCCGCTATCTCTCGGGCCAAAGCACTCATAGCCTGCTGACCCGCTGGCTCGGCCACATTGGCTTGACCAACTCCCTCCTGTACTGCCAGAATCTCATCCGGTATAGGCACTTCCTGTTGCCTAGGCCTACCACGCCTACCACCTCTTCCTCGTCCTGACATCCTAATAAGGAAACGAAGAACATTAGCACATTCATAAATGTGCCAAAACTAAACACTCACGTCCTAATGCATGGACAACGGTAATTCATTCCACGTAAGCACATAAACACATAAGCACTTACGAATTTCATTTCTGGATAATGATAGTCCCGAGGCGTTACTAGAGTTCCGGTTAGAAACAGCATTGATCAAGTGCTTTTCCAACAAGACTCCCAGAAACCCAAGGATCCAATCAACATCCTAGAAATTAAATCCCATACCCAAATAGTCACATAAGCATGTTATCAATTTAAACACATAGCATATGATTCTACACCTAAGTCTCTATCAAGCGAGACAAACCCATTGTGATCCTAATCACTTCCCACGTACCCAAAGTATTCGAACCCGGTACGCTCTGATACCAAGTTGTAACACCCTCAAAATATAACATAAAACCCATCAATATAGACATGCATTAATATACAAAAGCCCAACATTCTTCCATTCATCAGAGTATTTGGTTACAAAAGGTATTACATGTTAACAACAAAAGCAAATGCCCTACGGGCTTACAGCTTTCCAAGTTAACACTTGGTTACAAAAAGAGAGTGCTAACTCATTCACACATTAAGCCCTTGGCTTGAATCTACATGTAATACACCAAAAACAAGTAACATCAAAAAGTCTGACAGCCGCTAGCCTCCCAGGCTATGTCCTTGGAGATGGCATGCTACTTGTACCTGAAAATGATGTTCCCATATAGGGTGAGCCACAGCCCAGTAGAAATACACTAAACCAGCCATGAACAATGACTAAAAGATTAGCAGTTGATAGATGGTCAACACTGATACACTCACTTATATCACATTTCAATTACATGACATACAAGTCCATGTTACTTTTCATTTTCCATTTTCGATAGATAAGCATACTAGCTATATCAACATCTCACAGATAAGTATAATAACTATATCTTACAACCATAGATAAGCATATGAGCTATATCTGCACTTCCCTGGACAAGCATATGAGCTGTGTCTACATTTCTCAAAGATAAGCATATGAGCTATATCTACGGAGTTCATCCCCTATCTCCTCCCAACACTATCCGGTTTAGAGGTACATCCCCTATCTTCCCCTAAACCGCGGAATACATCCCCCATCTCCTCCTCTACACATAATGTATATAAACACATAGGTTCTACATACATTCAATCAATACATAAAGTTAATGTATTCTATCAACCGTCAGTCCCATGACACATTCCATTGATTAGTTTTCGTTTGCCTAATCATCATGCATTGTCTACAACAATCAAGACTATCTTCCACCGATAGCCCAAAGCAGTTATTTCTAAACAGGAAATAAATGCACAAATGGGTAATATATCAACATTTCACTTTGGTGAGCGATAAATAATTCAACTACACCCTTTAATCCCATACACTTCCAATCTCAATATTTCCAATTCAATTCCTCATTTTCTTTAATTAATTATATACATTAATTAATTAAAACAATTAAGGCAAAATCCCATAATTAACAAAATAACCCTAAGGTTCCGTTTTCATCAATGTTTCAGCATTTATTCCATATCTCTATACCAAACAAGCCTCTAGGTTCATTTTAAATAAAACCCCAACTTTTGTAAAATTACACAAAAGACCCAAACTTTCTCAAGATTACCCAACAACACCCAACATATCAAAATGCTAAAATTTAAAGACAAAATCCATAAAGAGGAGTAGGATATCCCTACCTCAAAGTTTGAGCTCCAAAGAAGAAGAAGACCAAAACCAAAATGCTCCAAATTCCGAAATTTTCAGATTAAAATGTAGCCCTCGACGATCAACACAACTTTTGTAAAGGCCAAAAGTGAGTAAACAACTCCTACTAGATCAAATCTAAGAGAGAAGTTAGGTTCTAGAGTGAGGTGCTCTCCAATGGAGTTTTGGAAAAGTAAGAGAGAGAAATGAAGTTGAAAAAGTGATTCAAAAAGTGATTTCACGGATTGATATAAGAGTCTCCCCGCTCGAGCGTGGAAACCCCCGCTCGAGCGCCACTCACAGACTCCCGCTCGAGCAGCCAAACTCCCGCTCGAGCGGCGGATGCACACTCCCAGAAGTTTCTGCAGACAGGTACCCGCTCGAGCGCCCAACTCCACGCTCGAGCGTCACTCACTACCTCCCGCTCGAGCGGCCAATCCCCCGCTCGAGCGCCCAACACTACATAGGAAATACTGGATGGGTGTATTCCCCGCTCGAACGCCAACACCCCCGCTCGAGCGGACAAGCAACAACAAGGTCCCCGCTCGAGCGTCGAAAGCTCCGCTCGAGCGGACAGGCCAAAATCTGGGCAACTAGTTTTGGTTCCTAAGCTCAACCAACCTGTAACAAACCTGCCCAACACATTCTATAACTCAAATACAAAGTAGGAAAGGATGTAAACAAGATAATAATCAACTACTAACATCCACGGACACAAGTCCGGACCACTGTACAACAAGGGGTAAAACCCGAGATCGCTATACCTGCAGTAACAGCATCAAACTCAGCCTCCTCAGCTAGTCCAGTAGGTACACCTGCAGAAGTACCTGCTCGAGAGGACTCCCCCTTAACATGAGCCCGACTTTGAGACACGGTTTTTTTTTGTGAATGGTCTGGAGGGGAAGGCAAACTCATCATCCTCAAACACCGGAACCTCAAGAGAAGACAGAAGACGGTTGATCATACAACCATAAGGAAGGCCTAACTGTTTATTTCCAAAAACTCCTATCATCTTTTTAATAATCAGGGTGGCGAGATCTATGGATAAGTGACGGGCGAGACAAAACAAAACAAAGCCTTGGTCTTGATTAATTTCGGAGGACTGAGTGGTCACAAGGATGTTGGCACAAACAATAAGATTAAGCAGTCTAAACTCCGGAAGGAGTTCAAACTGTTTAATCAATGCACCGGTAGGCCAAGGACGGGAAGAACCACACAACACCTCAGTCACAATATTAAAATCATAGGTTGGACGGCCTGGAACTGGAAAAGGATAGTGCCCAGGAGAGACTCTCTCAATCTGAAGAAGCTGGTGAATGAGATCAAGTGTGACCGAAATGGATTTGGACCGAACCCAAGTAGTGAATGAAGGCTCAATGTCACTAACTTGCTCAATGTTACAGTAAAATTCCCGAACCCAGTCGAGATTTTGACGCCCAGAAAAAGACAACACCAAATCACCACCAAGGGGATCAAACAATGGATGGATGTGTATGGTCTCGAAGGTATTAGGCTGGACATTACGTTCTATGTGAACAGACCGAGCCTCAAAAGATTTATGAAACAACTTGGCCTGTTTGGCGGACTGAAACCTCTCAGTATTAAAGGTAGGACGAGACACTGTGGCCTTTCGGCGCTTAGGTGCAGACATGAGGATGAGAGACACAACTAAAACCCAAAAACCCAACAAATTCAAAAACCATACCAAACAAAGATCAAAGCAAACCATTAGTAACAGGTGACAATGAGAATATCAGAAGAATTAAATCATCAACCACAATTCATAATAATGAGGACAGAGTGCAGGACAAGAAGAGATAAAGACAAGCTCAAAGCATGAGATAGCAAAATCCAGTCTCAGTATAGCAGTATGAAGAAATGCACATATAAGTATAGAGAATGCAGGCTGAGGGCATAAGAGCAATGTTAAGAGCAATATTAAACATCAAGCATGAGACCAAAGAGCTTGTAAAACAGAACCAATACCCCCTAAATCCACACTATTGGATACCCAAGTGAGCACAGTCGAACTCAAACCCAACAAAAATCATGAAGACATGAGACCTCACAAAAAGGAACAATCATGAACCCTAGGTCTAAGACACAACAAAACACAAAAAAAATGAAATCCACCAAGAACAAGAACTTTCGACTCAGTGAAAGTATGTGAGAGAAAGGTAAAAAAAAACTAGAAGCCAAACACCCAAAAACCCCAAATACAACCCCCATTCTAACCGAAATACCAAAAAAACAGAGAAGAAGAGAGGGAAAAACTTACCAAAGGTGAAATCGGTAAGAAAGAGGAAGAAGAAAAAGGGAATCGAGCCCAACACGTTGCACAAGCCAAACCCTAGGTTGGAGAATTTGAAAAGAGGGAAAAAATTGACCTGAAGAGTCGAGGGAGGGAGTTTTATACAAATATGGTCCGCTCGAGCGTAAAGTTTACCGCTCGAGCGTAAGTCAAAACACGCAGAGACCTGCTCAAGCTCTATCAAGGACGCTCGAGCTCAAAATCACCCCTCTCAGAACTGTGAAGCTAAGAACAGAGTACTGCAAGGCTCAAAATTACGCTCGAGCGTTGTAATATCCGCTCGAGCGGGACTTTTTTTTTTTTTTTGTAACAAAAACAAAATACTCAACATCTAGAGGAGAGACCGGAAACAAGAGTAGATGATCACATTTGGCCAAAAAGAATACCAAGATGAAATAATCTGCAATTCATGAATTCTGTGAACTTGCAATGTTTAAAAAAACAATGACACTGGAAATCATGAGCAAAGCAGATAAAATATAATCAGTGATCATAAACTACATGAGAATGTACAACTCAAAATCCAACATGAGAGCTCACAAAATAAAGTGTGCATGTGCAATCCATGAGAGTCCACTGAGCTAGAGTTAATCCTAGTAGTGATCGGATGGCTGGACCTCTGGCAAGAGTAACTGGACAGCACAGAGAAAAGTCAAACCACTAGGAATCATGGGGTATTTGTTGAGTAAAAGCGGAGGCTCCCCCTCAATCAATGAGTCATTTTTATTTTTATTTTTTCTTCTTAGAGGCACTCAGTGGTGGAATTCACGCTCAAGAGTATGGAAACCAAACCAGAGAAGAATGAAATCATAAAGGATGGCTTGGTTGGTGCCTCTGAGGTAGCCTTTTCCTAATGCCCGGACGTCAAGGAACTGAGGGAGAAACCGTGGAAGTGAAAACAGATGGTAGATGGTTAAGAGACTCAACATCACCCATGATATACCAGTATCGGCCAATTCCACTGTAAAAGTACAAGAAACACTTGTTAGTGATCCATAGAGAACTTTGATCACTTGAGCGGAAACCCCTGCAGCAATTTATCTCAAGAATGTGTACAGAATGAGATCATGAGGTTAATGAGCATGGGCATTCAAAATGAGCTATGAACAATGAACAATGAGATCTTGTAAGCAGCATGAGTAGTGTTCATAAACAAGTTGGATGCAAAAAAAACAGCTATCAATGATAATGAGATTATGGCATCCAAGCACAAATAAGGCAAAACACTTACACCTACTCAAGGAACAAGTACTACTCTAGTGATCGAGCATGACACCCAAGGTCTTTCTAAGGAACTCAAACCGAAGAAGATCAAGGGGTTTTGTAAAAATATCAGCTTTTTGATGCTCAGTGGTAACATGCTCAAGAACAACAAGGCCTTCTTCCACTAACTCTCGAATAAAATGATGACGAATGTCAATATGTTTGGTGCGAGAGTGTTGGATAGGATTTTTTGAAATGTTTATGGCACTTGTGTTATCACAAAAAAGAGTGAGAGTGTTTTGTTCTATCCCATAATCATGAAGCATTTGCTTCATCCACAACATTTGTGCACAACAACTCCCTGCAGCAATGTACTCAGCCTCAGCAGTTGAAAGAGAGATGGCATTTTGTTTTTTACTATGCCAGGAAACTAGATTATTCCCAAGGTAAAAACACCCCCCAGATGTACTTTTCCTATCATCAGCACACCCTGCACAGTCGGCATCAGAAAAACCAGTAATTTCAGCTGTAGTATCAGTGGAAAACCAAACCCCATACCCCAAGGTCCCATTAACATATTTGATGATGCGTTTGACCGCAAGAAGGTGAGACTCTTTAGGACTGGGTTGGTAACGGGCACAAACACCGACACTAAAAGAAATATCAGGACGACTGGCTGTCAGATACAAAAGACTCCCTATCATACTCCTGTAAAGGGTAGGATCAACATCAATACCAGAGGAATCTTTGGAGAGGTGAAGACTGGTGCTCATGGGAGTACGTGCATGTTTGGTAGACTCAAGACCAAACTTGGACACAAGATTTTTGGCATACTTAGACTGAGAAACAAACATGCCCGAAGGAGACTGTTTAATTTGAAGACCCAAGAAATAAGACAACTTCCCCATCATGCTCATCTCAAACTCTTGTGTCATGCAATCTGAAAAATATTTCACAAGATGGTTAGCAATGGAACCAAACACAATATCATCAACATATATCTGAGTAACAAGAATATGAGACTTAGTATGTTTCACAAATAAAGTCTTATCCACACTACCCCTTTGAAAATCATTATCAAGAAGAAAGGTAGTAAGTCTATCATACCAAGCCCGAGGGGCTTGTTTCAACCCATACAAAGCCTTGTCTAACTTGTAGACATGATTAGGACATTTAGGGTCCTCAAACCATTTTGGTTGCTCAACATATGCCTCTTCTTTTAAGTACCCATTTAGAAAGGCACTTTTCACATCCATTTGAAACAATTTAAAGCCAAGAAAACATGCAACACCAAGCAAAATACGAATAGATTTGAGACGTGCAATTGGGGCAAACGTCTCATCATAGTCAATACCCTCTACTTGTGTGTAGCCTTGAGCAACTAACCTAGCTTTATTCCTCACAACAGTACCATTCTCATCAGATTTATTTTTAAAGATCCACTTGGTACCTATCACATTCATGTCTCTAGGTCTGAGAACTAGAGTCCAAACTTTGTTACATTCAAATTGACCTAACTCTTCATGCATAGCATTGACCCAACTATCATCTAACAAGGCCTCTTTAAAATTCTTAGGTTCAATTAGTGAAACATAACACATATGTGATACCTCATCCCGAATTTGTCTTCAGTTTTTCATTCGATTTGAGACACTTCCAATCACCTGTTGAGCTGGATGATTCCGTTTCACCCTTGCTGATGGTTTAAGCTCAGGACTTGCGGTGATAGAAGCAACAGGAGTGATGTCCCTTTGAGTACTCTTTGGACTTGAACTTACCTGTGAGGATGGTGCTGTAACAATTTCTTGTGATTGGACCGCAGCTTCTCCTTGATTTTGTGGTTCAGTATCCAAGATTGGAGACTCACCAATGTCATCCTCATTTGTTGCTAGAGTAGGTGCACCTGTGTCATCTATAACCACATTGATAGATTCCATTAAAGATAAAGTTTGCAGGTTATAGACTCGAAAAGCCCTACTGTTGGTTGAATACCCTAGAAAAATACCTTCATCACTTCGGGAGTCAAATTTGCCTAAGGGCTCTCTATCTTTGAAGATGTAACACTTACTCCCAAAAGTTTTGAAGTATTTTACATTAGGTTTCACACCCTTCCACAATTCATATGGAGTTTGTAAAGTGTCGGGCCTTAAATACACGCGATTTATGACATAAACAGCAGTATTTAGGGCTTCGGCCCAAAACTTTGAAGGAAGACTCTTACTAAGGAGCATAACCCTAGCCATTTCTTGAACAACTCTGTTCTTCCTCACAACCACTCCATTTTGTTGTGGAGTAATAGGTGCAGAAAATTCATGCTTAATTCCATGCATATCACAAAAATCCAAGAACGAACTATTTTCAAATTCACGACCATGATCAGTTCGGATTCTGATGATACGCCCAATGGAAACACCCTGTTCATTTTGGATTTTAAGGACTAAAGCATGGAAAGCATCAAACGTATCAGATTTTTCCCTCAAAAAATTTACCCAAGAAAACCGAGTAAAATCATCAACAGTTAGAAAAATGTATCTTTTACCTCCAATGCTTTCTGTGCGAGTAGGACCCATTAAATCCATGTGAACCAATTCAAGAGGACGTTTAGTTGTAAAGCTGTTCACCTTTTTATGAGGGGCACGGGTTTGCTTTCCAAGTTGACATGGTCCACACACATGGCTCAAATTCTTACCCAGTTTATGTACTCCTCTCACAAGCTCTTTGTTGGCTATCTTAGTTAGGCCTTTGAAATTCATGTGACCTAATCTTTGATGCCACAAATCAATGTTACTTATGATGGCAAAGTGACAAGTGAGATCATTAGTAGTAACAATCCCATAGCAGTTATCAGATGTGCGAACCCCATGTAAGACAGTATTTCCCTTTTTATCCAAAATTTCACATTTATTTTTAGAAAACAATACTTCATGATGGGAATCACACATTTGACTAATGCTCAAAAGATTTGCTTTAAGACCATCAACAAGTAGAGCATTATCTAGCTTGGGAAGACCAGTAACACTTATAGAGCCCTTACCAATGACTCTAGAAGTGCCGCCATCTCCAAAAGTAACAATTCCTCCTTCATATTTTTCAAGAGAGGTGAAGTAGGATTTGTTACCGGACATGTGACGAGAGCAGCCACTATCAAGATACCACATGTGTGAGTCACGTGCTTTTAAGGCAGTGTGAACAACTAAACAAGTCAAATCATCTTTCCTCACCCAAATCCTTTTGGTCTTGGTCAATGTCTTGGCGTTGCGAACACCCTCATGAATCTTGGTATTCCGCTTAGACATGTAAGGTTGTCTCCTAACCCAAAAAGTATTCGAATTTCTACCCTTTTGAGACACCTTACCAAACAGTTCAAAACAGTAAGGACGAATGTCGCCATACCAACCATAGTGATGACAAATAAAAACCGGTTTTACCTCCCTTTTGTTGATCTTACCTGCTTTTGGTAGATGAAGAGAGGAATCATCCTGGTCTACCTTCAATTTTCCTTTTGCTTGAGTTTTCAGGTTATGTGAGGTAGAGGCCTGTCTCTTGTGAGCTGTCGCACCATCGCCTAGCCCACTTTTGTCAGAACTCATTTGTTGAGACCCGAGGATGTCTTCTAAAGATTTGGAACCTTTGTTCCACATGGCAATAGTGGTTCTGGCAACACGAAGTTCTTCATCTTTCTGACAGACTATCTCTTCCAATGTAGCTTGTGACATCTCAAGACTTTCAAGCTTTTCTTCGTATGTGGAATACACCTTCAGAAGTTCATTCCTTTCAGTTTCACAGGATAGTAGTTTTCCACATAAGTCTTGCCTGTCACTCGAGATCTTGATGATATTCTGCTTTGCTGCTACAAGTTCTCATTTCGGCCTGACATTCTCACTCTCACATGTTTTGAGCTTGAGAGAGAGTTTGTCGTTGGTTTTGGACAAATTCAGAGATTCCTCGTACAGCTTTTCGTAAGCTTGTTGTAGTTCATCGCCATTGATCTCATCGTCTTCAGATGATTCATCATCCCATTTTTGCTCTTCATTCTCCTTGACCTCATCCAATCTAGCAACCAAGGCAGGGAAAATACAGGATGGTGGTGAAGGTGAATCTCCTCTTGCATGGAATTGGCTCAGGATTTCCCAAGCATCTTTAGCCTTTGTGCAAGGAACAACTCGTTGCTGTTCTTCATAGGAAATTGCTCCACGAATAGTAATCAGGGCTCTTTGATTACCCAGATCGTTTGCAGTTTCTATATCTTCTTCAATGGCTTGCCAACTTTCTGGTTCAAAAGCTCTCAGAAAAGCCCTCATTCTGATTTTCCAATACAGGTAGTTGGTCCCATCAAAGGTGGGAACATGATGCAGGTTCTGACCACGAGCTAATTTTGATGGCTTTGGAAGAGGTTGAGTAAAACTGGACCAAAATGCCATGAAAGCACTATCCCCGTCTTCACCGGATTCAGGTTCTTCGGGTTCTTGTTCCGACCCGCTTTCATCATCCCAAGTCACAGTGTAGACCTTCTTTTGGTTCTTTTTCGAAGGGCATTCAGGGAAAATATGACTAAACCCTTGACATTCATAGCACTTAACCCCTTGCCCCTTTACAATCTTCTTTTCAGTTTTAGGAGCAAATTTTGGTGGAAAAGTTTTGTGTTTTTCATTATTCTTGTCTTTTGAAATAGGGTCTCTGAAATTAGGCTTCTTTTTCTTCAAATTTTTTTTTAACTGTTTTGTAAGCATAGCCATCATCTCAGACTCTAAATCAAATTCAGTCTCCGGAGTTTTTGTAGTCTCATGAGCACTAGTGAAAGTCACACTATCTTTTTGTTTTTTCTTTGAAATCTAGTGAGCTTCATAAGTCTGCAAGTTTCCAACCAATTGATCAAGCTTGAGGGTATCAACATTCTGAGCCTTCTCAATGGCTATCACTTTTGATTGGAACCTCTCGGGTAAAGACCTCAAAATTTT
Source organism: Camellia granthamiana (assembly GCA_036172215.1). Taxonomy (NCBI): domain Eukaryota; kingdom Viridiplantae; phylum Streptophyta; class Magnoliopsida; order Ericales; family Theaceae; genus Camellia; species Camellia granthamiana. The sequence continues at coordinate 90,080,271 of CM069912.1, forward strand.
TCCAACCACTTTAGCTTCTGGGATTTTTTCACCGAGTGTGAAACAGGAATTAACGATATCACTAAGTTTTGCATAGAAATCATCAAACGTCTCATCATCCCGCATAAAAAGGGTTTCAAAGGCGAAGGTGAGACGTTGAAGTTTTGACCTTTTGACAGAGGTAGTACCTTCGTGAATCGTTTCAAGAATGTCCCAAGCCTCTTTTGCTACCTCACACGTGCAGATACGACAAAATTCTTCAGGTGTGATGGAGCAAAACAGGGAATTGAGAGCCTTACTGTTCCAACTCGAGTTTTGGTAATCAGTTGTGTCCTATTTATCAAGGGGTTTAGGAATATCTACACCATCAATGGTGACAATAAGTTCACTCCACCCATAGATCACATAGTGCCAAACTTTCTCATCTATGGATTTTAAAATTGCTCTCATACGAGCTTTCCAATAAGAATAGTTTGTACCGTCGAGTAAAGGAGGTCTATGAGTCAAGTTACCTTCACGAATAGAATCCATAATACTAGTCACATAAAATCACACTCCTATAGTTTTAATAAAACAAAGAGTGACTTGCTCTGATACCAATTGAAAATCCTAAGTGATTCGTGATTAGATGAAGATTAAAAAAAATATTCCAAATCCCAATAATCCAAAACACACAATCTAAATCAACAAGCACTTACGAAAGTGATTTAGATTGTTTGTTTTTCGGAATAAATAATAAATCGACACAAACGATTTTTACGTGGAAAAACCACAATTGAAGAACCTTCAATTGTAATAAAAAACCACGGGCGAAACGCCACTAATCAATCCACTACTTAAGAAAGAAAGATTACAAAGATAATACACAAATTACCCAACTCAGTCAATTTGCCTTCGAATCTTCTGTAACTCTTTCACCAAGCCTTCGTCACGGAATTGATCCACCTGAAGTTGAATCCACAACTTCGCTTGTCGAATTAACGACTACGTACAGAATCAAACGCCTTTTGAAACTCTACGTTTGAATCTGTGGAATCCACCGAAGAGAACTCTCTTGAATTATGAAGTAACAAACTCCTTGATGTACGAATCTTAGATCATGAGTGAAGAACTCTCTCAAAACATCAAGGAAAACTCTCAAAAATCTCTAGAGGAAAACCTCAAACAAAACCTTAGAAAACCTTAAACAAGATCTAGGAGCAGTAATCCTAAAAACATCCTAAACAGATATAAATAGGCAACTGAATCCGCGATCTCCGCTCGAGCGCCCAACAGCCCGCTCGAGCGGCTTTAGCAAAATACGCGTGTGACAAAGCAGTGATCCGCTCGAGCGCTTGAGAGCCCGCTCGAGCGTGAAATCACACACTCCAGTACTTTTACAGACTTGACAAAGTACTGAGAGATCCAAAACTCTGCTCGAGCGCCAATGATCCCGCTCGAGCGGGAAAGCCAAAAATATAGGAAAAATTACAACTTTAACAACTCAAAGTTTTGTCCCTGGATTTGACAATAAAGGGACCTAACACCTTCTTTTGCTCAAAACCTTTGACAACCAAGCGAGCTTTATACTGAAGTAGTTTTCCGCTGCCATCGTTCTTTAGCTTGTACACTCATTTGTTCTTCAAAGCTTTCCTGCCACTTGGAAGTGGAAGAAGCTCATAAGTGTGGTTTTTTTTGCAAAGAACTCATGTCCTCATTCATGGCTTGTATCCAACAGTCTTTCTTTGTATGGCTCTTCGCTTCTGAAAAACTCTCGAGCTCATCCTTATCAGTATTCAGAATATACTAAGAAGCGAGATCTTTGGTTGATGGCACAATAACTTTTCCCGATCTCCGCAACTGAGCTTATGTTGCTTCCAGTGGAAGGGATTACTTCCCATGTTCAACACCCTCTTCATCTGGGTTTTTATCTCTTTCTTTCTAATCCTTAATTTCTGGCATAGGATGTTACAACTTTGGCACTTTTGGTTGCACCTCTTCACATCTAGCATTTTGTGAGGGTTCTGGAGATGGAAACAAGTCTGGAGTGATGACAACTCTAGACTTTGCAGACTTCTCAAAATCTGCTACTATCTGGTCTTCTTGGAACACAACATCTCTGTTCTACAATTTCTGGCATAGGATGCTACAACTTTGGAACTTTTGGTTGCACCTCTTCACATCTAGCATTTTGTGAGGGTTTTGGAGATGGAAACAAGTCTGGAGTGATGACAACTCTAGACTTTGCAAACTTCTCAAAATCTACTACTGTCTGGTCTTCTTGGAACACAACATCTTTGTTCCTGAACATCTTCTTGTTCACTGGGTCCCATAACTTGTACCCAAATGCTACATCTGAATAATCCACAATTATGCATAGAGTGGACTTGTCATCAAACTTCTGTGTGTTTTCTTTGGAGATGTATGCAAATGCTTTACACCCGAAGACTTTGAAGTGAGAATATGATACCTTTCTTCCAAACCAGACTTCCCCAAGTATCACAAAATTCAGTGGGACTGAAGGCGACCTGTTGATGAGATAACAGGTTGTACGTACGGCTTCAGCTTATAATGACTTTGGCAACTTTTCCAGTCTGAGCAAGCATCTGACTCTCTCTACAATAGTGCGGTTCATCCTCTCTACTACACCATTGTGTTGTGGGGTGACAGGAACTATTATCCCATGCCGGATACTTTTGCTGGCACAGTATGCTTCAAAAACATTAGAAGTGTACTCGTCACCATTGTCTGTGCAAAGACACTTCAACTTTTTTCTAGTCTCTCTTTCCACCATTGCATGGAACTCCTGAAGATATTAGAATACCTCATCCTTTGTTTTCAGGAAATACACCCACAACTTCCTTGATGCATCATCAATGAAAGTTAGAAAATACTTATGGCCGCCAAGTGACTCCACTTTTATGGGGCCACAAACATCTGAGTAGGCCATACTGAGCACTTCTAATTTCCTCTTGCTCGTTGAACTGAAGGCTACTCGATGTTGCTTGCTATATATGCAATGATCACACTACTTAAGGGCACTTCCCTTGGACAAGAGTATCTTGGATTGCTTAGCCAACAGATGCAATCTCTTCTCATTCATGTGAGCCAGTCTTCTATGCCATAAGTCTAGTGACTCATTGTCTTCTATTGCATTGAGACTCCCTGGATAGATCTTCATTTGTGTAGCGACCCTAATTTTTCGTAAATCATTATTTATTATTGTTACTTTATTTTATTTTTGACTTTATTAATTATGTGGTTACATAAGAATTTAATATGGTATTTAATTAATTTAATGTAATATTTAATTATATATAATTAATTTAAATATTTATATATATATATAAAGTGTTTTATATATTGATAAAATCTATATTATATTTATGTATTTTTATGTGATAATTGTAAAATATAATATAATAGTACATTAGGTATAATATACTTAGATCTAGGTTTTATCACAAAAAGGTGTGTGGAAGAATATTCAAGTTAGCTGCAGCCACAGAGAGTTTGAAAGAAAAGAAGAAAAAAAAAGAAAAAGAAAAAAAAAGAAAGAAAGCCCAGAGAGAGAGAGAGAAACTTTGTGATCAATTTGGAAAAGCCCAGAGAGAGAGAGAGAGCAAGAGACGGCCAAAGAAAGAAGAGATGGAAGAAAAAAGAAAAAGAAAAAAAGGATTAGGGTTTTATTTTGGTGGCTTCATTAATTGTTCAAGTGATTCTTTGATCTTTAAAAAAAATATTGTGAGTGAAAAATCCACTTCCCTTAATTTATGTTTAATTCGTTATTTTTATTTATTTATTTGATGTTGAATTGATTTCGTATTTGCATGTAAGTGATTGATTGATTTTAATTATTTTGATTAGTTGTGTATGTAAGGTTTAGGGTTTTTAGATGATTGATTGATTTTAATTATTTTGATTAGTTGTGTATGTGAGGTTTAGGGTTTTTAGATGATTGATTGATTTTAATTATTTTGATTAGTTGTGTATGTAAGGTTTAGGGTTTTAGATGATTGATTGATTTTAATTATTTTGATTAGTTGTGTATGCAAGGTTTATGATTTTCATATGGATTTATTTTATAATGATTTTAATTATTTTGATTGGTTGTGTATACAAGGTTTAGGGTTTTTATATGGATTTATTTTATGATTATAATCAAATCCATGATTATATGAAATTAAAATAAATTAAGAAACCATAGATAAATTCCTTACACTCCACCCTGACTCCATGGATTGTTGTTTTATTTGAGTATTGGTGAGAAAGAGTGTATAAAAAAAAACGTGAGGATTATGAGATTTATTTAAATGCCTTAGGCTTGACATTATTATATTTGTTCTCATAAGTAGATGATAGATTGTATATATATATATTGTTGTCTCGTTCTCATGAGTAGACGAGTGCTTTGATTTACACGCGTACGTATATGCTAACCGTTCGGGGAGTGTGGTTCAAACTTGGGACGATATCCCCGTGCAAGTTTGGCTTCAGAGCGGTATTAGGTATATGGGAGACAAATGGGATATATGTGTAGGCTGGAAGTGAAGGGCCGAAGTGGTGGAGTTAAGTTACAAAGAATTAATTATGAGTTCATTGTTATAGTGTGAATTGTATTGATTTGTACATCATGAAAAATAGTAAACTACCTCGTTTGATTATGAAATTTGAGCAGAGGCATGTATACATAATTCTAGACAACTTTTGTATTTTAACTTTTTATTAAAAAGATTGATTATAACTTATAATCGGATGATCTTGGTTATTGTAGTTTTGATTCATTTTAGCAATGTAGATTTTAGAGACTGTTTTAACCCACGAAATGAGCTCATTTTTATTGGTTTCACGCAAACTGAAGTAAAACATTATTCTGAACACTTTTCATGTTTTGAACTTTTCCGAAAAAATTCATCTTACAGCAATTTCTTTTCGTTTTCAGTTCCAGATTTTTCGATCGAATTTCGGTTAGGATTTTCTATTAAGTTTTTCTCTCAACCTGTTCAGTTTCTACTAAATTTGTCCAAGCCACCTTTTAGGAAATTTGATTCTGTACAATTTTTCTTTTTTGAGTTTTGGTCAATTTGAATTATTTAGTATGAAACGGTGCATTTTTGTACTTCTTTAGCAAGTTACTTATGATTAAATTATACTAACTATATTTTTGTGCAGGATGGTGGGTCTTACTAACTTTTTATGCAAGGCTGACCCACCATATTTTTATTTCTATTTTGTTTATTTCATACTCAATTTATATTTCGTTATGTACGGATAAGAAACTAAATGCCACCGTATCTCGAGAAACTACCCATTCATCTCGGTGCGGATAGAACTACTTGTCTTGTCCCGTAACAAGAATTAAATGTATTTTTGTCTGTGTCGGGTGGACACGTGGGTGTTAAATCTTGTACTCATACCAGTATACTTATATACTGACCCGTTTTGTCTCTTGGTAACTCGAGTGCTTTCCGTTTGAGGGCAGCCGAGTTTCTTTTGTAGGATTAGTTGAGGCTATAGTGGTGACAAAAAATAACTATGATTGTAGGACATGTCGTTTGGACTTCTTTTGTTTTCTTGAGCTTAGAGTTATGTATTTATTATTTTTTTTATGACCTTGGCATTTTGATAATTTGGCATGGTTTGTAACTTTACATTATTTAAGTTGTTTTAACTAGTTGTTGCTACCTTAATGTTGAGGTATTGGATAGGTATGAATTTATGATAGATAGTTTGATTGGCATTTTGTTAGTTCTTTTTAATCCCTTGTAATCTTTTGAGCATGGAATTTATTTAAACCTTACGGAGATGAGAACGTTTAGTTTTCTTTGTTTTACCCTTAGGATTTGGATGATGGAATGTTGATTGGGATTTAGTCCTAATTTAATATTTAATTGTCCAAATTTTGGGGCATGACAGTTTGAGTCTTGTACAATGTGGAAGACGTTTCTCCTCTGGCGATTGTCAAAGCTCCTCTTGTTAGTTTCCAACAGCCATTATCGAATGTACTTGTATAGCCCTGTTGGTCTAGGGCACTTCCGAAGATAAAATTGAGGTGCAAATTTGGAACATGCCTCACATCTTTGAGTTGTAGTCTGAATGATAATGTCTCTAATACCCATAATCTTCAAATAGCTTGAATTTCCCATTCCAATGGTGCTAAAATCTCTAGCGTTGTATGAGTTGAAGAGTTTTCTGTGAGAGGTGGCATAATAGGATATAGTTGTGTCTACCACCCACTCTGTGTAGCTATCATCAGTCACATGAAGGCACTCCTCTTCACCAACTGCAAGAAAGTATCTCATCAATTGTTGTGGCTATAGTGTTCTCATCTCCCTTTGATTTACTACTTTGGTATTTATCTTTCCGGCTTGAGCAGTTTCTCTTTATGTGACCCTCTTGGCCATAGTGAAAGTAAGTGAAGCTGGAGTTTTCTAGATCTTTGTTGTCTCTGGATTTACTCATGTTGCTCTATTTGCCTATGCTCTTGCTTTTTCCTCTACTCTTTTCGCAACCTTTATCTCTGTCTACCTTCTGTGACAAGAGCATAGGTTTGATTACCCCCCATATCTTTCTTCCTTGTCGCTTTACTGTATAAGGCGTCTGTGACCATGCTCATGGTCAGCTTCCTTTCTGGTAGGGATGGCAATGGATAACCTACCCTGTGGGTATCCATGGAGACCCAACCTAAATACATGGGTTTTCCCCTTTTTTTTCTTATCCATTGGGTAGGGTAAGTGATATTCTTTAAATATCCACAGGGGATGGGTTGGGGATGGGTACCCACTAATTTCCTCATATGTTTTTTTCTTCTTTTTTTTTTTTTTAAGATTCACAACCAAAACTAAATATACATTCAATCTTTTTTCTTTTATTTATTTATTTTTTTTTTCAGGTTCACAACCAACTTTTTTTTTTTTTTCTTTTTTAAAGATCCACAACCAAAACTAAATATACCTCCAATCTTTTTTATTTTTTATTTTTAAGGTTCACAGCCATTTTTTTTTTTTAATTTTTAAGATTCACAACCAAAGCTAAATATACATTCAATCTTTTTTCTTTTATTTTTTTTTATTTTTTAAGGTTCACAACCATTTTTTTTTTTAAGATTCACAACCAAAGCTAAGTATACATTCAATCTTATTTTATTTTATTTGGCTCAACAATAAAATCAAATACACATTAATTAACATTGTCACATTATTCTTGTCAAATTTTATGCATATCTAGAATTTTTTAAATTTATTTAAAAAAATTAAAGACACTGTCTAGTGCAGGTTTCGGTTTGCTTTTCTATGTTATTTTATTTTGTTATGGATTGTAATTTTCAGAATGGTTTGCTTGTTCTGAAATTTCAATTAACGAGTATGAATCTATTTATTTTATGTTATCACACAATTTATACAACATATATATATATATATATGAATGTATTTGAAAATAAGGAAATTGTAGAGAATCGAAACAAGCATGAGTCGTGATTGGTTAGAAAGGATGGGTACAAAGATTTATTTGCTGGAAAAACAAAAAGGGGATACAAAGTCTTACTAAATAATTTTTTTTAAAATAAAAGAATTTTTCTTAGTTATGAACAGATTTAACTGAAATCAACTTGTTTCCCAATGTTATGCTTCATTTATTTAGATAGAAAATATTTTTTAATGAAAAATATTTTTTATAAAAAAAATTAAAAATATATTTTTTTATATTTGGTTGTGATGGTGATGGAACGAATGTGAAAGTAGAGATTGTGACATAATGGTGGGGTGATGGCGGCAGTGATTATGGTAGTGGCTATGGTGATGGTAGTGTGATAGTGAAGGTGAGAATAGTGGTGATAGTGTTGTGAAATTAGTAAAAATTTAATTGAAAAAACATTTTTTGTTTTTTAAAAGTAACAAACAACAAAATTCGTGGGGGACTAAAGGAAGAAGATGGATGATGGATTGGGTGTGGTAAGGCATAGATATCTTAAAATGAGTGGTTCAGATTTGTTAAAAGGTATGATTAGATTTTTGATAAATTAAAATGAATGGTTCAAATTTACTAAGAGAAAGATGGTTTAATGTCTAAAATGTCCGTGGCTAAGAGATCAACAAACAATTCCTTGTTTATGCCCTGATGCAATTTAATATAGGTCTTATAACACTTTCTTCAAACAGGTTCTTTCACATTTTATTTCTTCAAACAGGCTCTTATAACATTGTAAACAGGTTCTTATAACATGTAGGGGAGAGAGTGAGAGTGAGTGAGAGAGAGATGGTTGTAATTTTTTTTTTAATCTTCCACGTTCTTCCACATTTTTTTTAATTACTAAAACTTATTTGATTGTCTCAAAATTATATATTTGATTATTATAAAACAAACTTTTTAATTAATTAATTAATGTGTATTTGATTTTGTTGTTGAACCAAATAAAATAAAATAAGATTAAATGTATATTTAGCTTTTGTTGTGAACCTTAAAAAAAATAAAAAAATAAGTTGTTAACATTAAATATATTAAAAAAGAAAGAAAAAAGATTGAAGGTATATTTAGCTAAAACCTAAAAAAAAATAATAATAAAAATAAAAAAAATAAAAATAAAAAGTTTTGTTAACATTAAATATATTAAAAAAGAAAGAAAAAAGATTGAAGGTTTATTTAGTTTTTGTTGTGAACCTTAAAAAAAATAAATTGTTAACATTAAATATATTAAAAAAGAAAGAAAAAAGATTGAAGGTATATTTAGCTAAAACCTTTAAAAAAAAAAAATTTGTTAACATTAAATATATTAAAAAAGAAAGAAAAAAGATTGAAGGTATATTTAGCTAAAACCTTTAAAAAAAAAAAAAAATTTGTTAACATTAAATATATTAAAAAAGAAAGAAAAAAGATTGAAGGTATATTTAGCTTTTGTTGTGAACCTTTAAAAAAAAAAAAAAAAATTGTTAACATTAAATATATTAAAAAAGAAAGAAAAAAGATTAAAGATATATTTAGTTTTTGTTGTGAACCTTTAAAAAAAAAAAAAGAAAAAAAAAGTGGTTGTTAACATTAAATATAAAAAATAAAAATAAAATAAAAATGGCGATTAAAGTGGGTTGGGGAAAATCCAAACCCATTAGGAAATGGGGAGGGTGGTACCCATGGGGAATGGGGAAAATTTATTACAGGGGAATGGGGATGGGGAATTAATATCCACCCCATTAACCCCCATTGCCATCCCTACTTTCTGGTGCAAAGTTATTGAGAGAAACCACGAATGTCTCCTAGCTGTCCGGTAAGGAACTGAGCAGTAGTACGGCTTGCATTTCATTATCAAGGGGTATCTTAATGGTTGTAAGCTGATTTACTAAATTTTTGAATTCACTGGTGTGTTCGGCGACAAACACACTATTTTTCAACTTTAGATTTACAAGCCTTCTCATCACCAAGGTTTTACTCCGAGCGGTCTTTGACTGGTATATGTCTTCTAATATTCTCCAGAGGGCATAAACATTTGTCTCCTAGGCGACATGGTGGAACACACTATGGTCAATCCATTGTTTGATCTGACCAATAATTTTGTAGTTTTTTTTCTTCCAGTATACATCCTTCTCTTCTGCTGATTTGACTCCTTCAAGCTTAATAGGGTCAAACAGATCTCTACAATATAAGATGTCTTCCATCCGTGCCTTCCAGATTGCATAATTGGAAGCAGTTAACTTTATCTTCGATCTTGAAGTTGATGTAGATTCCTCTATCATTTTCTTTCTTTTTACATAAAACTTTGAATCAGCAATCTGACCTTACGGATATGTCCGAAATACTCCAAATAGATGGAAACCATTATTGGATCGTCAAAATCAGACTCAGAATTGCTTAGATCTAGCGAAAACACTATGGATAGTTCAAATCAGAGGTTGCAACTTAGCCGTGCAGCACTAAATAGATCCTCTACGTCTGCTGGTTGGGTAAACCCGACTAGTCTTCACTACTGACGTGTCAGCTATGTGGCATTGACAGGTGTTGACGTGCGATGATGTGGCAGACATGTGGCACTGAGTTGGCGTAAACGTGGTGCTGAGTTGGCGCACATGTGGCGGTGCGTTGACTGGACTGTTGCTGATGCGCAGCGGCTTTGAGGAGTGACACGTGTGTAACACCGCTCGAGGATTACTCGCGCGGGTTAAACAGTTCGGACCCTAAATTATCTTCGATCTAGTCTCATGAGGGCAATATGAAACATAGATGACAGTCCAAATTTGACAACTTTTATAGAAAATCTATTTTATTACAAATTCCTTGCCAGAAATGAGAAACATCACATGTTCTTAGAGTCACCACATAATATTTTGAAAAAATTAGGAAACTCGTGACTCGTGCCAAGGCCCACTACAAGAAGTTGGGTCTTGAATGACGAATTTTTTTTGTCTACAAAGAGCTAATTTCGTCACTGTAGATATTTGTGAGGAAATATTTTCGTCACCGGCTTCATCATTGAATGTTTGTCACTAAAAAGTATCGTGACGAAAAATAATTTCGTCACCAATGAAATTACTTCAGTGACGAAATTTTTTATCACCAATAAAACAACATTTTATCACAAAAAATCCTCATTTTCATCACCAAATAGTTATTCAGTACCACATTTATAACTTTAGTTGACGAATAAATTTGTCACACATGCTGATCATTGATGAGGAAATAATTTTGTCACGGTAAGATATAAAGTCGACGAAATTTTTCGTCTCCAAACGTCATACATGGGTGACAAAATATATTTTGTGGGAAAATATATATATGTGACGAAATTTTTAGTCACCAAACAACAAAATCAATGAAAACTTTTATATATAAGCTGCAATAAATCTTGTCACAAAAAATATTTATGGAATGAGTACTGCAGGCCACCAGGAATAAGTAATGATAGCATGAAAAATGGGTCCTTCATAGCCAACCACGGTGGCAAGTTGTACGGAATGAGTATGACAGGCCACAAACTATATGAGTTATTCATATTGAACCCATCAGTAGCCAACCCTAGCCTCACATTCTGAGGCTCCAAGGCGAATTCAGGATGTTGTGAATCAAATTCCTTCCACTCATCACTATCTGCAAGATGCCTCAATACACCGTCATCTAGACGTTTTTCATTGAACCATTTCATATCCTCAGCTCTCTTTCTCGACATGTACAACCTTTTCAATCTCGGTGTTAACGGGAAGTATCGAAGGACCTTACAAGAGATCTTCTTACCTCTACCATGATTTGTCTTGTATCTAGAAGCGTTACAATTTGAACATTTATCCAGTGTTGTATTCGCCTTCCAAAAGAGCACACAATCGTTTACACAGGCATCAATGAGCTCGTATGACAAACCCAATTCACGTAGTATTTTTTTAGCTTCATAAGTTGACTTTGGAACCAAATTATCCTTTTTGTAAAAGTTTAGTTAAAAACTCTAGCATCATGTCAACTGACTTATTACTCCAATGGTTTGTTACTTTCATATTAAGTATCTCGATGACAAACTTTAACAAAGTGTAATTTGTGCAACCTGGGTACACCTCACATTTGGCATCATTCAACAATTTATCAAAAGTGCGAACCTCCTTCTTCTGGGTTGTATTAGTTGATTCCCTTCTTATTTGATCTTCCACTAAGGCATCAATACCTCCCAAAACCTCATTGCCCTCAACGGGTATATCATGATGATGAGCCTCATTTGATTCACGGGGTTCCCCATGCACGTGCCAGATAGTGTAAGTTGAAATAATCCCATGTTGCAACAAATGAATTTGAACAATTTGAAAATTTTGACGAACAACATTCACACACTTTTGACAAGGGCACAGAATTTTACCATCTCGATCGATAACCGCCATTGCAAAACGACGAAATGATATTACCCCATCATAATATGCCTGACTTATCCTTCCATCAATTGTGCTACCTAGTGCAATCCAACTCTTGTCCATGTTTGACTATGTCGAGTTAATTAAAGGTAGGTGAATAGGACAAATTTTATATATAAATATATATATATATATATTTTAATTAAAAAAAAGTTAAAGTTCAATGATTATACTGAGTTATATAAATTTCAATCACATAAATAGCATGAGCAAATAGCCAAAGCAATTTAGCGTAAACAGAAGAAGTATTCAAAACCAAAACAAAAACCAAAACATAAACCACAGCAAAATAACCATCAATAAGAAGACAAATAACATAATTTGAAGAAACTTTAACCAACAAAGCAGTGAGCTTAGAGTAAAAAGCAGATAACATGACATAGAAAGAAAACCCACAATATGCCACATTGAGTTTCTAAAGCAGTCAATTTAAGTACTCATCAAATGCAAAATCTTATGATTGAACTACACGTATTTGGAAAAATATATATATGCCCTGAATACTAGAGTTGACACATCTATCAACTAAATTGGGATATTGAAAAAATAATACATTGGGAAACAATAACTATTCTGGCTCACATTGCACTCGGTAAACAAAATGTGATTAAATTATGCAGAAGAACTTAATAATGTACTTAAGGAGCTATGCATATAAGAAATTAATGATGCCAATAGAATTGATAGCCACGTGCGACAATTCCGATAAATGCCCCGAGACTATAATTTAGTACTTATGGCCTGTTTGATTTTCTCTTTACTGAACTATATACGAAGTCCATAGAAGTTAAAGCAAGATATGCTAATTTAAGGGTGTAATATTCCAATTTTCATTAAATCGATAGTTGTGAGAGAAAAAATAATTAATTAATATGTAATATATAATATTTTATTTTATTAATTATTTTAATATTTTTTATTTTTATTGACTATTTTAGCTGTAACGCCCTCAAAATAATAACATTAATCCCAACAATATAGACATGCTATAATATATAAAAGGTCCACATCTTTCCATTCACCAGAGTTTTATTACAAGAGTATCACATGTTAACAACAAAAGCAAATGCCCTAAGGGCTTACAGCTTTCCAAGTCAACACTTGGTTACACAAAAGTAGAGTGCTAACTCATTTACACATAAAGCCCTTGGCTTGAATTTACATGTAATACAGCAAAAGGAAAGACAACCCAAAAAAAAGCCTGTCCGCCACTAGCCTCCCAAGCTAAGTCCTTGGAGGTGGCATGCTTCCTGTACCTGAAAATGATGTTCCCATATAGGGTGAGCCACAGCCCAGTAGAAATATACTAAACCAATTATGAACAATGACTAAAAGATTAACAGTTGATAGATGGCCAACACTTTTACATTCATTCATAACATAACACCATTCCAAGACACTTAAGTCTATATTTCCTTTCATTTCCATTTCTTTTCCTTTCACTTGCCATTTCACAACCTTGGCTCAGAACCTGGCCAAACATCACACATGAGACAAACACTCATGCCAACACTTTTCACTTTATCAAAGATAAACATAACAGTTATATCAATACTTCCAACGACAAGCATATCCGCTCTGTCAATACACTTCTAGATAGGCATACCCGCTCTATCTACGGAGTTCATCCCCTATCTCCTCCCAACAACATCCGGTTTAGAGGTTCATCCCCTATCTTCCCCTAAACCGTGGAGTACATCCCCTATCTCCTCCAACACAACACAATGCATATAAACAACAATTATATACATCACAAATCCATACAATTAATTATCCAAATTAATCAATCAATGTAATTAGGGCATTCTCCATAATTAACATCACAACCCTAAGGTTCCAATTTTCTTAATGTTTCAACATTAATTCCATGTTTCTATACCAAACATGCTTCTAGGTTTATCATAGATGAAAACCCCCAACTTTTGTAAAATTACACAATGGCCCAAAGTTTCCCAAATTCACACAACAACCCCAACATATCAAAATGCTAAAATTCAAAGACAAAACTCATAAAGAGGAGTAGGATATCCCTACCTCAAGAGATGAGTTCCAAAGGAGAAGGACTCAAAACCAAAATGCTCCAATCACCAAACTATTCGGATCAAAAGAACGCCCTCGACGATCTACACCCTTTTTGTGAAGACCAAAGGTGAGCAAAACACCCTAACTAGATCAATACTAAGAGAGAAGGTAAGGTTCTTGAGTGAGAAGCTCTGAAAATGGCGTTTTGGGTAAAGTAAGAGAGAGAAGTTAAGTCAAAAAGTGATTTAAAATGCCCAGTCTCACTCAGTTATACGACAGGTCCGCTCGAGCGCAAGACACTCAGCTCGAGCGTAAAGACACAAAACTCATGGTCCGCTCGAGCGCAACATTGTCCGCTCGAGCGCCAATACACAGACACAAAGTTCTTCCGCTCGAGCGTAGATACCAGTCCGCTCGAGCTCAGGTCTCCCCCTCCCAGAACTCTCACCAAAAATACACTTCCCGCTCGAGCGTAACATCCCCGCTCGAGCGCAACCAGCTCGAGCGAGCGCACCAAACCCGCTCGAGCGTAGGAATCACACTTGCAGAAGTTTTGCAGGTGCACAAAATACTGGACGTATGTATTCTCCGCTCGAGCGCCAAAACCCCCGCTCGAGCGCACAAGCAACAACAACCTCTCCGCTCGAGCGTGAACATCTCCGCTCGAGCGGACCAGCCAAAACCTGGGCAACTAGACTTTGTTCCTAAGCTCAACCAACCTGTAACAAACCTGCCCAACACATCCTATAACTCAAATACAAAGCAAGAAAGGATGTAAACAAGGCAATACTCAACTACCAACATCCACGGACACATGTCCGGATTACTGTACAACAAGGGGTAAACCCGGGATCGCTATAACCTCCCCCCCTTAAAGAATTTCGTCCCCGAAATTAAGAACAAGTTTTTGAAAAGCAAGTTTTCCTCTCTTTTAAACAATGTTATACCACAACATTCCACAATTCGACCCATTCCCGGTCATTCCATCTCTTATCAAGAGGCATTCTACAACATATACATTTCGACATGCATTCTCTTTTCATTTCAACCATTTCTAACACACATGGTTCACAATTCATATCATAAGCAATAATCATGATACAATTCCATTTCTATAATATAGCCAACACATGCAATATTATAATCAACTCCCATAACAAGGCAAGTTCTACAACATTTTCATTAACCAAAACATGCACCATGTTTCCCAATTTAAGACATTTTTAATACTCTTAAATTTCATTACAATTACACAATTGCAATACTTGATTACACATCAACAAACAAGTCCGGATATTTCTCGCGGACTCCCAACTCACGTTCCCAAGTGGCCTCCTCCACTCCGTGATGTTTCCACAAAACCTTAACCAAAGGGATGGTCTTGCCACGCAGGACTTGATCCCGCCTATCCAAGACCCGAACCGGTCTCTCCTCATACGAGGCATCCTCATCTACCTCTAAGTCGGTCCAATCCAACACATGTGATGGATCCGGCTCATACTTCCGAAGCATACTCACATGAAACACGTCATGAACTCCGGATAACTGTGGCGGCAAAGCTAAACGATAAGCAACCTCGCCAACCCTCTCAAGAATCTCAAAAGGACCAATAAACCGAGGGGATAACTTCCCACTCTTCCCAAACCTCATCAAACCCCGTCTAGGTGATATCTTCAGAAACACATGATCACCCACCTCAAACTCCAATGGTCTCCTCCTACGGTCAGCATAAGATTTCTGACGACTCTGGGCTGTAACAAGCCTCCTACGGATAAGCTCAACTTTCTCCGTCGTCTCCTTAACCAACTCCGGACCCAACAGAGGTGTATCACCCACCTCGGCCCAACAAACTGGAGACCTACAAGGTCGGCCATACAAGGCCTCAAACGGTGCCATACTGATACTAGACTGAAAACTGTTGTTGTAGGCAAACTCTACCAATGGTAAGTGCCTCTCCCACGTCCCACTGAAATCAAGGACACAACCCCGAAGCATATCCTCGAGGATCTGAATAGTACGCTCGGACTGCCCGTCAGTCTGAGGATGATAAGCTGTACTAAAAGTCAACTTAGTACCCAAGGCACTCTGCAAACTCTGCCACAACCTAGCAGTAAAACGAGGATCTCTATCTGAGACGATCGTCACTGGGACCCCGTGCAACCTCACTATGTCCCGAATATACAAGTCGGCAAGATGATCTACTGAATCTCTCACGCGCATAGGAATGAAGTGCGCCGACTTAGTCAACCGGTCTACAACCACCCAAATAGCATCACTACCCCGCTGAGTCCTCGGAAGACCTACAACGAAGTCCATAGTGACATGCTCCCACTTCCACTCGGCAATAGGCAAGGGTTGTAACAAACCTGCTGGCCTCTGATGCTCGGCCTTCACTTGCTGGCAAGTAAGGCACTTGGACACGAAAACTGCCACATCTCTCTTCATACCCCGCCACCAAAACTGGCGACCCAAATCCCGGTACATCTTAGTACCTCCCGGATGCACCGCAAGGCGCGAATGGTGAAATTCTCGGAGTACTTCCTCTCGGCAAGACTCCGGTACAAGCAAACGGTCTCGGTATCTCACACTCAGGTCGGGATACACTGCCAGACCCTTCTCAACCTTCCCACTGGAGATCTTCTCTCGGAGGGATTCTACCTCAAGGTCACCTCTCTGTGCCTCTAACACTCTAGTTACAAGCGTAGGCTGTGCAACAACAGAAAACAAGGCCGCAGCCTCAACGAACTCGCCCAGAAGCAAATCAAACTCGCCAATGGCCCCCAACATCTTCCACTCCCGGATGGCTACACAAGCTACATCACAAATGGATTTCCTGCTAAGGGCATCGGCCACAACATTGGCCTTTCCCGGGTGATAATGCAACTCGAAGTCGTAATCCTCAATAAACTCCATCCACCTCCTCTGCCTCAAATTCAAGTCTTTTTGTGAAAACAGATATTTCAGACTCTTGTGATCCGAGAACACCTCGAATCTCTCACCATACAGGTAGTGCCTCCAGATTTTCAAGGCAAAGATCACAGCCGCTAACTCTAGATCATGCGTAGGGTAATTCTTCTCGTGAATTTTCAACTGACGCGAGCCATAAGCTACCACTTTCCCCTCTTGCATCAACACACAACCCAGACCCTCTCGTGAGGCATCACAATAGACTGCATAACCCAACCCTCTCTCCGGAATAATCAAAACTGGAGCGGTGGTCAGTCTAACTTTCAACTCCTGGAACGACTTTTCACAAGTCTCACTCCATACAAAGCTGACTCCCCTCCGAGTCAATCTGGTCAACGGCGAAGCTAACCTGGAGAAATCCTTCACAAACCGGCGGTAATACCCAGCTAATCCCAGAAAACTGCGGATCTCAAACACACTCTTAGGCTGTGCCCAATCTTGCACTGCCTCAGTCTTGGATGTATCAACAGACACCCCTTCCCCGGAAACCACATGGCCTAAGAACTTGACTTCTCTCAGCCAAAACTCACACTTCCCAAACTTGGCATACAGCCTGTGGGCTCTAAGCAACTCAAGCACCACTCTCAAGTGTTCCTCGTGCTCCTCCTCTGAAGGTGAATAGATAAGAATGTCGTCCACGAAGACGACTACAAAACGATCCAAGAATTCCCGGAAGATCCGGTTCATCAAGTCCATAAAGGCTGCCGGTGCATTGGTAAGCCCAAATGGCATTACCAGAAACTCATAATGGCCATACCGCGTACGGAATGCCGTCTTCGGAATATCTTCCTCCCTGACCCTCAACTGGTGGTAACCCGATCTCAAATCTATCTTAGAGAAACAACGGGAACCCTTCAACTGGTCAAACAAATCGTCTATACGGGGCATAGGTTACTTATTCTTAACTGTAGCCCGATTCAACTTCCGGTAATCAATACACAATCTCAAGGCACCATCTTTCTTCTTAGCAAAGAGTGCCGGCGCTCCCCACGGTGAAGCACTAGGGCGAACAAAGCCCTTATCTAGCAATTCCTGGAGCTGAACCTTCAACTCAACCAACTCTGCTGGAGCAAAACGGTAAGGTGCCATAGAAATCGGCGCCGTGCCGGGCACTAAATCGATAGAGAACTCGATCTCTCGGTGAGGTGGCAAATCAACAAGGTCCTCGGGAAAAACATCCGAGTACTCACAAACTACCCTCGGCAACACAATCTGGGTCTCATCACACTCACCACTCTCAAAGCTAGCAAGTAGACCACTAAGCTCATTCCGCCCCCGCGGACCATACCCCGGTGGTACAATACTACCAACCCGGTCTCCCAAGAAATGGAAATACTCCCCGCTCACGGTACAACAAGTAACCCTCTGGCGGTAGCAATCAATAACAGCTCGGTATGACGATAACCAGTCCATACCCAAAATAACATCAAAGCCCTTCATGGGCATGACTACAAAAGGAAACGGAAGCCTATGATCATCAACCTCTATATCACAACCTCTACATCCGTATTTCAAAATCAACTCACCCCCGATAGGTGACACTACGCAAATAAGAGATGCCAACAATGCTAACTCCAATTCCAACACAGATGCAAATGCAGCAGATACAAAAGAATGAGACGCACCCGTATCAATCAATACACTAGCAACCGAATTGCAAAACAGAAAGGTACCTCTCACTACTGATGGAGCCGGTACAAGATCCTGCGCGGTAACAGCATACACGCGCCCTGTAGGCCCCTGATCCACCTGCTCGCCTCTCGGAGCATAGGACTGCTGCACTGACTGGGACGACGAAGCCCCCGGATTGGCCCTCGAGGCCTGCACAAACTGAGCTGGCTGAAATCCATGCGTCTGTCTAGAACCAGACGCTCCTGAAGTGGCACTCAACCGTGGGCAAAACCTCTTCATGTGCCCAGGCTGTCCACACTGATAACAAGACAAGGGCTGCCCCCTGCCCGAACTCTGACTCTGCGGTCTAGCTGACGAAGAAGCAGCTCTCTGACCCCCGCCCTTCAGTGGGCAAACTGAAGCCTTGTGACCCGGCTGGCCACACTTGAAGCAGGTGAACTCTCCCTGACTGCCCCTCCCGGAGCCTGCACTCGGTACTGGGAAAGTCGACCTGGCCAAACCACCCTGGGACGGCTGAGGGTTATAACCCCTCTGCCTCCTACCATCACCCTGTCCCTCTTGGCCCCTCTTGGAGCCTCCATGTTTCTCCTCCTCTCCCTCCTGCATCATCAGCTCCATATGAGCTGCAGCATCCACCAAATGCCTGTAATCTCGAATGTAGGGTCCACCAACTTTCAACTTGAGATCCCATCTCAACTTCCACTCAAACTCGTAGCAACGGCGCTCCTCTGTCGCCACAAGTTCAGGTGCAAACCTGGACAAGCTAGTAAATGTAGCCTCAAACTCGGCCACAGACAAACTCTCCTGCTTAAGCCGGCTAAACTGATCCCTCAGCCTCTCTCTAGCCACAGCAGATAAAAACCTCTCCTGGAAAGCATTCACAAACGCCTCCCAAGTACCACCAACACGAGCTTTCTCATACTTCCACCATTGACCCGCATCTCCCTTCAGCTGGAAGGATGCCAAGGTCACTTTCAATGCTCCGTCCTCAATGCCTAGCATCTCGAACGTTTTACTCATCTGTTCTAGCCACTCGTCTGCCTTCAGTGGCTCCTTAGGATCCCCAACAAACTCCTCCGGGTTAGACCGGAAGAACTCCCTTTTCAAGAAGGAAGGCCCTGCCTCAGCTACCTGATTCCCTGCTCTGAGAATACCCAGAGCTCCTGCTATCTCCTGGGCCAAGGCACTCATGGCCTGCTGACCCGCTGGTTCGGCCACATTGGCCTGACCAACCCCCTCCTGAACTGCCGGAATCTCCTCCGGTAATGGCACTTCCTGCCTCCTAGGCCTACCACGCCTACCACCTCTTGCTCGTCCTGACATCCTAATAAAGGTAACACAGAACGTTAGCACATTCATAAACGTGCCAAAACTAAACACTCACGTCCTAATGCATGGACAACTGTAATTCATTCCACGTAAGCACATAAACACATAAGCACTTACGAATTTCATTTCCGGATAATGATAGTCCCAAGGCGTTACTAGAGTACCGGTTAGAAACAGCATTGATCAAGTGCTTTTCCAACAAGACTCCCAGAAACCCAAAGATCCAATCAACATCCTAGAAATTAAATCCCATACCCAAATAATCACATAAGCATGTTATCACATAAGCATAACAGTACACTTAAGTCTCTATTAAGCGAGACAAACCCATTGTGATCCTAATCACTTCCCACGTACCTAAAGTATTCGAACCCGGTACGCTCTGATACCAAGTTGTAACGCCCTCAAAATAATAACATTAATCCCAACAATATAGACATGCTATAATATATAAAAGGTCCACATCTTTCCATTCACCAGAGTTTTATTACAAGAGTATCACATGTTAACAACAAAAGCAAATGCCCTAAGGGCTTACAGCTTTCCAAGTCAACACTTGGTTACACAAAAGTAGAGTGCTAACTCATTTACACATAAAGCCCTTGGCTTGAATTTACATGTAATACAGCAAAAGGAAAGACAACCCAAAAAAAAGCCTGTCCGCCACTAGCCTCCCAAGCTAAGTCCTTGGAGGTGGCATGCTTCCTGTACCTGAAAATGATGTTCCCATATAGGGTGAGCCACAGCCCAGTAGAAATATACTAAACCAATTATGAACAATGACTAAAAGATTAACAGTTGATAGATGGCCAACACTTTTACATTCATTCATAACATAACACCATTCCAAGACACTTAAGTCTATATTTCCTTTCATTTCCATTTCTTTTCCTTTCACTTGCCATTTCACAACCTTGGCTCAGAACCTGGCCAAACATCACACATGAGACAAACACTCATGCCAACACTTTTCACTTTATCAAAGATAAACATAACAGTTATATCAATACTTCCAACGACAAGCATATCCGCTCTGTCAATACACTTCTAGATAGGCATACCCGCTCTATCTACGGAGTTCATCCCCTATCTCCTCCCAACAACATCCGGTTTAGAGGTTCATCCCCTATCTTCCCCTAAACCGTGGAGTACATCCCCTATCTCCTCCAACACAACACAATGCATATAAACAACAATTATATACATCACAAATCCATACAATTAATTATCCAAATTAATCAATCAATGTAATTAGGGCATTCTCCATAATTAACATCACAACCCTAAGGTTCCAATTTTCTTAATGTTTCAACATTAATTCCATGTTTCTATACCAAACATGCTTCTAGGTTTATCATAGATGAAAACCCCCAACTTTTGTAAAATTACACAATGGCCCAAAGTTTCCCAAATTCACACAACAACCCCAACATATCAAAATGCTAAAATTCAAAGACAAAACTCATAAAGAGGAGTAGGATATCCCTACCTCAAGAGATGAGTTCCAAAGGAGAAGGACTCAAAACCAAAATGCTCCAATCACCAAACTATTCGGATCAAAAGAACGCCCTCGACGATCTACACCCTTTTTGTGAAGACCAAAGGTGAGCAAAACACCCTAACTAGATCAATACTAAGAGAGAAGGTAAGGTTCTTGAGTGAGAAGCTCTGAAAATGGCGTTTTGGGTAAAGTAAGAGAGAGAAGTTAAGTCAAAAAGTGATTTAAAATGCCCAGTCTCACTCAGTTATACGACAGGTCCGCTCGAGCGCAAGACACTCAGCTCGAGCGTAAAGACACAAAACTCATGGTCCGCTCGAGCGCAACATTGTCCGCTCGAGCGCCAATACACAGACACAAAGTTCTTCCGCTCGAGCGTAGATACCAGTCCGCTCGAGCTCAGGTCTCCCCCTCCCAGAACTCTCACCAAAAATACACTTCCCGCTCGAGCGTAACATCCCCGCTCGAGCGCAACCAGCTCGAGCGAGCGCACCAAACCCGCTCGAGCGTAGGAATCACACTTGCAGAAGTTTTGCAGGTGCACAAAATACTGGACGTATGTATTCTCCGCTCGAGCGCCAAAACCCCCGCTCGAGCGCACAAGCAACAACAACCTCTCCGCTCGAGCGTGAACATCTCCGCTCGAGCGGACCAGCCAAAACCTGGGCAACTAGACTTTGTTCCTAAGCTCAACCAACCTGTAACAAACCTGCCCAACACATCCTATAACTCAAATACAAAGCAAGAAAGGATGTAAACAAGGCAATACTCAACTACCAACATCCACGGACACATGTCCGGATTACTGTACAACAAGGGGTAAACCCGGGATCGCTATATTAGCCAAAACCTATCATCCCAAACATATAGACTCAAACTCCCCTAAAAACTTAGAAATGCACATGAGAGAGAGGACTGGGGCCACTGCTTTGTTTGGGAAGTGTTGGATTGGAGATGATAACAGTGAATGGTTTGTAAGAAAAAGTTGAAAACCCTTGAAAGAAAGAATAATTCCTTTATGGAGCCAATGGGGCTGTGAACTGTTACTCGTTGTTTTAGATAATTCAAATTATACAGATTTTGGATGCAAAGCTAAGGGTCACAAGTGGCACAAATAAATTATTTTAGCCAAATAAATAAAATAAAATAAAAATAAAGAAAAAAGATTCACACTCTCCTATATCAGTAAACGATATAATATAGTATAAAAATTATATAAATTTTATAAATATATTGACTTTGTTTTAATAAAAAAAAATCAACAAAAGAAAAGTTTCTTGATGAAAATTGTAGACGTACAAAGAGAGTGTACAATATATAGATACATCAATAAGAAAATCCATGGAGAAATGCATCAAAACTGAAACAAAAATGAAAGACAAATTGGAATATGATATCAGAACACCAAAAGCAAGATATTGATCTCAGAACATTAAAAAGATATTTACTTCAAATAGACAGAGCTCAAAGATATCATATATACTAATCAGGTCTCCACATTTTAGTTTTTTTGTCACTAATTTTCTTTGGCATTCAACGTGCCATTTTAAATGAAGATGCATAATGCTAAGGAAAATTAGGGAGCTAGTAAAAGTAATTCAAACATAATTAGCAAATAAAGTATATAGCGTAATTTAAACTTAATCTCACCTATTTTTTTTAGCAAAAATTAAGATTTATTGATGTAAAAGAAAAGGTTATAGAAGTACACCGCAAATACAAAATGAAACTTAAAGCTGTTTTGGGAATAAATTAAAAAAGTCAAAAAATATTACAAAAATAGTCAACTTTTTTCTTTCTGTTTTTATACGTTTTTTTTATAATAAAAAAAATAAAAAATCTACTTTTCAAAACAACCCTTAATATGATTAACATTCACAATTTATTTAATTTTCGAATAAATTTTTCAAGCTCTGTAATGTTGCTATAAATGAGAATTAGTATATAGAATTAGATACTAACATGGGTCATTTTAGGGCAACTTAGAGCTGACTCTCTTATATGTTTCATATGGGATTTAGGAATCAAAGATTGTAAACTAATCAACTCAACATTTATATGCTGAGAAAGTAAAGCATGCAGTGGTCCTTGAGAACAAAGCAGAAATGAAAAGTGAGAATAAATACTAGTGTAATGGAAGACTAAACCATAGACTTAGGCTAGAGAATCCTCTTTACAATTAACTTAGCATTATTACTTTTATTCTTAAACATAAACAACCCCAGAGAATAAGAATTTCCACATGCTTATTCTCTGGAGTTGAGCTTAATGAGTAAATGGACTAGCTAATGACACAACAAACCAACTTAACATACCCTAAGGACTTACTAATTAGATCCCCCATGGTAGATAATTAATAAATACTTACGGTAGTGATTTTAGCAACATAAGTAGTAAACCCACCAAATAATTTTCTAAGTAGGTAATAAAACTCTCAATGGTGTAGCTAGAAGAGTCCACGTGAGGCTAAGTAGCTAGAAACCCTTAACCAAACACAATACCATACCATAGGATGATAGGAGAGTTACATTCCAGAGCTGACAGATGCAAACCCTAAATAGGCTGTGACTTGTTACACTGATTGACAGTGCTCTAAAAATTTTGATATTTCCTCCTCCTCTTTTTCCTCCAATGATGTCTCCAGAAGAAGGGTTATTATCATCCCATGGAAGGGGATAAGGATATGGGAAATAAGGGTTTTTGATAGAAATCAGCTCCTCCTACTTCATTACTACCCATTCTTCTAGTGAACTCAACTGGCCTCACCGCCCGTGGAAGTGGGTGGGCAACAACAGGCAATGCTGTCTGAATCTTGTATGCTTGGACTTATGACTCTTGCAGCTCTCCTTAGGCTGTGGGTGCTTGTTGGCTAGAGCTGCTCCTTATTTCTTGTAATGAGCTTCTTTGCAGGTCCTGCTGGTACCTTTTCAGGGATGCCAAAGTAGCAGCCAAAAGCAACACCACAGCAGGCCAAACCAACCATAGTAGCAGCCAAGCAACCCCACCAAAGACAGAATATCCAAAAATAAGTAGAAGGACCAACTGAAGACCTATTTTCCTACATCCAGCAGTTAGCACATCCAAGAAATCAAGGCAAATGGGCAGCAGCAAACAAGCAGCTTGAACTAGCAGTGCTATGGACATGGATTACCTAATGAAAGATGAGCTATGAACATGCCTAACAGAAGCAGAGATTAACAAACTAAATCCATGTGCAGCCCACATGCATTCGTGGGTTCTTAGATGGTTGGAACCTGGAGCACACAACAATAAAGGTTCAATTATCATTGATATATTGTAGTTGATATACTCCCCCCCTCCCTTTTTTTTTTTTTTTTTTCTTTCTTCTTTATTTTCCTGTGAAAATGTTCCAACATAATCCAAAGTATTGACAAATAAACAATACATCATTTAGAGTGCTAGCCTAGTATTATCACCTAATAAAGCCATTATATATATATATTTTTATGACCGATGTCCGGACTAGTTTACGCGCACCTCAAATAATATCATGAGAAGTACCTAACTTGAGCTAATCACATTGTGGTTGTAGAATTCGGTTCTTATCAGTTCTATAGAACATGTTCGGATCCTCTAGAGTCCACACTCTGCAATTTCCATGGAGTAGTTCAAAACAACATCATTTCACTTGAACGGCAAAAAAGAAAAAAGAGGAGACAGAAGAAGACCAAGAAGAAAATGAGTAGAGAGCAAGACTGGAGAAAGCTCTGCATTCAAACTGAAATGAATCTCTCAACTTATCCTAAAGAAACATATAAATCATGGAATGGGTACAGAACAACACATTATTCAATTATTTATTTTTATTTTTAAATTATTCAACATTCCATCTTCTCATTCTAGAAAATGGATCTCTTTTAATCTTTTATTTGTTCATCTTCACGTACAGCTTTCCAATTAAGCTCCATTCCAGAAAATGTAATATGTAATGGGTACAAAACTATACAAGCAACTTGAAAAAAAAAAATACACAATCTGAAAAAAATAAAAATAAAGAATAAAGAGAAGATGCCCACAACCAACTAAAACAAAGGCAACAAATAATGGCAGTAGCAGAGCATCATGCATCTACAAGGATCCTCAAATAGCCAAGCATGGTATCCAAGAAGAACCAGGAGGCTAGTCCAGCTAGCAAGGATGATCACAGAAGCAAAGGAATCGATCGATATCATAACCTAAGTAATCAATTTTATTTTTTTATCAATAACCTAAGTAGAAAAAACTATAAAATAAACGTATATTAAACAAACATTCACATATAGAGAGGAGTTGAACCTTAATTTTATTAAAAATACCGAAAAACAATCCAAATCATATAAAATATTCACATTTAGTCAAGGGCTTTTACTAAATTCAAACTGTTAATTATAATCAATAGGATATTCATTCTCAAGTTTATAGCAGAAACAAGCAAAAGACATTGAGGATGGCCAAGTTTACAATTTACACATTCACAATTTATTAAAGAGAAACCTTGCTGGAAAGAATAAAATACATCATTAATTAGGGAAAACAGAGATAGAAAAATACCTGATAGAAATTGAGTAAAAGAGAGAGAGGGAGAGAGAGAGAAAGAGGACCCATACTTGATGGAAGAGAACACACAGCAGTAAAAGAGATACGACGTCTGTGGCGACATTGAAGGAGGAGAACATGGACGTTGGCAACGGCGCTGGAGAAGAACACACAGAACTTGTGTTTTGAGAGGGAGAGGGAGAGAGAGAGAGAGAGAGAGAGATTGATAGAAAAATTGATTCGTCAATAAACAAAACACACAACACTTGTGTTTTGTTTTGAGTGGGAAAGACAGATAGAGATAGAGGTTGATAGGAAAACTGATCCCAAAAAAAAAAAAAAAAGGGAGGGAAAAATAATAGACTATTTTTTTCATTACCGCTTAATATGTCAAAATTCTTCTTTCAAAATTAGTGAAAAAATAATTTTCTCACTAAAAGGCCTAAAAATATTAAAAATTATTAGTGACGAAAATATATTTCTCACCAAATGGTCTTAAAATATTTAAAATCAAGTTTTTCAAAAAAAAAAAATTAGATTATTGGTGACGCAAATATATTCCTCATTAATAATTTTTTAATTGTTGAAAAAAAAAATTTTGACCAAAAGTTTCAAAATTTTGGCGCCATCAAAAAAAATTAGTGGGAAACTTAATTTTTTTCTCACCTAAAAGTAAGTATTTATTGACGGAAATAAATTTCGTCACCTATTATTTTTATTTTTTTATTATACGTGACAAAATTTATAATTCCTCATGGATTATTCTTATTTAGTAACGAAATTTGTTTTCTTCACTAATTTTCATCACCATACCAAAACAGAGAATAAGAGAAAGAGACACCAAGAAAATAGCAAAGACAAATCGCATACCAAATCACCGAGCGAAAAAGATGTGGCGGTTACCGACAAGGCTACTAGTGGTGGCGGCAATCAGCAAGGCTAATAGAGGCAACGACGATGGCGATCGGCGTGGTGAAGGAGCAAAAGGTAAGACAAATTAATACCCTATTTTGAGAGAGAGAGAGAGAGAGAGAGAGAGAGAGAGAGAGAGATGATAAACAGAAAGAGGGTAAAAAAAGTTAATACCTTTTTTTTTTTTTTATTGTCGCTCAATATATCAAATATTTCCCACCAAAATTGGTGACAATATTATTTCCTCACCAAAAGATATCAAAAATATTAAAACATTTTGGTGACGAAAATATATTCCTCACAAATAATTTTATAATTAGTGATAAATTTTTTTCTCACCAAAAGTCCCAAAATTTGGCGCCACCCAAAAAAATTAGCGGGAAAATTTTTAGTGACGAAACTTAATTTTTCCTCACTTAAAATGAAGTATTTATTGACGAAAATAAATTTCGTCACCTATCATTTTTATTTTTTTATTATATGTGACAATTTATAAATTCCTTACGAATTATTTGTATTTAGTGACGAATTTTATTTTCTTCACTAGTTTTCGTCACCATAGGTTACTTTTCTTGTAGTGGCCGATGTTCATCATAACCAAGGATGCTTGGCTCGGAACCTTAGGTATGAAGGGGAAAGGTCATTAATTGAGCACCCCAACTCACCTGATCAAAAGATCGGCCTTTACTAAGCCATGATATAAATTTTATTGACTTTATATGTTCATATTCCAATTATTTATTAAATCCTAAAATTTACTCTATGAAGCAAACAAATATAGACTGTGTCGTCTATTTTGGAACAACATGATTTCATTAGCTTGAAAACGTTTTGAATAATGCAATCATGAAAATCAATTTTATTCTAAATTAAATAATATAACATTCACCCACTGGCATGCATAGAGTTATATCAAACAAACACATAGCCATATGGTAGGATACTAAACATAGTAAGAAAATCACATATAGACGGGATGCTAAAGGAAAAAACTTACATATTTACTAACGTCCCGCAAATAGGTACAAAAACAAAGTTAGTAAACAAATGCATGATCCTATATACAAGATCCTAATTCAATCATAAAATGTAACTAAAGATCTGGTTTCTAATATATGACATGTGAATCATTTCAAGACATGAGGCAGCACACAAAATCACATAATAATCGATTAAACTCATAGATGCAAATTTAGCCGAATCTTAAGGCATGAAACATGGATGCAAAGCATTGATATGGTGACAAGACAATATAAGATGCATATTTGCAGAATATGAAGAAGCAAATAAAGAATGGGATAAAAAGAAGCGGGATGGAAAATTATTATAACACTTTGGATATTACAAATCTGAATAAGGGGGGAAGAGGAATTATAGCGATCCCGGGTTTCACCCCTTGTTGTACAGTGATCCGGACTTGGTTCCGTGGATGTTAGCAGTTGTTTATATCTTGTTTGCATCCTTCCGTACTTTGTTTTTGAGTTATAGGATGTGATGGGCAGGTTTGTTACAGGTTGGTTGTGTTTGGGAGCAAATGGTTGCTGCCCAGAATTTTGGTCCTTCGCTCGAGCGAGAAGTTTGTCACTCGAGCAAGCTCTTTGCTTTTGGTCCTTCGCTCGAGCCAGGGTTTCTTTGCTCGAGCGTGAAACTGCGTCTGGTTCTGGACCTGAGAGTTGCATTTCTTGGCTCGATCGAGTTTTCCTTCGCTCGAGCGAGCGAGGTGTATGTTTTGAGTTCCTTCGCTCGAACGAGCATTCTGTCGCTCGAGCGTGCTTCTGGGTTGCAGACCTGAAGCTTCGTAATGTTGGCTCGAGGGAGACTTTCTTCGCTCGAGCGAGGGTTCTTTGTGTCTGGTCGCTCGAGCGACCAACTCTTCGCTCGAGCGAGCCTGTTGCATATCAGCAGGCAGCAGCGGGGAAAACATCACTTTTTCATCTTCTTTTATTTTGCAAAACCCTAGATCCGACTCTCTCTCTCTCTCTATACTTGTCTTCTCTCTAAGGTTTGATCTATCTAGAGTGAGTTTCTACCCTTAGTCCTTTGTTAAAAAGATAGAGTGGGTTGAGGGCTTCGTTTTAATCTGAAAAACTTGGGATTTGGAGCACATTGGTTTTTGATCTTCATCTCCGTTTGAGCTCAAACTTCGAGGTAGGGATATCCTACTCCTTCTTATGAGCTTTGTCTTTGAATTTTAGCATTTTGATATGTTGTGGGTTGTTGGATAATTTTGAGAAAGTTTGGGCCTTTATGTAATTTTACAAGAGAAGGGGTTTTACTTATATAAACCTATATGCATGTTTAGCATGGAGAAATGAGGAAAATGTTGGGTTATTGATAGAAATGGAACCTTGGGGTTGTTTTGTTAATTATGGGAAATGCCCTAATTACATTGATAAATTAATTTGTAAAATTAATTTTGGGAAATGAGAAATTGAATTGAGAATGTTGAAATTGGGAATGTATGGGATTAAAGGGTGTAGTTGTATCATTTATCACTCACCTAGTTGAAATGTTGATATTCTATCCATTTGGTGCATTTATTTTCTGTTTAGAAATAACTGCTTTGGACGATTGGTGGAGGATAGTCTTGATTGTTGTAGACAATGCATGATGATCAGGCAAACTAAAACTAATCGATTGAGTATGCTAACAAATATAGCGGTTGGAATAATACATTAACTTTATGTATTGATTGACTATGTATATGATCTACGTTTATATACGTTGTGTGTGTGGGAGGAGATAGGGGATGTACTCCACGGTTTAGGGGAAGATAGGGGATGGACCTCTAAACCGGATTTTGTTTGACATTGATACAGCACTACAATGTGTATCAAGTGTGGATTATGGAAGTGTTTGAATTGATTTGATATAGCACTAAAATGTATATCGTTATCAATTGTGAGTATAGAAGTATTTTTATGTTATATTGATACAGCACCAAAATGTGTATCCTTCGTGAAGTATGGAAGTGGTTTATGTGTTATTGATACAGCACCAAAATGCGTATCCATTATGAACCTCAAAAGTGTTTTAAAGATGAGTCATAATCTCATTAAGTTATTTGGCTAAGTTCTGAGCCTTGCTTTCAAACTCAAAGTTGAAAAAGAAGTGGGAAATGAAATGTAACATGGACTTGAATATCATGAAACTGTAATGTGTTATAAGTGGGAATATAAGTGTGGACCATGTATCGAATGCTGTTATTTTAGTCATTGTTTATAGTTGGTTTAGTATATTTTTACTGGGCTGTGGCTCACCCTATATGGGACATCATTTTCAGGTACAGGTAGCATGCCACCTCCAAGGACATAGCTTGGGAGGCCAGAGGCAGACAGACTTTTTGGTTGTTTTGCTTTCCTTTGATGTATTACATGTAAATTCGAGCTAAGGGCTTAATATGTATATGAGTTAGTACTCATTTCTTGTAACCAAGTGTTGGCTTGGAAAGTTGTAAGCCCATAGGGCCTTTACTTTTGTTGTCAGCATGTAATACTTTTGTAAGAACTACTCTGATAAATAGAAAGATGTTTATTTCTCTTATGTTGTCGCATGTCAAGAATGATGGGTTTTATGTTTTTTTTTTTGACGGCGTTACAGGAATAAAAAAATATTTCAACAAAATTAAATCCTTACAACTCTCTCTAAAATATTACACTATTCATTGAATTTTTTTCCTTTCTTTTTCTTAGGGAAAATAAGGGTTTTCAGCAAAATTTTTGGAACTATGTATAAAAAGAATATATTAAAAGAGAGTTTTGAACGGATCTGAAACACTAAGCCAAAATAGGCTTAAGGTTGGAAATTAAGCATAAATTCCATCTTTTTTACTGAGACTTATGTGAGAAACACATGCTGATTTTCATCATTGGGTAACTAAAACAAGTGCCCAAGTCTTAGAGCCGGTCAAAACAGGGTGTCCATAACGTGGCGGCTAACATCACGTTGGTTGCGGACGTGATCAAATGCGTCACGGGCGAGTCCTACGATTGGACTTCACGAGCCGGTCTTCCGGCGACGCATGAGGGCATGTGGGCAGTCTTCTGGGACTCTGCTCTATAGTTTCGGACTCGTCTCAACGAGACGGTCCCCCCGGTATGCTTGAAACTTGATTTCGACAACTTCGCAATCTGATAAGTTCTGAAAAACGCACTGTTTTTCTTTAACTAGGCTTTGATATCAATTGTTAGGATCCGAGAACCTGTTTGGCACACTAACAAGCAATCACAAACAATAATACAAGAGATTTACGTGATTCGACAATTGCTTACGTCCACGGGGAGAGATTTCACTATAGGATTCTTAGGGGGAAATTACAGAACTCACACTCACTTCCTCTCTATGGAACTCTCACTCTTAGATTACAAAACACTCTCTACTATGCTGTGTTTGTGTTGTCTGATCTTCTCTTCTTCCCCTCTCTCTTATATAGGCAAGGATGAAGAATAATACATCATGGTGGTGGCTCCCACCATTACACTTTGTTTCCTACAAATGTTTCACACTCATCCTCAACAATGGAAGATGAGTTGTAGATGAGTAGGAAAGTGCTTGGCCAGCCACCTCCCACTCCCTTAGTTGCATGACATATCAGCCTTTCTTTTTTTTTTTCCACATTTACTATTATTAAAATTCATTCTTCATTGATTTGTAATTTTTTGCACAAAAATCTCTTTTAAAAAAAAAGGAAAAAAATTGCCAAAGATTGAAAGCATTTTTAATTAAATTGTCAAATTTTACATGACAGGATTTGTTTGGGATATGGATTGGCTTTTTGAATTTTTGGCTATCTTAGCTTGGGACTAAAAAGTCTCATTGGAGATGGGCTTGTTAGCTTTTTGACTTTTGTGAAAGAAAAAATAAAATGATTATGATTTAAATGTGACATTTTGTTTTATTGACTTTTTATATTATTTTGTCTTTTTGTGGCTATTTTAGCCTCAAACTACCCCAGACTATTATGCCAAACGAGTGCAATAGCAATTTGCTTTTCTCAGTTAATTACATTCTGCACTTTTATCATAATCTCATCCTGGTTCCTTCGCCCTTAATTATGACAGACAATCTCTTACATTTTAAGTCAACTAGTAATATCACTCTTTCATCCATTTACTATCCATTTACTATTAATGAGGTTAACAAAAAATAAAAGCAAAGAGATTGAAGTAAGATTTTAGTGCAAGTGTAAGGATTAAAGTAAAATTTAATAAAAATGTGGGGGTGTTAATGAGACGAAAGAAATGTCACATTTAGCTAAACAATACGTTTTATAAGCCTTTTCAATGGTAGATAGATGAAAGGATGACATTGTAACTGAATTTAAAATGTAAGAAATTATTTTTCACAATTAAAAATAAAAGGGACGACAATGAAATTAGAACGGTAGTATAATAAGCCTATTGGATACAATTAACCCATTTTTCAAATTCAAGACAATAACAATTGAAGTATTAAACATCTCTAACAACCCTTAAAAAAAAAAACAAAAGGAGAAAAAAAAAGAAAAGAAAAAGTCTAACGAGTCCAAATTGACTTTATAATAGGCATTAAATGTGGTACATGTAGGAAAACAACATG
Organism: Camellia granthamiana; assembly: GCA_036172215.1. Taxonomy (NCBI): domain Eukaryota; kingdom Viridiplantae; phylum Streptophyta; class Magnoliopsida; order Ericales; family Theaceae; genus Camellia; species Camellia granthamiana. The sequence continues at coordinate 90,112,578 of CM069912.1, forward strand.
AATTTTTCTATTACTTAAGTAGGGAAAATGAATTTATTCATATATTTTTTAGCATGTAAATAATATACAAATTATATATAATAATTCTATTCAAAATAATAAATTTTAATATTATATATCAATTAAAATATGTCTATCATTCACACATAAAATCGAAAAAGAAGGATTGCTCAATAAAATTTAGCCTTCAATTTTTAAAGTGAAAAACATTTGAGAGTCGCATAATAAAGAAAATTACTTATAGTAATAAATTTGACATATCAAGATCAAGTGGGGTTCTTAATTAAAAGTAGAAATGTCAACTTTTAAAATATCAAATTATCACGTGAATTGAAAGGACAGAAGCTTGATTGACGCGACTTTTAATCGTCAAAGTGAAGAAGGTGGGGAATAAAAATAGGATGGGATTCTTTGTGTCTATAATGGGAATTGGAAAGCGTTACTTAGATTTGTGAGATTGATCGTAGGTTATATTTTAATAATTTAAATAGTTTATTTTATTAAATATTTTATATTTCAACTATATTAAAATTTAGGTTATTTCGATAATCGTAATATATTCAATTTATCGTATTTGTTGTCAGAAAATAATGAATTATTTTTAAAAACATAATTTTAGTCTTTTTTTTTTAACATACGACAAATTAAATAGTTTAAATTATCAAATTGGAACTCATAGTAGGTCTTAGGGTTGGTTTGGGAAGTGGGTTGGCTTTTTGGCTTTTTGACCTTTTTGACTATTTTAGCCTGGGCTAAAAAACTTGATTTGAGAAGAATTTTTTGGCTTTTTGACTTTTTTGAGTTTTTTTGTGAGAGAAGAGTGTAATGATTATGGGTTGGATGTGATGTTTTGTTTGTTATGACTAAAATAGCCTATTTTATCTTTTGTGGCTATTTTAGCCACAAATCATCTTCCCAAACGGACCCTTAGTGGCCCAAACATAGTGCATCCAGTCTAGTTTAGAAAGGTTTTTAAGATGCTATCTTATGGTTAAAATTTTATAAAGAATTTTGCTAAAATAAGAAGGGAAAATTATGGAGCAGTGCAATTGTACAAAAATAATTATAAATTAATAATAAACTTTATCAATTTTAATAATTAAAAGCATAAGTTTTCAATATATTTGTAATTATTTTTTTAAACTTCCACTGAATTATAATATTCTCAATTAAGAAAAATCATCAAAAGAAAAAAAGAAAAGAAAAGAAAGGAAAAATTATGACAATTGGACTTGAAACACAACCGACACTTTGTTAGTAAGATATTAAAAAAAAAATGCAAAATTTTACTTACATTAACTCTTCCAAATAAAAATGATGAATTAATATTGTAAGCATATGCTAGTAACAATCACTAGAGTGCTATATTAAAAATAAAAGAAAATAATTAACTATGTAGATATTGTAGTGAAAATTTTAATTAAGCTAAATATAACTATCCCACAATGAAAAAAGATTTATTAACTATAATTAGATAAGTTGAACTTTTTTTTATAAATATTTTTAGCACCTAAGTCATTTTTAATTAAAAGAACTGATTGTAAAGGCTTAATGAGTTTCACAAATAATAACTTGTCTAATATGCATATAGCGGCTCAGGTTAAGACTCGATTGTTTTATATTCTTTGGTATTGGGGCTTGCATCTGTTGGTGTTATTCGGTATCTTTAAGTTGTTTAATTGTCACAAGGAACTTTGGTTTATACTTGACACTTTGGCAGAATTTTCCTCCTGTTTGCTAGGTCGCCCCCATAACCATTCTTATCGCACCTACAAGGGTGTTAGGTCACTATCACAAGTGGACGCTACTAGGGTCGCGACCAATTATGACCTTCAGGTTTGTTGGCCTAGCAGAATTGCGTAGCCCTCGGTGGCCCGCGAAGAAGGCTGCGATTCGTGTGATCGCGCCTACGATGGGAAAGGTCGCGCTTGTGATGATGCCCGCGACCAAAACACACCTTTAGGTCCTTTGTATGGAGAAGTTGTGTGGCCCGCGAGGGTAGGTCACGATTTAGGATTGCACTCACAATTGTGTCTTTTGTGCCCGCAATTTTGAGTTTGCGCCTACGATGTGACTAACTATAAATAGAACCCAAAAGCTGAAAATATTTTTTTTTTTTAGCTTATCTTTTTCCACATACCTCTTTTCGCCATTTCCGAGTCTCTAAGCTATAAAACCTTAGATTTCATCTAGTTTTGTCCATTTTCTACCCCTAGTGCTTGAGTTAAAAAAGTAGAGTGCATGAAGGGCTTCATTTTAATATGTAAATTTCAAGTTTTTGACTCCGTTGATTTTTGGGTGTTGCTCCATTCTTCCTCTTGCTTTGAGGTAGGGACCCTTTTAATGATTTGCATGTTATTTAGCTTTGCTATGTGTTATTCAGTAAAAGAAATTAATGCTTTATGAGATTAGGGCTTTGATTTATGCTTATTTGGAAGGTATGAAAGAGGGGTTTTTTCATATTATTGTCTTGGAACTCTTTTTGGTTGTTGGAAATGAAGTGTGGCCTTGGAAACTTGTAAAGATTCTTTCAAAATGGAAAACCTTTAGAATTTTATCAAAACCTAAAGAGGCTTCATGTTGATGGAGCATTTGAAATGTTGAGAAGTTGTGAACTTCATGGTGAACTTATACTTCGAGCTATCAGTTGGAATTGCTAGTTATGCTCTTGTTTTATATATTGTCTATTTTGGAATATATTGAATAGAGATAACTGTTTTGGCTATTGATGAAGGATAACATTACTTGTAGAAATTGCATGAGAGATAGGTTAACTGAAACCAATTCACTCATGCATTTCATTTATTCAACTGTTTCATGCCAATGCATTCGAAAATTATTGTTTTGAGAAAAATGAGTGAATACTGTGATGAATCTGGTTAGGGGTGTGGTTAATTAAGTTGGCTTTTGTGTCCTTGGTAAAAGTCCAAAAATCCACGCGGTTAGGATACCTTCATTCCGGTTAGTTACCGGTAAAGTGACTTTGGTAGTGCTTTTATAGCCCACTTGCAGACACATACCTAGAGATTACTAGTGTGTGTATTTATTGTCTTGTTTTCTATTTTGAAGTAAAGATATTAATTGTGAATTGAACTTGTGGGTGTTGATTTTTGACCACACAACCAAATGGGAAACTCAGCTGGAGAGCACCAGTAGAATAGATTAAGTCCAACAACCTATAACAAGAAGATGAGAATTCTACGGTGGTTTATCCACCTGGGAGCACTCCGATAATCAAATCAGTAAAACTTTCTCTCACTGATAGCAAATAGTACTTAAACTCACAAGAAAGAACTTACTTTAGACCCACGAGGGTGCCTTGCTTTTATAACCAACAGTGACTTGATCTCTTTAGAAGCCTCACTTCAGTGGACTCAGGCTCAATGCTCATCTTGGACTCTTGGTTAGATAGGGATAAACTCTTCTTGAGCCTTGTACTTATCCAGATTAAGATCCTCTTCTGTCTAGGATTCCTATCCCTTATCTACTTATCTTGGATTCTTGCATCTCCGCAGATAACCTTGGGCTAGCCAAGATAATCTCAGCAAGCATGACCAGGCCACGTGGCACCTCGGCTAACACTTCGGCGTCACCTTAGCCATGTGCTGTCACTCACAAAATACTTCTCCACAATTGCCCCTTAGGTTCTATTACCTGGACAATCTGAGGTGATGGAACCTACATCGTTTTGTCCAACCAACATGTCGGCTAAAATTCAGATACTACTTCAACCGAGATCATGACTTATCGGCTTCAAGTAACCAGGACTTAGTTGCCTACTTTATCAAGAATCAAGAACCAATAACCAAATTCTCTAAGCATCCTATCCGAGATCGCTTCTCTAGCCAAGGTTATTGCCACATTATCTCAAGAATTGCAAGAGTTTCAACTGCACATGAGCTATCACGCACAGTCAATTCAACCGTTTCTTCCACGTGTTGCCTTATCACCGATCCACATCAAGTCATGTTGATTCTGCCCACGCTGCCTGACAGGTACGTCGCCCAAGGCTAATTCATTACGGTTTGCCGCCCGTTCGAATTTTGACAAAACTCCCTCTTCTCTCTCCTCGTCTCTGCAAACCATCATTGTTGTTCTTGAAGCATTCATTGCTATGAATACTCCATTCATGCCCAAGGTTCAAACTCTACCAACTGAACCAGACTAGCAGCCAAGCACTTCATCAGCTGCTCCATACATCAACCCACCATCTCAATGGCAGTGCAAATGCCGACATAGCGACAATCTTGCAGTCAGAACCAACAGCAGGAAACACCGAGGTTCTAAGTTCCCAGTCTACAACTTGGATAATCCTCCAATCACCCTATATGTTGCATACTAACGAGTGACCATCATTGTAACCAATGACGACATGTCTCACCGACCACTTGTCATAGTTTATTTATTAATAGCCAAAAAACAACACAAGTGACTTAAAAAAGAAATTAAGGGAAAAATTATTAATCCATTAGTTGTCCTTTCTAATAAAGAATGAAAATGAAAACCATAATAGAGACTTGAGAAGAGGATACTTTTGAAAGTGTGGTTATACCATTGGTGAAAGTTATAGGAGTCATAGTAAATATCAGGGACAATTTTGAGATATCTCAAAATTAAAAGGATAAAATCGAATATAGTTGAAAATAGTATGCAAAAGTGAGGTTTGGCCAAAATTTTATTGGCCACAGATAAATGTCCGGCTTGTATGCATGAAATGGTTTGTCTGTTATTAAAAAGAGAAAAAGTAAGAGCACAGGGTTGCAGATAAGATATAAAAAGTGTCATTTTTTTGTGTCTGATCTATAAGGGTCTTGCTACATCCCCTAATTTCTCTCCCCCTAATCCCCTAATTTCCATATCAAGTAAGAAAAAAAAAAAAAAAAAAAAAGGAAACAGTTGCCAAAACAGGAAATTAGGGGGATTAGGGGGTTTCTTTTTAAGGCTCCAAATCATTTTCCGATCTATAATCCATTAAATGCATCATTTTTATAGCTATAACAAAACTATGTTAAAAATACAAATATGTCATTAATTTCTCCACCTAACGTTAACCCCACCAACTTAAAGCAGCTAGAGGTAAGGAAGCAAAATTAATGTTGTCCATTCATAGGACTTCTTTGCTACACAACAAGTCATTTCAAACAAATAATAGAGTGCTCCCATTTGGCCCACCAAACTCCGATGGTTCCTATCTTTAAATAATTTTTTTTTTTATTACAAATTTACCTCAAACATCTCTAATCTTTTCATACACATTTCTTTATATAATTTTTTAATACACATTTTTCATAAAAAATCAAAAAGTTAACCCAAACATCTATATTTTTTTTCTTAAGTTTTTAGTCCAAAAAGACAAAAAGTGCACTTATTTAGGACACCCCAAACAATTCCTAAATTATTTCACAAAGGCTGATCTTTTACCAACAAAAAATATCTACTAAACCTAATACTTTATACATTGAGTAATGTTAGAGACCCCAAATATTCTACCAAAAGTTTTACCAAATGTCTCACATGAGTGTAGGACCCACACAATGTGGGTCCCATGTGGGTCCCACACCCATGTGAGACATTTGGTAAAACTTTTGGTAGAATTTTTGGGGCCTCTAGCATTTTTGTTATACATGAGTAATGTTAGAGACCCCAAATATTCTACCAAAAGTTTTACCAAATGTCTCACATGAGTGTGGGACCCACACAATGTGGGTCCCATGTGGGTCCCATACCCATGTGAGACATTTGGTAAAACTTTTGGTAGAATTTTTGGGCCTCTAGCATTACCTTTGACTTTTCAACAATTTTCTCAATAAATAAATAAAAAGATAAATTTCAAAATTAGTATATGGGGTCCAAAGTAGGTAGAGATTAAAATATAAAAATAAAACAAAACAAAAAAAAAACCCAAACTGTTAAGTCAATTAGTAGCACTTAACAAATAAATCTTACTGTTCTCCCAAAAGCACTAAAAAGTCCTATTGACTGTGTTATAATCAATAATTACAATATTTAAAAAAAAAAAATTAAATCCTAAAGTGATTGAATTTTCAAATGTACCTCTTTACTTTAATTACACAATGATATAAATCATTAAATTAAACAACAAATAACTTTTAATTTTTTTTTTTTGAAACACATAAAATTAGCATCGCAATTTTAAATGTTTTTATTTTTATTTTTATAATGATGGGACGATTAGCATCATACATATATAAAGCCATCTTCTAAAATTTTACCTTTCAAATATTATTTGCAATAAAAGCATTTTATTTTGAGCTAGATAAGAGAGTTCAATTATTTATATTTATAAGACACACGAAGTACAATGATTGAAATTTATTGTTCAATCAAACAACTAGGAGGCTAAATGAGAACATTAATTCAATTTAAGATATAATTAGACAAAATTTTAAAAGGTTGTAATACTTATGTATGTATCAAGAAAAGTTTATAAGACTTTTGAATCTTTTAAAAAAGTAAAATATATATATATCATTTTTTTCCTAAAATTAAACATACAAAAATTATTATTGATGAAGAGAGTGACTTGAATAAATTAACAATCACTTTTTTTTTTTCAATAACAAAGAATTTCAATAGATTCATCTTGCCATTCAATATAATGTCTTATAAATAAATTCTTAATATACAAAATCACTTATAAATTATGCATTGTTAGGTTTTTGTAATTAGCAATCACGTTTTACAAAACTCTTTTTAGTTATAATTTTATTTGCTATTTTGTTTTAGTGAGGCCGTGAGTTTTTAAATGCGATTCCAACTCGAATTGTACCTATGTAGAGGAGTTTGTATTGACATTCCATATCTTGAGCATTCCTTATTTGTCAATTCGCTGATTATGTATGGGAATCGAGCATTCATGGTTTGCACACTCAAGCAGTCTTTTATGGACTCAAGCAGTGAAGTGCATCATTCAGTATCTCTGCCTGCAAACTGAATTTTTGGGAAATATGTTTCACCGCTCAAGCAGTGGATGTTACACTTGAATGGTTGGTCTATATGTTTGCACCGCCTTTTACTCACACCGCTCGAGTGGTAAAGTGTGTATTCGAGCGGTCTTCGCGATTCTATTTAGTATAAAGTGCACCTTTTGCAAATATTAAGGTTTAACCCATCCAAATTCTCAAAGAGGAGTAAAATACAGAGTGTTCTATATTGGAGGGTGGTTCATATGAGTTTTCTTGATGTATAGAAGGTGATCGATTGATCAACGAACTACATATTGATAAACATCAAGGATTGATTTTGTTCGTTTATTCACAAAAAGAGATAGTTGTTCATCAGTGGATTCAGCAGAACTTGTTGTACAAATTGTGTATTTAGATAAACCAAACAGATTCATATTTAATTAAATTGAAAAATATAGAACAAACAATCATGCTGGAAATTACAAGTAGATGAACAGAAATACATAACAAGATAAAACAATAAGAAAATGCAAATTGAAACCTATATGATACCACAATCTCCTTAAAACAGATTTGTTGCCTCACCGTGGGTGCTAGTGGTATGTCGATGTTTATCTTCTATGATATGACAGTTAGAACCCACTAATGTAGAAACACCTTCTGTTTAGCTCCGGCGAACTAATAACGGCAACACTCTCTCACACAAGAAAAATAATATTATAGGAACAGACTGACTATAATATGAGAGCAAAGAATTTTCTGTGTAGAAACCAAGGAAGATGGCCTCATTTTATACATAATGGGGAAGAGAGAATGAGCTTTGCAGCCATGAAAGCTAGTAACAAATGCAGCCAATTACTCCTGCAAAACTGATGGAGTAATGCACAAAACTGATGGGAAATAAGTGTGTGAGTTACACACTCTATATACATGTATGTATATCTGCAGCCATTTAATAGACTTAGCCCAAAAAGATTAGGTTGGTGGACTACCAATCCGGCCCAGCCCAAACCTACCACTCCAGCAAGCCTCAAGCCTCAAGCCTCAAGCCCAAGCCCAAGTCCCAAGTCCCAAGTCCAAAGATCTACGATCCACGATCTACGACCCACGACCCACATATCACAGGCCCAGACTCCGTCGAGTCTGGTCCGGGTGAGCGGGGCGTGCACGCATGTAGCTAGTTTTTTTGCGCTCCTCGGAGGGGTTTAGTCTCCTTGGATGCGATTCCCTACAGTTTGGACTCCCATGGTTCTAAATCTGGTTTCACAAGTGCAATGAAAAACAGAAAAAACGAATGAGAGTCTAGATTCGACAAATCTTAGAAAAATCCATTAATCACAGAAATGCCAAAAATGGACTGCATTGCCAGATTTTAGAGTCGCCACCTAATACTTTTAGGAAATTAGGAAACCCATGACTTGCGCCAAAAGTCATTTGTCTGTCATAACCAAAATGTCTCGATTCAGTAACTTAGGTATAAGAAGGGAAGGTCATGAATTGAGAACCCCACTCACCCGATGAAAGATTAGCCTGTACAAAATCATGATGTGAATTTTATAGACATTATATGCTCATGTTCTGATTTATTAATATGCTAACATTACTACGTGAAGCAAACAAGTATAGACCACATCACTTACTTTGGAATGCTTTGATTTTATGTGATTTTGAAAGAGTTTTTGAATATGTGCAACTCAAAGGAAAAGTGAGCTCATATGTACAACAATCAAAGTCATTCCAATTTAAGCAAAATAGCCTCCATCCACAGGCATTCAAAGAGGTATTTCAAGTAAACAAGTGGCCTCATGTTAGTATGCTCGACATGGTAATACAAATACACATATGATATGCTAAAGGCAAAAATGCTCACCTAGTACTCCACTGAGGCAAGCCAAAGAAAAAAAGATAGTTAGAAACAATGCATGATCCTAATATGCAAAATGGCTAAAACAACACACACAAAAATGTAATTACTAGATTCAGCTATTAACATGACATGTGAATCAACTCAAAGCATGAGGTAGCGCACATAATCAAGTAGGAAATGATAAAGTCATCAAGTATGATGAGCCGAACCTAAATGCATGCAAAAATGGATTCAAAACATGGGAATGATAAAGGAAAACATGATGCTTTGTACAACCATGGTAAGCATGTAAATAAAATGGAGAAAGAAATGGAGGTTTGGAAGACATACATTAAGTGTTACACATTTGCCCTCTTCACAAGAGGATCCAAATGTCCAAATTAACTAATTATTACAAACACAAATGAATTAACTAATTATTACAAATACAAATTTCAAAGCAACTAATCTAAAATCACACATGCACAAGTAAGAACATCCTCCAGAAACCCCATCTATTTACTCTCAGAAACTGCCCTATTCACAGTCAGAAAAATAGTTTTGTTTTGGACCTCAAGATCTGCTCTATTTTATTGAAAAACCACCATTTCCATACAAAAGAGTTAGTCGGCTGCTTGATGATCTGGTCGGCCGTACAAGATGGTTGCCGGCCGGCCACTACTTTGGGAGAAAGACATGTTGTAACAAAACTGGAACAAAGCAAAAATAGAGGGTTTCCAAAGGATGTTCATCCTTCCTGTTCCCTCATGTCATGAAGATTTTCAAGAAGAGAATAGGTTTGCTTCACAAATCATCAAACATCTCAAGGGTATTTAGATGATGATTAATGAAGCAACGAGATGGAAATCAATGAATACAAAGCTAAGGCAAATGAAAAAGACAAAGCATTCAAAGAGATGGTATAAAACTTACTCTATCTCACGAAAAATAAGAGTAAGTGAGTACTCAAATTTAGAGAGAATAGATTTAGAGAAAGTCATTCTTGAAAATAAAGTTTACAAACAAGAGATTACATCATTAAGGAAAACAAAGAGATTCTTCTTCCTACTCATGGAATATGGATTGAGATCCATTTCCATACTTCAAAAGGAACTAGAAGAGAGTTTCTAATACTTCTGATGAAAGAGCTCTCACATGGCTTCAAAGCAAAATCAAAAGAAGACTAAGCAAATGAATGAAAGCTATAAAATATTTATTATAAGCTCACCTTCCTACTCATGAAATAAGGATGGAATATTCATTTCCATACTTCAAAGAGGGAACTAGAAGAGAGCTCACAACAACTTTGAAGAAGAGAGATAGATTCAAGAATTAAGCTATCTATTTAAAGCTTTAAACACAAATATTCAGTCCATATTCATACAAAAACTAACTAAAACAGTGCTGAAATCAATCTAAAAGTGAAGAAAAATTAGCAAAAGCATGGAGAAAACAAAGAAAGCACAACTATGGATAAGCCTATGAAAGGGTGGCTAAACCTTCTATGGACTCGCCTTTTTCCGCACCGCGCCTTTCAGAAAGGGTTTGAAAAGAAGGCCTCATAGTTCGAACCCCCGCGGTTCTGAATCTAGTCTCACAAGTGCAATATGAAACTGATAAACACCAAAGAGTCCAATCCGGCAAATCTTTTTGGAAAATCGATTTTAAATCAAATAATGCCAAAATTGGACTGCTTTGCCAAATACAGAGTCACCACCTAAATATTTTATTTTGGGAAAATTTAGGAAACCCTGACTCGTGCCAAAAGCCACGTGTCCGTTATCACCAAAGTTGCCTCGGCTCGGAAACTTAGGTACGAGAGGGGAAGGTCCTGAAATGAGCACCCCCGCTCGCCTGATCAAAGATCGGCCTCTATTAATCATGATATGATTTTTTATAAACATTATGTGTTCTTATTCTGATTATTAGCTAACTTTACTATGTGACACACACAAGCAAGTATAGACTAAAATTGCAAGAATTGGAACAACTCAACTCACGTTTGTTTGTGAAAATAGTTTGAATTTGCCCCCCTCAAGTGGGCTTAAAAGTGCGGATTTGCCACCAAACATAGTGGGCTTAAAACATGATTTTGCCACGACAAAGTGGGCTTAAAACTTACATTCGTTGAATTGTTCCAATTTAAACAACAAGCCTTTATCCACAGGCATTCATGCAGTTTAGCAAGTAAGCACATAGCCTCATGGCAAGCATGCTAGATATGGAAATATGGCAATCACACTCATGCAAGTATGCTAAAGCATAAAACTCACTGAGTACTCCAAGTCAAAACAAAAACTAGTTAGAAAAATGCATGATCCAAACTATGCAAGATGTCTAATGCAACGCATGCAATGATGTAACTAAATAGGCTCGGCTACTTAATCATGGTATTTGCAACACTTTGATAGCATGCTTTGAAACACGTATTCAATGAAGTATTAAATTGACAATGCAGTTTGAATGATGCGCTGAGCCTCAGTGCATGCAAGACAAATGAATGGATGCAAACATGCAAGCATAAGGTATGCTAATTGAAAATGTCCCTAATTTAACCATCGAAAGCGATTAAATAAAAGGGAGAAAGACGTGGGGTTGGGAGACATACACACACGCACGCACGCACACTTATTACAATATTACGCCTTCGCAAAGGAGGATCCGAATGAATAAGCTAACTAACTAGCTACGCTAATTAAGCTAACTATTACAAAACAAAACTACTTAACTAACTTATTCTAAGCTAATTAAATATTACAAAACGAATTAATTAGCTAAACACTTTAACTAACTAATTACAAAGCGAGTAAATTAGCTATCACTAATTAACTAAACAAAGCACTTAAAAGGCCTCGAGAAGCGAGGGATGCATGCATGCTTGATTTCTCCACCCGAAAAGCCACCACTTTGCTATTGAACGCCTCTGTTTGCACTTATTTGAACACCAACAATGTTTCCATCTCCCAGAATGCCTCTGCTTCAACTCAGGAACACACTTGTGCAAAATTTTCGTTGATGGCCGGTCGGCTACCCCTGCCCTGAACTTTCTTTTTTTGCTACAACAGAGAGCAAACAGAGGCAAAGTAGTGTATTCTCAAAGGTTGTTTGTACAGTTACTCTCCTTATCATCACACAAGCTCAAAGGAGTATAACTCTTGGCCCTCAAACCATCAATTAAGCATTTTCCATGCATGATGGCTAAGGAACCAAGTTTGTACAAGTTTAATGAGTGCGAAACAAGACTCAAAAAGATCACCACCTATCATGCATGATCAAGGGTGATGGTGACCAAGGACAATGGCACATTTCATTACTTTTGAGTATGAAATGTCTCATTTTCCTTGTGTTCGAATTAACGTTTGATTCGAACACATGCAATGCAACACAAAGATGCTTATCTTGCCTCTTTTACTTGTCCAATTTTGTTTACTCATTTTACATTGCCGATTCATTCTTTAATCGATTAAGTCCATTGGTAAGTGTCTTCTAAAGCGAAAGAAGTATCAACCAAGGGGTAGATCTAGGCATGAGGGAAGCTTCATGCCGTTGGTAATGAACCCTCAAAAAAGGATTAAACCATTAAGCATGAGCCTCAACCTCAAGCTTAAACAACCCTTAGGTTGAAACAACCCTCAAACAAATGAAAAAGTGAAGCAAAGAGGGAGGTTACAGAGATGTAATGTGCTGGAATTAGATGCAAAATAATACTAAAACATGCAATCAACTCAAGGAAATGATGTTTAAAGGCCTAAAACACCAAACTAGTGAAGCCCTTTACACTACAACCATGCAAAACAAGACTCATATGACCCAACCAGCCCAAAACAGAGCTAAAGCAGTCCAAATCAGAGGTGAAAATATGCTGGAATTAAGCTAAGTTAGGCTAGAAAAACATGCTAACATGTGAGGCTAACTAGGCATGCAAGCAAGACACAAGGAGGGGAGGCTAACCCCTCCAATTTTGGACTTCAAAAGAAGGTTTTTGTCACTGAAAAACATCTGAATTTCAGTGGTTAAAAGGCCCAAAAAGTTTGACTTGAATGTGATAAAAACTAGCACAAAAGCTTCACAAGCTAAGGCGGAGAAAGGGGAGGGGACAACCCCCCTAACTCACAAAGGCTCAAACCACCACTTTTATGCCTCAAAAACAGAGTTTTTTACACTTCAAAAATAGCCTTAAAACAGTAGAAAAAGATGGCAAAGCAAGTATGCATAATAAGCTTAAATGAGGTAAGTTCTATACCTTTGAAGCAAAGCACAATTTAGCCACAAATTCAAGCTCAAACCCCCTTCCAAAGCTCAAACACAACTCCAAGGGACCTCCGCTCAATGGTGGTCAAGTTTGGTTAAGGTTTGGTGTGCAAAAGTGTAGAGAAAAGTAACTACAAAGCACAAAATATCAAGTGAGAGAGAGAAAGCTAGAGAGAGAAATTTTTGGTCCAAAATGTCTACGCCTCCAAAATAGGGGAGGACACCCCCTATATATAGAAAATCAAAGCTTGAGCTTGTATACATCCTACCATACACGTGTATGAAGATGCAGCTCAGTGAGCAACAGCTGGCATAGCTGGCAAACAAATATCTAAAAAATGGGACCAATGGCCGTCAGCCACCACTGGTAGCTGAAAGGCACAAACCATGGCTGACAATCTAAGGGGCTGGCCGACAGGTCATGCACTCCTCTAGACAAGAGGCAACAAGCTCTTGGTCCAAAAACATGCACAAAACAGACAAGGTTTAGAGGCTCAAAGACCAGGTGTTCCGCTGAGGACTTCGGGCGCTCAAAATGAACACAAACAAGCACAATCATCGAGTGCACAAACGATGACGTCTAAGTCTTGAGGACGGTCAAAAATGGGGTGTCTACCCCATCCACCTTCAACTAGGTTTAGATCACATTTTTAAGCCTAATGAAAATCAGTATTTATAACAGAGAATGAAGCGCAAAAAGTAAAAGAAAAAGTAATGAAAAGTGTTCAAAGATTAACCTCTTGAAAAAAGGAAGAACTTCTTGATTCACAAACTTCAATCCAAACACTCTCAAGTATCTGAAATAGGATTCAAAACTTTAGCAAAAAGCCTCAAGTTTGAGCTTCAATGGTGTATCTATAGTGTATCTATATTCAAGAGGGTGGAGAGTTGCTTTGAATCAATCTTCTAAGTTTGTAAAACAATTCTCTAACCCTAAATTCTGAAAGGAGATAGTCTTTTTATAAACTTTCAACCGCCTTAAGTCGGAAATATCTTCAAAAGAAAACAACTGGCTAAATCCCGTGCATGAGAGTAGCCTGCTGTTGTAGAAATATCTTCTTCGCTGAACATGACTGGCCAAGTGGATGTAAGGCCGGCCCAAATAAGGTGGCCTGCCAGTTAACTTTTGGTTTTGCTGCTCTTTGATTGGTCAGACTAGAAAAACAGGTTTTGGTCCAAATGGGGTGTAAGGTTTGGGTCCGAAGCTCAAAACTGAATTCTTTTGCTGAAGATTCGAAAGATTACACAATATAATATTTCATCATCAAGTGTTCGGAATAAAACGCCCAAGTCTTAGGAGCGGTCAAAAATGAGGTGTCTACAGCGCGCGTATAGCCATTTTTGCATTACCAGCTTAGACCATACTTTTGGCCCAAGCCCATCCTTAAAGCATCAATAACTCCCTTCCTTCGAAAATTTGGATGCCCGAAAAGGCTCATGCCCTTATCAAAATCTTGAGATTTAAATACCCATCAATGCTTTCCTCTACAATCAATGTGGGATATGTAATTATACACTATCCCAATACCTTATTTCTAAGGCCAACTTTATGAGACAATTTCTTATTTAATTTTAAATGGTTTTTGGTTATTCTTTTTGTGGTGTAAAGATCTTGTTACAAATTCTCAAGGTAAGTGGAAATCACCTAGAATACCTCTCAATCTTCCTTAAATGGCTTGAAACAAGACCTAAAATGAAGCTTTGGCACTCTTGGAAATTAGGGTTATGAGTTATGAACTTGATGGAGCAAATCTCATGAAAGTGAACATGTAATCTTTACATTTTGTTTGGCTTATGAGTTGATTCTTTCATTTTAGGTTTGATTTGAGATAGATTATAAGAAATTGCTATCTAATCTTATCTCTTGCATACTTTGAGCTCATGTATATTTGTATATGTGTGAAAAGATGAAGAAATGAAAGAAAAATGGAGATTAGGGATTTATATGTCAAGTAAAAAGAAGTTGGGATCTATGTAAGCTTGAGTTTCCTATTTATTGTGTTCATATGTTATGATTTTAAAGTGGTGTTGCTTGATTTGTGCCTTAGAAATGCCTTTGGCGGGCTTAATTTTGTTGCATTTTTGGACTGCACAAACAGGGCCTAGGACCACACTTGTGGGATGCACAGCCGCATGTATGGGGCTTACAGCCACACATGCGGAAAATAGGGGAGGCAGAGGTTGGCATTCTGAAATAAAAGCACATGCGGGGCCGTACATGCGGCAAACCTCTCCACACATGTAGTGAGGGACCTCCGCACGTATGGGAAGTGGGAAAAAATTATGTTGCTTTCTGATACCCTTTTCGACCTTTTGAATATGTTAATATGTATCTTTTATCCCTCCGAAATACTTAAAAATGAATAGAAAGTGAACGAAATGAAAGAATGAGGAAAGACAAGAAACGAAGAAAAGAATGCATTACTTATCAATTTTTGTGTGTGATGTGTAGGTCACTCGCCAGAAGAAATCATTGCACGACCGGATCACTGTGAGTAACAGTAGTGTAACAATATGTTGAATGATATGCTTTATATATTTTCGTTCACAAATGAGATGTTTTATATAACTTGTGCTTTGGTTAAAATGGTTGAGCATTTGACTGCAATGACATATGAAATGGGCCTGAGGCCATTCTGTTATTATTGGGCCTAAGGCCATTTTGTTAATATTGGGCCTGAGGTCGTTTTGTTAATATTGGGCCTGAGGCCGTTCTGTTATTATTGGGACTAAGGCCGTTCTGTCTTATGTGGGCCTAAGGCCATTCTTGAATGTGTTGATGAAAAGGACATACATGTATTATGTACATATTCTTCGAGACCCATGCTCATTTATATGCCTTCATACATTATTATTATTCACTGAGCTTGGCTCATTCCGTATTCATGTATGTTTTGTAGATGGTTAGCTTGGAGGCCAGCCCTAGGTCAGCTTCGAGCGTCTTTTGAGGACTTATTTTGTTAAGCCCCAAAGTTGGAGTCTTTTACCTCTTAAGGAGTCCCTTTAATGCCACATTTTTGGTAAGTTCTTAGTGGCTTTTGTTAAACATTTTATGGTTATGTAATTTGTCGGTTATTAACTCTTCGTGTATATACACATGACTCGGCCTTGTATTTATATGAACTGTGCATGTGGACTTCTCCATCTACAATTAGTTGTGTAATGATCCTGGTATATATGCACTACTCAATGGACATACTATATTTTAATTCCTTCCGTTTTGGGCCCCGTTAGTGAATAAAACATTTGTTTTTTGGAAATTTCGTTTTGAGGCCTAAGTATAGGCCAATCATGTCCTAAACTTTTAGGGCAGGTTTGGGTCATGACAACCCCCACAGAGTATCACTATGTAAAGGAATAGGCAAGAGGATTTACCTCTTTCGTGACTCACCCATTATATGCAGTTAGGTTGTCTCTTTGAACCTAGATCTTGGGATCTCCAATTAATTAGGTTGGGTTTTCCATTCTGATAACATTTAATAAAGGCCTTAACCCCATTCCTCTTGATGACGTTTCTACTAACTCTCGAGTTAACCCTTTGGTTAGTAGATCCGCAATGTTGTCCTTAGACTTTACATAGTTTAGAGAGATAACTCCATTAGAGAGTAGTTGTTGTACGGAATTATGTCTACGACATATATGTCTAGACTTTCCATTATACATTTACTCTGAGCCCAACTAATTGTCGATTGGCTATCACAATGAATACATATAACAAGCACAGGTTTCGACCAACATTAAATATCTTCAACGAACTGACGAATCCATTTAGCTTCTTCAATTGCTTTATCCAAAGAAATAAACTCAAATTCCATTATTAATCTTGATATACACGTTTGCTTAGAAGATTTCCAAGACACGGCTGCCCTTCTGAGGTAAAACACATAACCACTAGTGGATTTGGAGTATTTCATATCAGATATCTAATTAGCATATCACTATACCCTTCTAGTACCACTAGGTATCTGGTATAATGTAGCCTATAATCTCGGGTATAGCGTAGATAACCCAACATTCGCATAATATCCTTCCTGTGAGTAACATAAGGATTACTCGTGTATCTACTAAGCCTTCTAACAGAGTAGGCTATATCCAGCCTTGTACAACTCATCAGATACATCAAACTCCCAATGATCCCAAAATATTCTAGTTTAGAGACACTCTCACCATTATTCTTGGTTAAATGTAGACCGAAGTCTACCAGTGTCCTTGACACACCTGTATCAGATTTATCAAATTTCTCAAGTATCTTATCAACATAATGAGATTGAGAAAGTACAATACCACCAGATGTTCTAGTAACCTTAATACCTAGAATCATATCTACAAGTGTAGACACCCCATTTTTTACTATCCGTAAGACTCAGGCCCTTTGTCCTGTGCACTCGATGATGAAAGTTACATTGTGTGTGATTCGAATAATCAATGAAGGACTCCAAGGTCGGGCTTTGAAACAATCCCAACACCTTCCTATTTACCTTGTTTATCCTTCAGAGTTCCCTTTTTAAACATTGTGCCACCCTACATTGAGCTTGAAACAGAGAAACATGGCAGTACATTGGGGCCCGGCCGTGCCACATTGGGAGCCAGCAGTGGCCATTTGGGGCTGGTCGTGCCTTGCCTTGCCTTGGTAGCGATAAACACTATTTTGGGTGGGGGCTCGCCAGTTGTCTATTTTTGAAGATATTTTTGACCTATTTTGCTCAAATTCTATAAATACGAGGTTATATATTTGTTTTGAGGATTGGACAATTTCCAAAGAGCCTATACACTCACTTAAGAGCTCATTCTTCTTGTGCAAGCCATCTTTGAGCAAGCTTGCCATCTTTGAGTCCTAGTTATACACCATACACACCCTTAAACCTTAACCTTGGGGTCTTGGTTGAACCTTGAGAATCATAACTCAACCTTGAGAGTGTGTTAGAATTGAGTTTGCTCAACAATCAAAGCTGACTCCATTTAAGAGGTATAAGCTTGTAACTTTTGTTTCTTGCTTTCATTTCATTTCATGTTTAGCTATTTCTTGTGTTCTTGAGCTATTTTGAATCCATGTCAAGTGTTGAAACTTGGGTTTGAATAAGCTACCAAAGGTGGTAAGGATTAACACCTTTACTTGTACCTACTTTCATAGCTCAACCCCTTGTTCTTTTACACTTCTTTTCTTTGACTTTTAAACTGATCTTTCAGAGTTTTAAAAAGGGCTAAAAACATGGTTTAAAGTCCCAAAAGTGGAGGAGGGGAAGGGAGGGGGTTGGCCACCTCACCTTGTTCTAGTTTTCTAGTTTAGTATCTTTTTGCTATTATCTTCCTTTTTGTGCTCTTTAGCATAAGTTTTGGCCATTATTTTTCACATAGTAGGGGCTATTTTAGGGCTGTCCTAGTTTATTTAATTAGTGTATGCTTTGAACATATAGCTTGTTATGTTGGAAGGTCGCATATCTAGCTTGTTGTGTTGTGTTACCCATGTTTTGATAGTTTTTCTTTGTTTAGTTTTTTTGTGTCAAGAGTCCCGTTCTAATAATCAATTTTGCGTAATCACTTTTGCCACCTTCTTCTTTTCTTCTTTTCTTTTGTTTGAGAGTTATTTCAAATGATTGATGGTTGTTCAAGGCACGGGAAAAAGACCTATGCTCAATGGCTTAATCTCTATGGAGATTCATCGTCAAGGTATAGGCTCTCTTTCATGCCGAGAATCGCTTCTCGTTTGACGTTCCTTTTCGTTTAGTGGACTTAACCATCACCTTAGACAAATTGATTAAAGAATGGAAAGGACTAATAAAATGTACTTAAAATCAATGAAACCGACGTAAAGAAAATTAGTTAGATTGCTTGGGTTCGGCCAGACATTATGCCGAATCCATTGCGTCAAGAGTCGTCACACATCAATTCATGATGTTTTGATGAATCTTGAAGAGTCTCTACCTCCCTCTTTGAGCTCACTTTATGATAGGAGGGATGAGTGGTTATTCATAGCATTTATTGATTTTTGTTCAATTGTCTCCAAAATCATCAAGCGATTAAGTTTCTTATTGATGGTTTTGGAACCAACTTCGTTCTTCTCTTGAACCTCTCCATGAGAGAGAAGAGTAGAAGGGACAAACAGAGGTCAGAAACACTCTGTCTGCACTGTTTTCACTTTAGAGCACAAAAATAGGGTTTTGCATTAAATTAGGGCACGACCGATTGTTCTTGGACCCAGCTGGGCCTCATTAGGGGCCGGCCGAGCCCCAATGTTTGGTAAATAGTGTGTTTTTGTAAAAATAAAAGGCAGTGGCTGAAGGTGAAACAGGACAGATTCCTAAGGAGGCAGACAGAGTGGCTTCTGAAACCTGCCTTCTTTGATGTGCATACATTGCTTTAATTCATTATTGTAATTATCATTGTTGTAATTACTTAATTATCATTGTAATTAGTGTTGTTGTAGTGATGGTTCATTAGGTAGTTAGTTTATTACTCATTATTAGCCTTTGTTGTAATAACGTAGTTAGTTAGTTAATTGTAACTTAGCTAGTTAGTTATTTATTCATTCATTTGGTTTTGTAATAGTTAGTTTAATTCGGATATTCGGACATTCGTTCGGACCCTCGTGCATGAGGGCAAAATTATAATAAGTGTGTATGTCTTCCAACCCCCATTTATTTCTCCCTTTTATTTCTCCGCTTATGATGGTAGCATAGAGCATCATGTTTTAATTAGCATTGTCCATGTCTCGCATTCATTTGTCTTGCATACATAAGAGTTCGGTTCATCATTCTAACAAAGCATTATTATTGCTTAAACTCTTTGAATACGTGTTTGGACTGCATGCTATCACGTTGCTTCAAATACTATGTTAGTAGTCGAGCCCATTAGTCATAATTGTTTGTGTTGCATTAGTCATATTGCATTAGTTAGGATCATGCATTTTTTCTAACTCTTTTGTTTCTTTTGACTTGCCTTGGAGTACAAGGTGAGCACTTATTACTTTAGCATCCCATATGCATGTGATTGTTGCCATGTTAAACATATCTTCCATGAGGCTAAGTGCTTAAGTGACATATCTGTTTGAATGCCTATAGATAAAGGCTAATTGCTTGAATTGGGATAATTTGATAAATGTATGTATGAGATCACTTTTTCAAGTGGTGCATATTCAACACAATTTTCAAACAAGCATTAAATCGAAGTGTTCCAATTTTTGTAAATTAGTCTATACTTGTGTGCGTCACATAATAAGCTAGGCTAATAATCGAAACAAGAGCATATAATGCAGATAAGAATCACATCATGATTAGTAGAGGCCGATCTTTGATCGGGCGAGTGGGGTGCTCACTTCATGACCTTCTGTCACGACCCAAACCCGTCTCTATAGGTTTAGCATCATAACTGGCCAGTAATCCTTGGATTACCAAAGGCCTCTTAACGGAATAATATATAATTAGGGGCTGCGGAAGCAAATATGCCAATAATACATAGTCCATAGAGCCGTGCAGACATACATGGAACAGAAATTTAAAACCTTATATAATATATATGCATATATGCAACATCATAATGCAGTAATCTTCGTTACATTTAATACAGTTGCAGCCCAAAAGGGAAATACCCCAAAACACATAAATTAAAAGACTTGGTCGTATTACTTATTAACACTAGGTCGTAACTTATGCCATTTAGACTAGACTTGTGCACAAAAGGGAACCTCCTCGGAGGCACAACGGCTGGCTGAAACTAGATCCTCAACTTTGGGTCTGGTCACGCGCCTGGTCACCTACATACATAATATAAATAGTGAGCGGAAGCCCAGTGAATAATAACAGAGTAAAGATTTTAATGAATGATGCCTGGAATAGATTTCAAATCCCAAAGCAAATCAGAATCTTAATCAGGTTTATAGCAGAAACAGAGTCATAGTCTTATTCATATTCGAATCATGTGTAGTACATCCATTAGCATAAACATGTCTCTTTGGTCAAGCATATCAAGTTCCAAAAAAAAACCTCCGGTACCGGGTAACATATCTCATACATGGGCCACGGTATTGTTTCCCTCAAGCGAGGGTCTGTACCACGGTATTATTTCCCTCGGGTAAGGGCTTCATGACCATAAGACACAGTATTATGTCCCCTGGGCGAGGGCCTCTACTAAGGATACCACAATTATTTTTCAAAGAAAATCGGACGTTCATTCATTCACACAAAACATAGCATTTCAAAAAACTGATCATTTTGTACAATCAAAAAATAATTAAAGCCAACATAACTTTACAGAGTTATTACTCACAGATAGCCTTGGCAGTAAACAAATGAATCAACCACTCACAGCACGTGACCTACACCAAACATAACAGATATGTATAATGAAACACACACTCAGTTGATACTTAACTTCTTTCATTTCATTCTTAGTGTGTTTCTAAGTCTTTACCTCTTATTGAGTCTTAATCATGGCCTAGGAGTGCCTAGGATGCAATGAGGATGCTAAAATATACTTGAAAACACTTAACAAAAATTACTGAAAACAAGGGTCTCACTCGAGCGTAGCTTTCTTCGCTCGAGCGGACATGAAAAAATGTAGTGGTTGCTCGAGCGCACATTCCTTCGCTCGAGTGGTCTGCAAAAGTACTAGCTTAGTTTTTCCGCTCGATGCTCGCTTGAGCATGAGACTCAAGTCCTCGCTCGAGCGCAACTCTTGTCGCTTGAGCGGTCTGCAAAACACTCAGACTTTTAGGAGCATGCATTTCATGCTCGAGCCAACCTTTGGTCGTTCGAGCGAAGGTGCAAGACACAGAGTGGTCGCTCGAGCGTAGACTCCTTCGCTTGAGCGTAGGAGCAGAATTCTGGAATTTCCAGATTCGCTCCCAAGCTCAAAATTCAATTTCCAAACCTTCAAAACACATTCTTTTGGGCCAAAACTTAGTAAAACATTAAGAAACTCATAGTACATGATGAATTACAAATTATTTTGCAAAAGTAAGCCCAAAAGCTAAGCCAATTGTACTAAACAAAGCTTGAAACTTAAATAACATAACTTGCATGTAATGTTATGAATTTCAGCACCCCAAAACATGATCAAGTGAGTCATTAAGCTCAAAAACAAGTTGAATTCTTTTAACAAAACCAATATATGAACATGTATGTGGGAATTCTTGTAAAAACAACTTCAAAATCTCATGATAAGCACATGCATGCATGAGTCATGTTCAATTCTATCTTCTAATCTCAATTCTCTTTGAATAATGCATAACAACCTCATTTCTTGTTGATTTCATATGTAATTGAGCCTAAGGTTACAAAATGTGGGTTGAAGTCTTACCTAAGGCTCAAGTTCTTCAAGTTGGAGTTTAATTCCTTTGAATTCACTTCAATCTCCTCCAAATTCTAACAATCACTTTACAATTTGAGCTCAATTTCCTTCTCTTCCACTCTCACACATTTTTTATGGTCAAGCAAGAGGAAGTGGAAGTGTAAAAGTGTGTAGGAGGTAATGAGATGGCCTTATATAGGCTTGATTAATAAATTCATTAATTTGGGCCTAATTGAGCAATAATTATTCTAATTATTTCGTTCCGAATCGAATTTTAATTAAACCTACTATAAAATTCTAAAAATTTTAATTAACACATAAATCAAGCCAATTTTTGAATCGGATGCCGATAAGGCCTTCAATTCGCAAACTAAAACGGAAACATGAATAGATCTTTCTCTGTTAAACAGTTATAAACACAAATAAGACAATGTATGATGCAAAATTTCACTTTAATTCCTTATTAGGCATAATTAAGCATGAATTAACGTTAATCATGGGTAGGGGTTGTTACACCTTCCCTTCTCGTACCTAAGTTCCCGAGCCGAGATAATCTTGGTGATGACAGACACGTGGCCTTTAGCACGAGTCACGAGTTTCCTAAATTTTCCAAAAATATTTAGGTGATGACTCTGTATCTAGCAAAGCAGTCCATTTTTGGCATTTTGATTCAAAATTGACTTTTCAAAAGAATTACTAGATTTGGACTCATTTGTGTTTATCTATTTCACATTGCACTTGTGGAATCAGATTCAGAATCACGAAAGTCCGAACTGTAGGGCTAATCGTATCAGAAAGGAGCACGAAAAGCAAGCTACAGTTTCTGGCAACTCTGCTGGGGAAAGTAGAGAACTTGACTCAAACTTCATGATGTGAAATTTTATCTACACTTATATGTTTTTTGCATTACATTTGCATTGGTGTTCTTAAGTCACTGTGTTTGTCATATGTTATTCCTGGATAGTTTGCTGAAGGCTTGTCCAAAAGCTTACCAAAAGGCTGATCGGTTGTGGGCTCTACCATATTGGAAACACAACCCTTGGATCTGGACTACTGCTGTATCGCTTGATCCTCCTTTCACTTCTCCATGATAGGTGTGAGAGGTATATTAGGTAGTCTTGTTGAGGTACCCTCTTTGACCATTTGGCCTAGCTGCATATACTAAGCCATAGTGACTGTTCCAAACTAGGATAGGATGCTCACCTGGATGTAGGATTGCGTGAAACTGCTTGTTTAAAATAGTGAACCCTAGTTCATGACAATACTAGGATAGGGTAACCCTACCCCCTTATAGGGATGTTTTGGCTCTCTCTTAACCGGTATGTGCTTTACAGTGAAAATGTACAGGAATGTGCATATCAGTTGCCAGGTTGTATCTGTTTTGGGGCAGGATTCAGTGTGGAGTACAGTTCTACAGCTTTAAGCATGTCTATGTTGATAACATCTTAGCTGAGGTGCTGTGCGGTTTCTGATTACTGTTCTTTTCTTTATTTTCTTTTGCTAGGTAGTTAAAAACCATAGCTTCAAAAAGTTCGGATATCCCCCAAGTACTCTAGACTCGAGTCGGAAGAATTTGCAAGGCCGGGGATCTTGTTCGGGGACAACCCATGTTTACCTCACTCTCACCAGTTACAAGACGGAGGAGAACCAAACAGAGTTCGCCAATCCAATTCTTACAGCAAGCACCTCTTAGTTCACCTGTGTTCAATCCGGCTCAAGAGCAGTCATCCACTTCTAGCCTGATTCAAAACTAGTCACCTATTCTAATGGCACAGTTTCCTAAAACCAATATAGAGAAATTAATACTCCAGTTACAACAAACAGTGTAAGCACTACTGCATGATGCAGCCCGTCAGGCCGAGGTCATAACTAGGTTACAACAACAGCAACCACAGCCGGCTGCAGCCTCTACATCCCATGTACCCACTACGGCTATTCCTGTGCCCAATGTTATTGCCAATATTGCCAATGCTCAAGATCCACAAAACCAGGGTAATCCGATTTTTCTAGTTCAAACAGAACCAATCCTAGCCCAAGCTTCCAAAGCCCTAGTTTATCAAACCGAGGCTCCATTCGAGTTTGAGCTTGACCCAACTGCACTCAAGGTTAACAAACTGGAGAAATTGTTCAAGAGAGTGCAAGGGGTCAATTCCATTCCAGACATAGAGGATAGATACATGTAGACGCGCTACCGGGAACTCCCCGACATCCGCGCTCGCGAGGGCGGCGTGAATCTTGTTTTGTTCCGAGCTACTACAGTTCGAACTCAATGTCACGGTTCTGCATCTAATCTCACAATGTGCGATGTAAGACCGATAAATTACCAAAGAGTCCAAATCCGGCAAATCGTTTTGGAAAACTGATTTTTAATAAAGAAGTGCCAAACATGGACTGCTTTGCTAGATACAGAGTCGCCACCTAAATATTTTATTTTGGGGGAATTTAGGAAACCCTGACTCGTGCCGAAGGCCATGCATCCGTCATCACCAAAGTTTCCTCGGCTCAGGAACTTGGGTACGAGAGGGGAAGGTCATGCAATGAGCACCCCCGCTCGCCCGATCAAAGATCGGCCTGTACTAAGCATGATATTTTGTTTTTGAAAACACATGTGCTCTTATTCCGGTTAATTAGCTAATCTTACTACGTGATGCGCATAGCATACAAATATAGACTAGATCGCCCAATTTGGAACAAAACATTGCATATTCGTTTGAAAAATGGTTTGAAGTTTGCTACTCGCAAGTAGGCTAAATTCGGGATTCGATGAATTGTTCCAATTCAAGTAATCCAACCTTCACCCACAGGCATTCAGGCAGTTATATCAAATAAGCAGTTAGCCTCATGGCAAGCATGCTTTCATGGAAATCAATAACACACATGCAGTATGCTAAAGCGTAAACACTCACAGTGTACTCCGAGCCAAAACAAAAAACTAGTTAGAAATCATACGTGATCCTAGTTCATGTTAAGATGGCTAATGCAACACATGCGAAAATGCAACTTAGATAGGCTTGGCTATTCTAAGATGGCATGTGAAATGCAACGTGGTACATGTATTCAAATAGGAATTGAAATACAATGCAGTTAGTATGATGCGCCGAGACTGGTGCATGCAATACAGATGAATGATGCACGCATGCATAGCATAAGGTATGCTAAATGAAATATGTCCTAAAACTAACCATCGTAAGCGGTTAAGTAAAAGGGAGAAAGAAATGAGGGTTGGAAGACATGCATCACACACACGCACGCTTATTACAACAGTTGACCCTCTCGACGGAGGGACCGAATAAGAAGCTAACTAGCTAATCTAAGCTAATTAAACTAATTATTACAAAACAAACTAATTAACTAATCCTAGTTAACTAATTATTACAAAACAAATTGAAATAGCTAAACACATTAACTATTAAAGTACAAAACGAATGCTTAATCTAGCTAAGTAAAGAAGCTAAATAAAGCAGTAAAACAGGAGGTTCTCAGAGGGAGAAGACTGGATGCATGCTCGGTCGCCTCGTTCAGAAATCCAATGCGATGCCCTGACTTGCCTCTGTTTGCAATTGGTTGCAGAACACTGCACCAAGCTCCAGAAAGCTGAAACTCCATCATGGGAACCTGTGGGAGGGCTGCCGACTACTTATTGGCATTGAAGACCACCTGCCGACCACTTTCTATGCTAAAAACCAAAAAAAGTGGTCAGCTAGCTAGTAATACTGGTCGGCCGACCAGTTGTTGCTGCTAAATTCCAGTTTGCTGCAACAGAGAGCAAGAAAGGGTATGGCAATGTATTTGCAAGATATGTGTGCGCAACCACCCTCCCTATCATGTCATAAGCTCAAGGGAGTGTGGTTCTCGACCCTCGGGCCACCAATCGCGCATTTCAATGCATGATGGCCGAGAGGCAAAGTTGCACAATTCAATGTAAAATGAATGCACAAGTAAACACATAAGGCCTAGAACTATATCATATATGATCAAGAGCGTCGGCGACCGGGAATTAAGGCACGTTTCATCACTTTAAGTATGAAACGCCCCTCGTTTCCCGTGTTTGGACTAACATCTATTCCGAACACAATGCAACACAAGCATGGCACACACAATGTGACTCAAGCATGCAAACATGCAATGCAACTTAAACATGCAAGCATGCAATACAATAAAACAAACATGCAAACATGCAATGGACTAGCATGCTAACAACATGCAAGGCAACATAACATAGCATACTCAATGCTCAATGGCATGCATGCTCAATGCAAAGCAACTTAAGATCTTAAATACAATGTAATGCATGCATGCACAATGTAATGCAACAAGGGCAACTTATCAATGCTAGGGACATGCATACTCAATGCAAAGGACTACTTGGCATACACAATGCAAAGAACTACATGGCATGCACAATGCAATGAACCACATGGCATACTCAATACTCAATGGACTTAAACCAAGATGGGCAGACCTCAACCATGCCCAAAATAGAGGCCATAACACCCAAAACAAAGGCACAAAATACAAAGCATGCATGCACAATGCATTGGCCAACCAAGTAGGCCTAAGAGCACAACCCTCAAGAAGGCCCAAGGAGTGATAAATGCGGAAGTGTAACAACACTAAATGCACTGAGATTAAGTAAGAAATGATGCCAAATCATTCAAACAAAGCAAGCATGGCATGCAAAGGTCCTAAAGCATGAAAGCTAATAAGGAGGACTACAAGGGGGGCATGCAATACATGGCACACATGCATGAACCAACCACAAACAGAGCTCAAGTAGGTCAAGACATGGACCAAAGCATGCTAAGATGGAGGCTCAAAGACCTAGGCAAGATGGCATACATGCTAGGCCATAAGTAAGGCAACAATGCACAACATTTAAAGGCATTCAAAGCATGAAAAAGGTGGGAACATGGCAATGCTATAAGCTCTGAAATGAAGTATTAAATGATGCCAAATCATCTAAGTAGCTCAAAGATAGCATGCATGAGTCAACAAAACACAAAGCTAGTAAGGCCAATTGCACTGCAGCTATACAAAGCATGAAGGATATGGCAAAGGCAACCCAAAATAGTCCTAGAACATGTCAAAATGATACTAAAACATGCATGGAAGGAAGCCAAAACAAGCTATCGTGAAGGGCATAAGGCATGATGCATACAAGGCAAATAAGGTGGATTACACTACACCTATTAAGACCAAGCATGGGATGACTTAACCAACAAAAATCAGAGTTATATCATGGCATAATAACCCCAAAAACACATTGAAATGATAGCTCGCAAGCTTAGGCATGAAGGCATACGCAATGATTCATGTTAAGGCATAAAAGGGGAAACCCTCCAACGCATTGAATGAATGACAAATGCAAGTGCATGACCATGAAACATGGACTAAAATCACATAATAAATGATGCCAAATCATTCAAGTAGTCCAAGTAATGCATGCTAGTGGACTTGACACACAAAGCTAACAAGCTAGAATGAACTGTAGCTATACAAAGCATGGCATGCATGACCAAGACAACCAAAATTAGAGCTAGAGCATACAAAAACATAGACAAAAGCTTCTTGAAGTTAAGCCAAAAGCATGCTAGAATGGCATGTTAAAGCATGGTGCATGTTAGGCTAATTCATAGAAATGCACTACAAATGCATGGAGCATGCAAGGGCCAACCAAACCAAACCAAAACAAAGTCATGACATGGAAAAACATCACCAAAAACATGCTGAAATGGACTCAACATAAGCTAGAAAGACATGCTACTACATGAAGCATACAAGACTAGTTTATGAGATTTACACTACAAGCGTATAAGGCATGTAAGAGCCAACTAAACCAACACAAAACAGATCTAAGGCATGTTAAAATAACACCAAAAACCTACTAAGATGGCACCAAAACAAGCTAGAAAGACATGCTCAAACATGAGACACACAAAGCTAGTTTGTAAGATTTACACTACAAGTGTATAAGGCATGCATGGAATGACCAAACCAAGTCAAAACAGATCTGAGGCATGCTGAAATAACCCCAAATACATGCTAAGAACAAGCCAACACAAGCTTAATAAACATGCTCAAACATGAGGCATATGAAGCAAGTATACAAAACACAAAGAGAGAGGATGACCCTTTCCTATTAAGGACCTCAAAACCACCTTTCCACCACTGAAAATCCTCTGGATTTAAGTGGTAGAAAGGTCATGCAAAGGCTACAACAAGAGCCTAAAGGGATGGCTCAAAACAAGGCCTAACAAGGCCTAAGAGGGGGTAGACCACCCCCAACCAAAAAGTGACCTTAAACAAACTTCACAAGGACTGAAAAATAGAACTTTTTTTAGTTTAAAGTCAAGCCCAAAACAGCATGAAAAAAGGGCTAAAAGCTTAAGCAAAAATGGGGGTTTTAAGGGTTAGAAACTCACCATTGATGAACCACCTTCAAAGCTGCAACTCCAGTAGGTTTTTCAAGCTTAAACCAGTCCAAGAACTCCAAAACAAACCTCAAGAAGCCTCAGCAACAAAAGGATGGTGTTTGAGTGTGTGTTTGTGTGTTAAAGTAAGACAAAACTACACTTTAAGGCACAAAATAAGAACAAACAAGGAGATATAGATACAAGAGTGTATGTATATCTCAAACCTCCAAATTCTGAACCTAGAGGAGGGAGGAGGAGCTTCCCTTTTATAGAGAGCAAAAGCACAAGCTTCTTGAAGAAGCTAAAGCTCAAGGCCATCTTTCCATACACGTGTATGGAGGATGGTTCCGGTGCCTTCCAGCTGTGCCAATTGGAAGAAAATATCTCTAAAAAGGTGATAAAAGTGGCCGACCAGTTGAAGTGGTCGGCCAGCTACTTTTATGGTCAACCAGCTACTTTTTCTGGTTTTTCAGGACAAAAAGTGGTCTCCCGGAAAGAAAAGTGGTCGGCCAATGGCTGGAAAGGCCAAAAGTGGTCGGCCAAGTATCCAATTTGAAGCCCTAGAAGTTAGCTTTCCAATGGCGCCAGCCTTGCATCAAAATTCCAACTGTGCAAAAAGTTATGCCTATTTTGGTGAAGCCGCGCAGTTTCGATCCTACCCAGATTGATGCCGAACTTCTCCCAAAGTAGTTTTCTTCTCTCCTTTCTCATTTTCTTCAACTCCAAACCCCTAAACAAGGTGTTTTGAAAGATTTTTCAGAGATTTCATCTCTCTTTCATTCATTTCCACTTTGTCCTTATTCGGTTTACCGAAAAGCGCAACATTTAACGAAATGTGAGCCTCGGAGCATCGTAGGAACTTTGTTTCAAAAATGTTTTGAAAGAGAGGGTTTTAAGGTCTAAAAAACATTCAAAATAGCTTTGGTCCAAAATGAGGTGTAAGGTTGGGATTTGACTCTCCTCTCGCCGAAGAAACCGAACCTTTGCACTGCAC
This sequence comes from Camellia granthamiana, assembly GCA_036172215.1. NCBI lineage: Eukaryota > Viridiplantae > Streptophyta > Magnoliopsida > Ericales > Theaceae > Camellia > Camellia granthamiana. The sequence continues at coordinate 90,142,293 of CM069912.1, forward strand.
AGCTTTCAACACCAAGTAAACTATCAGTAACACCTAAGTCTTAAGGGCGGTCAAAAATGGGGTGTCTACAATACACTGACTCTGCAGTTACATTGCCAGATCAGTTTAAAATGCCACATATTGATCGTTTTGACAGTTCCAAAGATCTGATGGTTCATTTGTGACTGTTTTTAAATATCTTGCGGTCGATGGGCCTAACTAGACTACAGAAGCTGTCTCTCTTTGGTCGCACCATGCCGGGTATAGTGACCATTGGGTATGCTAAGTTGGAAGATTCTGTCAAACAAAATTGGGAGGAGATGGCCGAAGCCGTCATTGCTCAGTACTCTTACAATACGCAGATTGAAGTCACAACTCGTGATCTTGAGGCAACACTCCAAGAGCCGAAGGAGGGTTTCTCTGAGTTTGTGACAAGATGGAGAGTGAAAGCCTCGATGATGACCATGAGGCCTTTCGAGAAGGACCAGATTAGAATGGTCATTCGGAATCTGTATGGCAAGTTGTTATAGAAAATGATTGTGCTTCCGTTGTTTACGTTTACAGAACTTCATGAAATGGGAGTGCAAATCAAAGATGCCATGAAACAAGGGCTTATTACAAACAAGAAGGAGCTGGCAAGAAGGTCGTTTGTTCGCAGTTCGAATGCTGCCAGTGGTAGCACAGCTGCGAGGCCATCGGACGTAAGTGTTGTCACCATGACAAAAACTGCTGACCCCTTTGCCAATACAGGATCACAAACTTCATCCAACCTTACCCGACCCCAGAGGACTTTTAACCAGCTATACATGACCCTTTCCAAAGCCATGCAAGTGTTGATAAAAAATGGGCACCTCAAACCCTTAGAACCTCATCCACTTCCCGACCCTCTTCCACTCAAGCATAACCCTGCAGAGTACTATGCTTTTTACTAGCAGCATGGTCATGACATCGACCAGTACTATCGTTTGCATCATGAGATTCAGGACCTCATTGACAATAAGGTTATCACTCCTCCCTAGAAACCAAATGTAACCACAAATCCATTCCCAACCCATAACTAAGTCCTCTCCACCCCGAAACCTTAACCTTATCCATACACTGGCCACCTGTGACGACCCTCACCTCTGATTAGTGTTAAACTGTGATTGAGCATGATAAGTAATTAATTAGAATGAAATCCTGATCTGTTTGCATGAGTGTGTTGCTCTAAATGCATTTCTATCTGTTTGATTACTGAATGATCTGTTCATGTTTTAATTTCGAATTGCGAATTGAAGGCCTTATCCGCAACCGATTCAGAAATTGATTAGTATTTTATGCTAATTAGGATTTATGTGATTTTATGGTAGGTTTAATTAAAATTTGATTTGGAATGATTAATTAGATTAAACAATGCTAAATTACATTAGTTTGAATTTATTACATGTTTGCCATTAGTGGGCCACTTTAGAGGCATTGGTTGGGGTGTAATTCATATCATTTTTGATGCATCATCTTCATCCATTTGGAGACCAAAACCGAGAGAGAGAGGGAGAGTAGGAGAAAATTGATTCAACAAGAAATTTGGCTTAGAAAATTAGAGGAATTGAAGAAGATTGCAAAATTGAGCCAACATACTTAGAATTCAAGACCTAAGGTAGGAAATTCACCATTTTCATTGTGAATTTAAGTTGTTTCTTGCATGGTTCATGGTAAATTGGTGATTGAGGGTCAAGTTATAGCCTAGAGAGTTGAATTGAGTAGTAATGTGTGCATGCATATCCATATCATTGAGTTTTGAGATCATTTACATGAGAATTTCCACATGCATGTTCATATTTTGGTTGTAGTCCATGAATTCACCATAGTTTTGAGTTCAATCTTGCATTTGATCATGTTTTGGAGCATTGGAATTCATGAGAACTCATACATGTTATGTTCTTGCATTGTTCTTCAGGTTTCTTTGAAATTGGTGTTCAATTGGCTTACCTTTGGGCTTGATTTTACAAAATGATCTTCAAAACATGTTGTAGTATGAGTTTTCAAGTGTTTTCCAAAAAATTGGCCCAAAAGGTTGAGTTTTGATAAGTTTAATTCTTGGTTTGAGCTTTGGGAGCAAATCTGGAAATTCCAGATTTTGGCTTCCACGCTCGAGCGACCATCTTTTTGTTTAGAGCCCTGCTCGAGCGACGGAATGCTGGCTTGAGTGTAGATAGCAAGCTCTCAGGTTTTTGTGCACGCAGACGCACGCTCGAGCGACGAGACCTACGCTCAAGTGAAGAGCTGTGTCTCACGCTCGAGCGAGCATTGAGCGGAGAATTTTAACAACCAGTACTTTTTGCATTTTTACAGACCGCTTCGAGCGAGGGATTCTACGCTCGAGCGACCCCTCTGTTTTGGTAAGCTCGCTTGAGCGTAGAAAGCCACGCTCGAGTGAGACCCCTGTTTCAGCAAAAATTTGAAAAGTGTTTTTAAAGTACATTTTTGCATCCTCATTCCATCCTAGGCATTCCTAGGCCAAGTTTAAGGCATCTTAATGAGGATAATGTTATAAAACCACACCGAGTCAAGTTAAGGGGCTAAGTTATTAATCCCAAGTGTGTAACTTAGTGTGTGTGTTCGTTCTGCAACTGTGTAGGGTTGGCACTCGAGGACGCTGACTAGCCTGTCTGTAGCCCAGTACTCTGTGAGTAACAATGTTGTAAAGATACGTTCAATTATAATTATTTCTGAACGATTGATTGCACTGCTTTATGAAATAACACTGTTTACTGAATGAATGTTTGTCCTATTTGTAAACTATACTCGTGGCATCCATAGCAACTTACTGTTACTGTTACTGCTACTGCTACTGTTACAAGAGATCTCTGTCAGTTCTAATGTTTGGAACTACTACTGTTTACTGTCATGATGGCCATCAACTGACTGTTCGGTCTATTAAGACCTACTGTACTGTTTTGCTATTGGACGTACCACGTATAACTGTTATAATTTCTAAATGACTGATATGGCATGAAATGTGAGCCATTGACTGAATAACTGATTTACTGATGCAAATGACTGTTTTAATTAATAAAAGGACATTCATTCTTGACCCCTTTACGCATATGTTATTCATTGGGCTTTAGCTCACTGTTTATATTTATATGTAGGTGTCCAGACACCGGACCGGAGCTAGAGGCGTCGAGTTAAGCTCTCATTTTGTCGAGCCAACCATTGTGCCTCACTTCAAGGTTCCAAGTTTGTTCAAGTTAAGGCTGTTTTGGGGTGTCTCTGTTTTGTAATAAATGTTTTAGACTTGACCGTACAGTTATGGTGAAGGGATTGGGTCCCTAACCTGGATGTTTGTGTATATGACGTATGTATATATGTTTTGGTTATGAATGTGGCTTGTTCATATAAGTCTTTTTGCATTCAGATTTTCACAACTCATTGGACATCTTTTTATTACTGTTTGGCTTCCGCTAGCTCCTTACTCTGTATTACTGTCATTACTGTTAAGCAGGCCTTTGGTAATCATGGATTACTAGCCAGTTGCGATGCTAAACCCATAGGGGCGGGTTCGGGTCGTGACACCACATCTTATGACCCTAGTGCATATATTACCCCCACCTATCGAAACCAATACTGTTCATTCATGAGGGCACAGATTTGTATATGATGGGCGCATTTAAGCCACAACCTAAGCCTCACAATGTGGTGACAATACCCATAGTAAAGAGGGGTCTGGCCTTGAAGGGAGGTATTGGCCTGTCGTCGAATTGTCCCGGGGACTTGTTTGAAAAGGCATATGATCTGAGTTACTATATTATGCCAACCAGTCAAACCAGACCTGGAGTGGTGTTACCAATCTCGGTAGACATCAATGTGGTCAGAGAGGATGGCCCGAGCCAAGGGTTGGATGATTTGGTAGATCTCGAAGAAGATTTGGACAATCTGCAGTTTTTTGATAAGCATGGTTAGGGAGATGTATAGATAGGGTGGTTTGACCTAAATGGATCGACTGATAACACCGGATGGCTAAGTGATGCACCTGACAAGGAAGAAGAAACTGGGATAAAATCAGAAAGAAAAGAAGCAGAGGTAGCTGTAGTGGCCGGGAAGGTTGATAAAGGAAAACTACCAGAGGACATATGTGTTATAAACCCAAGTCAAGAAGTGGGAGTTGTGAACACTGTAGATACTGAACAGGAAGCTGCACTGAGGCAGTTTGAAAGAGAAAGAAATGAAGATAGTCGAAAAATCGTAATTGCGTGGCACCCTGTGGAGGACACTTATGATGTGAAGATGATTCAAGTGAAGCCTGACAATTGCTTGTCAGCAGCTGACGGCGAATGGTGGGATGACAACGATTTGTGTCTGGCCCATACCGACGAAGATTAGGGAGGCTGTCTCCTGGATAATATGTGGTATGCCGAGGAAATAGACCACCTTACCCGCAGTGGACGGTATTCTAAACCGCCACACCTAGATCAAGGAGAGGGGTCTAGAAAGGACAAAGAGACCGAGAAACAGAAGGAGAATCAACTAGAAAAGGAGTTGGTGCTGAAGCAACTCAAGAAAATCCAAGCTGATATCTCTATCTACGGACTCCTTATGGCTTCACAGGTGCACCAGCAAGCAGTATTATCGGCAATGGACAAGGCCAAATTGTCCATTGATACTACTCCCGAGCAACTTGTGGGCCTGGTCTTTCCAAGTGGTGCTAAACCAACACTCACTTTCTCGGATAAAGAGCTTCCGCTAGAAGGCTCGACCCACAACAAACTATTATACATTTCTATGGAATGTAGAGAGAAGTGGGTGTCGGTGGTGTTGGTAGATACCAGTTCTGTCATTAATGTATGTCCGTCCCATACTGCCTACGTAATTGGCCTTAAACCGGTGGACTTTACCCTTACAACCCAAAGTGATACGGGCGTATGACAATACAAACAGAGAAGTCATGGGTACAATTAAAGTGCGAGTCCAGGTGGGCCCAGCTGAGCAAGAGATCGAGTTTCACGTCCTGGATGTACCGGCTACCTTTAACTTGCTGCTAGGGAGGCCTTGGTTACATCACGTGAGGCTGTGTCCTCCACCCTCCATCAAATGTTGAAGTACCTTCATGGGGAAGGAGTGGCAATTGTTTTGGGAACTCATCCATCCATCTACCTCCGGAGGTGACTATGCCAGTCCTAGAAATCAACCATGATGATGAACATGTATTCCTCTCAGGATTCACTCTGGCTGAAGCCCGGGTAATGTAGACCATTTTGGCCATGGACGAAGGCATGTACGTTAGTGCCCAGTCCATATACTTTATTAACAAGCGACGACATGTTCTGGGAATAGGACTTAAAAAGAGAAGACGGAAAGGTGTTGCAGTATCGACGGAGGTGCCACATAACCCACATACCTTTGGACTGGGCTATGTGCCCACCAAAGAGGACTGGATAAGGAACAGAGAATAAATGAAGGGCAGAGCCAAGGCCAAGAGAGCTAGGAAGCATTATGTGCTCGTTTACAGGCCAATCCAAGGGACGCTGAATGGCCACTTTGTTCGAGAATGAGAGAATTTCCCTTTTTTTGGCTTTCCTAAGCCTTGGGTAAATTCTTCAAAGAAACGCGTCTCTGGATTCGAGATTTTCTTTGATCTGCAGCTACAGGACAGTGATGAGGAAGAGGCTGAACCAAGCATCAAAATTAGCCAAAGCACGGAAGATGACTTGGACGACAGCGAGCTTGGAGTAGGGGTAGCACTGGCCAATCTCCTAACAGATCTTGTGGTTGACCTAGAGAACTTGGGGGATAACTTTACTATCTCCATGATTGGGGAAGAACTGAGTGTGGACCCAACCAGTGACATTCTGGATGTATCGAGGTCCCCACGTCTTACTTGGCAGCTGGAGGAAAGCTTTCTTTCCAGTTCTGAATCGGGTAATGAGCTAGAATCTGATTCCACTGAGTTTGTGGAGTCGGGATCAGATTCAGATTCTTGTGGATCTAAGTCTGGTATTTCCAGAGGTGGTAACCCGAATGCTAAAGTCCTGTCTAGGCCTTCAAAGTTAGCCAGAGCACGGAAGATGACTTGGACGACAGCGAGCTTGGAGTAGGGGTAGCATTGGCCAATCTCCTAACAGATCTTGTGGTTGACTTAGAGAACTTGGGGGATAACTTTACTATCTCCATGATTAGGGAAGAACTGAGTGTGGACCCAACCAGTGACATTCTGGATGTATCGAGGTCCCCACGTCTTACTTGGCAGCTGGAGGAAGGCTTTCTTTCCAATTCTGAATCGGGTAATGAGCTAGAATCTGATTCCACTGAGTTTGTGGAGTCGGGATCAGATTCAGATTCTTGTGGATCTAAGTCTGGTATTTCCAGAGGTGGTAACCCGAATGCCAAAGTCCTGTCTAGGCCTTCTTTCAGCTTTTCTTTTGAGTCTGTAACTGAAGATCTGGACCTTTGGAATGAGAACTCTGCAGATTTTGTGTACTACTCTGTGCCGCTGGTTTATTGTATTGACCAAGATTTTCAGAATTTTAATGAAAACGAAGAGGAAGAAATTCCTCTAGCTTTGAAGAACTTGATTAATCAAAATGAGGAGAGACGTGCAAAGCCCTGTTTTGATGAAATCATTGCCATTAATGTGGATACTGAGAAGGATCCACACTTGGTCCAGATCGGGTCCACGTTGTTTTCGGAGGAACGTGAGCATTTAATCGTTTTATTAAAAAATTTCAAAAATGTTTTCACATGGTCCTACGAAGACATGCCTAGAATCGATCCTGAGATTGTACAGCACCAGATCCCTCTTGACCCCGAGGCCCGACCAGTCAAGCAGAAGCTGCGCAGAATCCATCCGGATTGGGCATTGAAAATCAAGGAAGAGGTCACCAAGCAAAATTGATGCGGGATTTTTGTTAGTATCCGAGTATCCGACCTAGTTAGCCAATATCGTCCCAGTGCCAAAGAATGATGGTAGAATTCGGGTTTGCGTCGACTTCAGAGACCTGAACAAAGCAAGTCCGAAGGATGACTTTCCACTGTCGCATATAGATGAGTTGGTGGACTTTTCTACTGGTCATGCCTTGCTTTCCTTTAGTGATGGGTTTTCTGGGTACAATCAGATTCTAATGGCACCTAAGGACAGAGAAAAGACCTTTCACCACACCATGGGGTACCTACTGCTATCGGGTTATGCCGTTTAGGTTGAAAAATACTGGGGCTACTTACCAGAGAGCTGTGACCACCATTCTGCATGACATGATTTATAAAGAGATTGAGGTGTACGTAGACGACATGATCGTCAAGTCCAAAGAACGAGAAGGCCACTACAACACACTAGAAAAATTCTTTCAACGAACCAGGGAATACAAGTTGAGGTTAAACCCGCAAAAATGCACCTTCGGCGTAACAACAGGGAAAATGCTGGGGTTTCTAATCACGTAGAGGGGAATTAAAGTAGATCCTTCTAAAATCAAGGCCATCTTAGAAATGCCACCACCAAGGACTAAAAAGGAGGTGCGCAGCTTTCTAGGTAAAGTGCAATTCATAAGACGGTTTATTTCAAAATTAGCCTTGACTTGTGAACCACTTTTTGGTCTCCTGAAGAAAGGAAAGAAGTTCCGATGGGATGATCAATGTCAGTTTACCTTTGAGCAGGTTAAGTAATACCTCCAAAATCTGCCTGTGTTGTCACCACCAGAGCCGGGGAAGCCTTTGATTCTGTATTTGTCGGTGATGGACTCAACCATGGGATACATGTTAGCTCAAGAATTTGAAGATAGAGTGGAGAAGGCCATCTATTACTTGAGCAAGAAGATGCTAGACTATGAGACCCGTTACACTCCCTTGGGAAAAGCTTGCTTAGCCTTGGTATGGGCTACCAAGAAGTTAAGGCACTACTTGTTAGCTCACTCCGTAATCCTGGTTTCAAGATTAGATCCCATCAAATATCTCTTTGAGAAACCAGCACTTACGGGTAGTCTAGCTCGTTGGTTGCTTCTTCTCTCCGAATTTGATCTCAAATATGTTACGCGCAAGTCTGTTAAAGGAAGAGCTGTAGCGGAATTCCTGGCAAACCACTTGGTAGAAGGAGATGAGGCAGTGGAATACTTATTCCCAGATGAAGATATTCTGCAAGTCGAAGAGGAAACTTGGACGATGTACTTTGACAGAGAGTCTAATCAAAATGGTTATGGGATAGGTGTGTTGCTGATAGCACCCGATGATTCCCATATATATTTAGCCTTCAAACTCCGGTTTAAGGTATTTAACAACGAAGCAGAATATGAAGCGTGCATTGCTGGTTTGGAAGTTGTCCTAGGACTAGGGGTAATAAGGTTGGATGTCATTGGGGACTCAAACTTGGTTGTTTCTTAAGCAAACGGAGACTGGAAAGTCAAAGAAGAGAATGTGAAGGTTTACCATCAGGCCCTAGATATTCTAATTTCGAGGTTTAAAAAACTAACATTTACGCATCTGTTTAGAGAGAACAACAGGTTCTCTAATGCTTTGGCAACTTTATCTTCTATCATAGACATCCCGTTGGGAGTAAAGATGCGTCCAATCATTATTAAACAAAAATACACGCCGGCCTATAGGACTATTGCCGCAATAGATGAAGTTCAAGACAAAAACCCCTAGTATTACAATATTTTGAATTTTTTGGAAAATGAGATACATCCATCAGGGGCAAGTGCCAAAGACAAACGGGGAATACACCGTCTGGCCGTCTAGTTCATCATCTATGGTGGTAAGCTGTACAAAAGGGGTCATCTGGGAATGCACAAACTGTGTGTGAGGGAAGAGGAATCGCAGTGTCTTATGGAGGCTATCCACGGAAGGGAACGCGAGGCGCACATGAATGGTGTGATGCTAGCCCGGAAGATCCTCAGACAAGGTTATTACTAGTCAACCATAGAGGAGGATTACATTGGTTTTGTGCGGCGATGACACAAATGTCAAATTCATACCAATCGCATGAACATACCGCCGTCTAAGCTTTACAATATGACTTCACCATGGCCTTTCTCAGTTTGGGAAATCGACGTTATCAGTGTCGTCTCGCCAAAGGGGTCAAATGGGCACGAGTTCATTCTGGTGGTGATTGACTACTTCACAAAGTGGGTGAAGGCTCAGTCCTATGCGGTGTTGAAAGCGTCGCATGTGGCCAAATTCATTAGAAATAACATCATCTGCCGGTCTGGAGTTCCAAACGAGATCATATCAGATAACGGCTCACACTTCAAGAAAGAGGTGGTGGATTTGTTTAAGAAATACAACGTGGCTTTTCATAAGTCATTGACATACAGACCACAAACTAACGAAGCTATTGAGGCCGCTAACAAGAATATTAAGAACATCTTGCAGAAAATGGTGGAAACATACAAGGACTGGTCGGATGAACTACGATTTGCGCTCTGGGGCTACAGAACCTCAATCTGAACATCTACAGGGGCAACTCCCTATTCTCTCGTCTATGGGATGGAGGCTGTTCTGCCAATTGAAATCGAAGTGCCATCGCTGCAAGTTATGGCCGAATGTCAGATAGCGGAGGCAGATTGGTAGTAGAGTAGATTTGAAGAGTTAATGTTGTTTGATGAGAGAAAACTAAGGACATTGTATCACATTCAAAGCTACCAACGCCGAATTACTAGGGCGTTTAACAAGAAAGTTAAGTCCATAAATCTCAAAGAAGAAGATATGGTACTGAAAGACAACTGAGCTCCCATCCACGACCCTAGGGGCAAGTTCAAACCCAATTAAACTGGTCCTTATATGATCAAGTCAATCTAGTCAGGAGGGGCGATTATTCTCATGGACTTAGATGGCCTAGAATTTTCACAACCGATCAATATGGACAAGTTGAAGAAATATTATCCTTGAAGGGCTCGTTAGGCCGAAAACCTGAAAGGGGGACCTAAGCAAAAGTTAGAGCATGAAAAATTAGAAATAAAGAAAAACTGAGCTCACAAGGTTGAAAACCTTAAAGGGTGACCTTGGCAAAAGTTAAAGTGCAAAAAAAGAGAGTTAATACTCGAGTGAACCTGAACCAAACTACGTAAGGCCTGATTCTCATCTTTGGGATACGTAGACAAGTTCATCCTGAGCGGCTGTTACCATCTTCAACTCAACTATCCTATTCGTTCATATTTGATCAGGTCAGCTTTCTTCATTATCAGTTAGCTCGATTATGTGATCTTTATGTTGACAGAAGGCCGGTATGGCGGATACAGTTATGGGCAGTTGCGGTCTGTTGATTCGAGGCTGTACATCTTGAGAGTTGATTCCATGTGTATCAGGTGGTGATCATTCCCAAAAACGGTTTTGAAAAGTTTTAATAAAAGTTGATTTTGTTCAAAATTTTGCCTTTTTACAACTTGGACCATTTTGGGACCAAAAGGAAAATTTTTAGTGCTCGCAACTTTAATTCCAATGATTTCAACATAAGTACATTCTCCAACTCTCTGATTTAAATCAAAGTTTTTTTTTACATCATAAAACTTGAAAAGGAAGGTCAAAGCAATAAACTACGGGCATAGATAAGTCAGGTGGTTCTACGTCCTCTGCTCGTGCTTGCGGAAGTCTCTGCAGCCAAAGTCGGCCCAACCTGTGCTTCGTCCTCAAGCCAAGCTAAGCACTCGCCAGAAAGGGTATAACTAAAGCTAAGGACAAGGGCCAAAAGCTCTCTCGTCCTCTAAGAAGTGAGGTACTGAGGCAAGTGTGAACCACAAATGGGAAATGAAGCTGGGTATTCCACTTCCCATTTGGACATGTCTGATCATGCCCAGACTAGTGTCTGAACCGGAAGGGAAAATAGAACACGCAGTGTGTGAGGCCAATCAACTATATACCCGGCTGACGGGACATGTTGTAGCTCATCTCAGTCAAATTAAACTAGGGGCAACGCCAAGCTATGTCAATTGCAGATCTGTTGCACATCCAATCGCACCACCATCCCTCTGAAAGGAAGTCCATTAGCGTTTGGCGAAAAAAGTAGGCTCGGGCTGAATACTCGGGACATGGGGCCACCACTTCCAGTTTGTCCATTAGCCATACCTGGGAAGGGATAAAAAATAAGAGAGATTAAAGAATAGAGAGATGTACATTGAGAGAAAAGTAAGAAAAGGGTTTTGAGAGGAAAAATAGAGCGTGAGTGCCGAGTGATACAAGGGACCATAAATAAGAAAGGGTGGGAAATAATACCTGAAGAAGCAACAGAGTCCCTGCAAAGCGGGTAGTCTCTCGCCGATAAAAGGCATCCAAACCCATCAAGGTCTGGGCCAGTGCCAAACCAATACAGCTCTTACCTTCTTTCAAGCATTGGGCCACCTTAATCAACCTAATGTTGGCTCTGCCATAACTAGGGGCGAGAAGGAAGTGTGCGAATAAACATAAGTAGAGGGCATGTTGTCGATAACCCCACCAAAGGAGGTCGCCTCTGTCTTCGGTAGTGGAAAACTGATGAATCAAACCTGGGATATCCAACTCCCCGTCGTGAACCAAGAATCGAGCCTCGCGCAAGGGGAGCCCACACATCCATCCCTGGGCATGGCCAAAACGGGCACAGGCATGATTTTTTCGTTACGCCAGGATTCCATCAATGCTTGAAATTCTTCAAACGTCAAACACATTTCTTGTGATCCGAAACAAAATACTTATGTGATCGGGTTCCAACATCGAGCAGCGGCGTGGAGGAATGGAAAATAAAGCGAAGTACGGCTGAAAGGAAAAAGAGTGTTTAGGCCGAAATTAGGAAACTTCACCTTTTCTGAGCCGTCCAAAGTGGCTGTCCAGTCTTGGAGCCTATTAGTGAGCAACATCTCCATCTTGCGAGCAGAATACCAAAGACTTGTTATTCTGCCAGAAAAACAGCATGGAAGCACCATTTATAGAGTTTGAGAAGAAGTAGTTCATGACAGCTGAACAGCATTGACCGACCTCATTTTTGGGCCCGGTTGTGCCTCATTGAAGCTCAACCATGCCTATTTGGACCCAGCTGAATCTAAATGATGGCCTAGATCAGAGCAATTGCAGAAAGGATTGGCTTTTGTCTTGGTGTACTATGACTATATTTTGAGTCTTGTTTTGTTTGTACCAAGTGTTTTTTAGTATTTTCAAGTTGTTTTCATTTTGTTTTCTTGTTACCGAGTTGCGTTTTACATTTTATCTGATTGTGGGTTGTTATCCGATTCAAGAATGAATTCAAGAATAAACATTCGCAGTTTTAAAATCCGGTACAAGACTATTATGCGACGACAAGCTATCCATCACATTTTATGCAAAAAGGAATCATCCAAAGCTCTTTTTTTCATACACGAGCAGGTCCAACCGTGATCATTGTTTTTACATAGACCAAGAACAAAAGAAAATTCTTCCAAAAACAAAATACATAGATCTATCTGAAGCTACATAGTTCCTACACTACAAAGTAAAAGAAAAGTAAAGAAAATCAGCAACCCATCCTCGCTCTTTTCTTCCTCGGCTGTGGAGAAGGTGCATCACTGTCATCGCTGGGGCTACTAGACTGCACGTCAACCTTCTCCCCCTCCCCATTGGGGGTCGTGTACTCATCAAAGAACTCCTCGGAGGGTAAGCGCTGCCTTACTCGGCCTCTCCCTCGGTCAGCCCCTCCTCTATCTCTCATTAGGCCCCATCTCCGTCTCCTAGCTAGAGGAGGTCTTGTCGGTGCAGTTAGTACTGGCTCAAGCTGAAAAAGAGTACAGATACCAAAAGAGACCAACAGAATTGTGGGCAAGATTGTAATGACCATAAACTAGGAACAACGTGTACCTCGATCCCGTGGGTAGCTAGAGCAGTCTACTCCTCTGCACCATCAGGAGCAGTCTGTCAACTGTCCGGAGGAGGTCATCCACATATCTCACAGGTACCTGCAAAAGATTTGAGAATATGAAACAAGATAATGGTATACAGTGAGTAATAAAGCATAGTGGATAGTGAGTAATAAAGCACAGTGGACAGCAAGTAATAAAGCATAATGGGCAAACATATAGAGATGTGTACCTGCTTGACGCCGGGATCAATCACCAATCTGCGATCCCTCTCCTCAATATGCTCAAGGGGGATCCGCTCAATCACCCCATCTGGTTACATGTATACAATCTAAGTCAGAATCGCAAGAAGCCCGGGAGCGAGAGCTGCGGCAGGAGCGCCTTTAGCAGCGGTAGCAGCAACCTCCAGAATGGCATGGGCCACACCCTGGGTAAGAGGGGCCATCACCCAAGTTTGCAAGAAAGTTGTGAAATCACCGGGCTCATGGTACCGATCACCGTCCTCCTCCAGGATTAAGAAGTTGATCTGGGGTCTGTCGTGGAGGTCATCAACTACCCTCATGCCTGGAGAAATAGGATATGGGATGTCAGGATCAGTTACGCCTCATGTCTGATGGATAAACGTCTCTCCTAAGTAATATGCCCTGTTGAAGGAGCCCTCAAACAAAATCCGCATGGTGGAGGCGTGCCATGCAGCAACGTAGGTCGTCCTCGCTGCCTGAGGGATGCCCGCCCAGGGGTGCCAGTCAACCTGTGAACAGAATGTGTAAGCAAAGTGTTAGATATTAGGGGTTGAGTAGTATGGAAAAAGCAGTGTGAAAATAGTGGAAGCAGTGAAATGTAAAGACTAGTATTTTGTTACCTGATCTGTGGTGATGGTATCAAAGAAGCGGCAAAAGTATGGGAAATCTCGGTCTACATGGTGATGCCACTCAAATCGTGAATTGTAGTACCGAGAGCGGGGTACTGAAAACTCAAGCGACCTCACTGGGAACGGAGCTAGAGAGGTGAAATACGTGTAAACCCATAGCTGCAAGAAGAGAAAGATGAACTGAGTAGAGATAAACAGAAATGCAAAGCAAAGTCAAACAGAATGCAAAGCTGAATAGAAAAGTAAGTGTGAGGTGTACCTCCCAAACTCTCCAGTAGCCACCAAGTAAATTCGCCTTGCGGTGGGACACGGAGCTCATGTAGCAATACAGGGTGGCCAGGCTGGCGCCACCCCAGTCATACTTTGCCACCTACGGTAAGTGCACAAGTGCTCCCAAGAGATATAGCCCCACGGTATTTTTCCTGTTCGCAAACAGGGTAGTACCGAGGAGATATATGAGGAAGCCACGGGCATACTGAGCAACCTCCTTCGGGGTGACTGGCTAAAGGTCGGTGAAGTGATCCAGGAGCCAGCTATATCACACCATCCTATGGCCGGTCGTGTCTGGGATCGCGCCGAGAAGCTGTTGCTGTGCAACTCTCCACTGCGTCATATCAAAGTCAAAAGGGATCGGGCCGCCAACCCCCACCCGTAGGCCAATGAGCATCGAGAAATTATACGGGGTCACAGTCAGATCCCCAATCGATGAGAAGTGGAATGAGTCGGTGGTGTCCCACCATCTCTCCACCAGGGCCCCATAGAATAGTGGCTCAGCTCTCATCTGTATGAGCCCTAAACAAAAAGGCCCGAAGCCGGCAGCATCAACCAGTGTAGGGACCTCCAACGGAAGCCTCTCATACTAATGTCAGGGATTGGATATGGTTCCATAGCTGCCGATCCTCCTGGCTATCACTTACGGGTTGGGCATGTTATCAATATGTGCCTTGTATTAAAGGAATTTGTTTACAAAATTCAAACTGTGCACAAAAACAACAAGCAAAAGAAAGATTGCTTACCGTAGAGGCATCAGTGGACAGGTGCTCCGCGGGCTCTCATAGTCGAATGTCCTTGTCAATCTTGGGAATAAGACCCTCGAATCTCAAGATGCCAGTAGCGGTCAGAGCATAAGTGTGGGGCTGGTAGGTGGCTGCATCAAATGGTCTATCGGCAAGGGGAGGCAATTCAGGAACGTCCTCGGCCTTGACATCCGCACCTAGTACAGCGCCAATACGCACAGCTGGGTCAGGAATAGGAACCTCATCACTAGCCATAGCAAGAAAATGGAAAATGAAGAAAAAGTGATCGAGTGAGTGAGTTTGAGTGGGGAAAAAAAAAAAAACCAAATGGTTAAAACCTAGGAGAGAGACAATAAAGAGGGAGTGAAAACTCTAAGGAGGAGAGGGAAAAATGTGGGTAGATGTGTGAAAACCTAGGGAAAAAACAAGAGAAATCCCAAAATTCAACCAAATCAAATTTTGTTCGGTTCAAAACGTAGAAGAGTGAGTGGGTTTTATGAAAAGATTCGTGAGGGTTTCGGCAAAAATCTAGAGAGAAGAGAGGTGTAGAGAGAGATGGAGTGATTTCGAGTGAGGGTGGGTGTGAAATGAGGGTTGGGCTTGTTTTAAACCAACTACGGGTTGTGCATTTACTGATCTGCCCGCTGCCGCTGTTGCGACTCGGCCAGCTCTATCGGAGCCCGACCATGCTTCATTTGGGCCCGGCCGGCTCTAAATGTAAAACAATTTCTTTATTTTGATTATTTCAGTTGGGTAGTCTTACTGAGAGCATGGGAAATGGAAAATAAGGAAAAGAGAGCAAAGAAAGAAAACAAAAAGTGAAGGAAAATAATGGAAAGTGGAAAAAGGAAAACGAGAGTAGAAAAAAATGAAAAGAAGTAGAAAATAGAGAAAATAAGAAAAGGGTTTGTTTTGGGGTTCTTGTTTTGTTTTGTTTCGTACTTATGTCATTTCATTAAAAAGGATTACTATTTTCAAAAAAGAAGAATTAGCTTCTAATTAATTTGGTTTTTGGATTAATTTTATTTCGTTTCGATTAAATTGGTTTTTGTACATCTATTTGATTTGTTAAAATTCATTCATATTCAAATGTTTGTCAAAATTCGTATTTACGTTTTTGCACTTTGCTTTGGGTTATCTTGGTGAGCTTTAGTTTCTAAGGCCTTCCACTCTCACTGTGTTGAGTCCTGTTTGAGTGTGTTTGCCCTTTTTGCAGATCTGGTCTTCTCATTTCGTGTGAGACATGGTAGGTTATTGTTTTCTCGGTTAAAAACAGCAGGTGCACCTGTTTGTTCACACCACATTTCCTCCTTTCGTGTGAGACACGTTAGGTTGTTGTTTTCTCAGTTAAAAACAGCAGGTGTGCCTATTTGTTCACACCACCTTTTCTCCTTTCATGTGAGACACGTTAGGTTGTTGTTCTCGGTTAAAAACAGCAGGTGCGCCTATTTGTTCACACCACCTTTCCTCCTTTCGTGTGAGACACGGTAGGTTGTTTTCTCGGTTAAAAACAGTAGGTGCGCCTATTTGTTCACACCACCTTTCCTTCTTTCGTGTGAGACACGTTAGGTTGTTGTTTTCTCTGTTAAAAATAGCAGGTGCGCCTGTTTGTTCACACCACCTTTTCTCCTTTTGTGTGAGACACGTTAGGTTGTTTTTTTCTTGATTAAAAACAGCAGGTGCGTCTATTTGTTCACACCACCTTTCCTCCTTTCGTGTGAGACACGTTAGGTTGTTGTTTCCTCGGTTAAAAACAGTAGGTGTGCCTGTTTGTTCACACCACCTCTCCTCCTTTTGTGTGAAACACGTTAGGTTGTTGTTTTCTAGGTTAAAAACATCAGGTGCGTCTGGTGTTCACACTACCCGTGGAGCTTTTCATCCTTCCTGCATGAGACGTAGTTAGGCCTGCATTTTCTTACATCCTTTCTACATGAGACGTAGTTTGGGTTGTACTTTCTTTGTCCCTTTCACGTGAGACGTGTTTGTTACTCACTTCTTTCCGTGTGAGGCACAGTTGGATTTGTTACGCTCTGATTTATGCTTTCGTTTACATCATATTCTTGTTTTGCTTGTAGCATTGTTTCATTGCTTGTTATTTGCATTCATTGCATGATAATAAGTTATGTTCTGTAGATTATCTTGCATTTTGCCCCTGAACTACGCAGGTTTGATTCCTCGCAAAGGGATACGTAGGCAACCCTCAGGTTCAACCAATTGTATCTTGATCTATTTTCTTGCCTAAGTCTTACGGTCGCGTCAAATGGGTCGTTTTTGGGCTTTGACATTCACTCACGTCATTTCATAACTCTGAGCTCTGTCAAAGAGGGGCAACTGTAGACACCCCATTTTTGACCGCCCGCAAGACTTGGGCCCTTTGTCCTGTGCACTCGATGATGAAAGTTACATTGTGTGTGATTCGAATGATCAACAAAGGACTCCAAGGTCAAGCTTTGAAACAGTCCCAACACCTTCCTATTTACCTTGTTTATCCTTCAGAGGTCCCTTTTTGAACATAGTGCCACCCAACACTGAGCCTGAAACAGAGAAATAGGGTAGCACATTGGGGCCTGGTCATGCCTTGGTAGCGATAAACATTGTTCTGGGCGAAAGCTTGCCAGCTGTCTATTATTGAAGATATTTTTGACTTATTTTGCTCAAATTCTATAAATACGAGGTTATATCTCTGTTTTGAGGGTTGGACAATTTCCAAAGAGCCTATACACTCACTTGAGAGCTCCTTCTTCTTGTGCAAGCCATCTTTGAGCAAGCTTGCCATCTTTGAGTCCTAGTTATACACCATACACACCCTTAAAACTTAACCTTGGGGTCTTGGTTGAACCTTGAGAATCATAATTCAACCTTGAGTGTGTGTTAGGATTGAGTTTGCTTAACAATCAAAGCTTACTCCATTTAAGAGGTATAATTTTGTAACTTTTGTTTCTTGCTTTCATTTCACTTCATCTTTAGCTATTTCTTTTGTTCTTGAGCTGTTTTGAATCCACGTCAAGTGTTGAAACTTGGGTTTGAATAAGCTACCAAAGGTGGTAAGGATTAACACCTTTACTTGTACTTACTTTCATAGCTCAACCCTTTGTTTTTTTACACTTCTTTTCTTTGACTTTTAAACTGATCTTTTAGAGTTTAAAAAAGGGCTAAAAACATGGTTTGAAGTCCCAAAAGTTGGAAGGGGGGGTTGGCCACCTCTCCTTGTTCTAGTTTTCTAGTTTAGTATCTTTTTGCTATTATCTACCTTTTTGTGCTCTTTAGCATAAGTTTTGGTCACTGTTTTTTACATAGTAGGGGCTATTTTCGGGCTGTACTAGTTTATTTAATTAGTGTATGCTTTGAACATATAGCTTGTTATGTTGGAAGTTCGCAAATCTAGCTCGTTGTGTTGTGTTACCCATGCTTTGATAGTTTTTCTTTGTTTAGTTTTTTGTGTCAAGAGTCTCATTCTAATAATCAATTTCGCGTAATCACTTCTGCCACCTTCCTCTTTTCTTATTTTCTTTTGTTTGAGAGTTATTTCAAAAGATTGACGGTTGTTCAAGGCATGGGGAAAAGACCTATGCTCAATGGTTTAATCTCTATGGAGGTTCATCGTCAAGGCATAGGCTCTCTTTCATGTCGAGAATCGCTTCTCGTTTGATGTTCCTTCTCATTTAGTAGAGTTAACCATCACCTTGGACAAGTTGATTAAAGAATGGAAAGGACTAATAAAATGGGCTTAAAATCAATGAAACCAACATAAAAAAAATGAGTTAGATTGTTTGGGTTTGGCAAGACATTATGTCGTATCCATCGTGTCAAGAGTCGTCACACATCAATTCATGATGTTTTGATGAATCTTGAAGTGTCTCTACCTCCCTCTTTGAGCTTATTTCATAATAGGAGGGAGGAGTGGTTATTCATAGCATTTATTGATTTTTGTCCGATTGTCTCTGAAATCATCAAGTGATTAAGTTGCTTATTGATGGTTTTGGAACCAACTTCATTCTTCTCTTGAACCTCTCCATGACAGAGAAGAGTATAAGGGACAAACAGAGGTCAGAAACACTCTGTCTGCACTGTTTTCACTTCAGAGCACAAAAATAGGGTTTTGCATGAAATTAGGGCACGACCGGTTATTCTTGGACCCAGCTGGGCCTCATTAGGGGCGGGGCGGGCCCCAATGTTTAGTAAACAATGTGTTTTTGCAGAAATAGAGGGCAGTGGCTGAAGGTAAAATAGGGCAGATTCCCAAGGAGGTAGACAAAGTGGCTTCTGAAACCTGTCTTCTTTGATGTGCATACATTGCTTTAATTCATTATTGTAATTATCATTGTTGTAATTACTTAATTATCATTGTAATTAGTGTTGTTGTAGTGATGGTTCATTAGGAAGTTAGTTTATTACTCATTATTAGCCTTTGTTGTAATAACTTAGTTAGTTAGTTAATTGTAACTTAGCTAGTTAGTTATTTATTCATTCATTTGGTTTTGTAATAGTTAGTTTAATTCGGACATTTGGACATTCGTTCGGACCCTCTTGCATGAGGGCGAAATTGTAATAAGTGTGTATGTCTTCCAACTCCCATTTATTTCTCCCTTTTATTTCTTCGCTTATGATGGTAGCGTAGAGCATCATGTTTTAATTAGCATTGTCCATGTCTCTATAGCTCGACTTTTTCGTGCCCCCTCTCAGAAGACGAATAAGCCCTATAGTATCGAACTCCCGCAGTTCCTAATCTGATCTCACAAGTGCAATGTGAAATAGATAAACACCAAAGAGTCCTAATCCGGCAAATCTTTTAGAAAATCAATTTTGAATCAATTTGCTAAAAATGGACTGCTTTGCCAGATATAGTGTCACCACCTAAATATTTTTGAAAAATTTAGGAAACCCATGACTCGTGCCAAAGGCCACGTGTCCGTCATCCCCAAGATTGTCTCGGCTCGGGAACTTAGGTACGAGAGGGGAAGGTCATGAATTGAGCACCCCTACTTGCCTGATCAAAGATCGGCCTCTACTAACCATGATGTGAATCTTATTTACATTATATGCTCTTGTTCCGGTTTATTAGGCTAGCATTATTATGTGATGTGCACACACAAATATAGACTAACTTTGCAAGAATTGAAACATTTCGATTCATGTTTGTTTTGAAAACTGCTTTGAATATGTACTACTTGAAAAAGTGATCGCATATGAACATTACTCAAATTATTCTAATTCAAGAAATTAGCCTTCATCCACAGGCATTCAAGCAATTATAGCACTTAAGCACTTAGCCTCATGGCAAGCATGCTAAATATGGCAACAATCACACACATGCGATATGCTAAAGCGAGTAAAGGCTCACCTGGTACTCCAAGCCAAAAGATAAAAGAGTTAGAAAAATGCATGATCCCTAACTATGCAATATGACTAATGCAACACATGCGATATGCAACTAATAGACTCGGCTACTAATATGGCATATGAATCAATTAAATAGCATGCGGTCTAAGCACGTATTCAAAGAAGTATTAAACTAACAATGCAAGTTAGAATGATGAACCGAGTCTCGGTGCATGCAATACAAGTGGATGCAAACATGGAATATGCTAAACAAAACGTGATATCTCTAAACTAACCATCATAAGCAGTTAAATAAAAGGAAAAAAGACGTGGGGTTGGAAGACATACACATTATTACAACATTGCGCTCTCACGAAGGAGAGTCCGAATAAACTAACTAGCTAGCTAAGCTAATTAATCAACAAAACAAATGAATAAATAGCTAAACTACTTAACTAATTATTACAAACCGAATTAATTAACTAATCTAGCTAATTAAAATAATTACAACGTGAGACGAATTATCTATTCTAACTAATTAATTTACAAAACTACTATGTTAAGCACAATACTAATGTATTAATAATACGGATCCCGACGCTCGATAGAAGGCTCATGCATGAATGCGGTTTTGACCCGAAAAATTCAATGTTTCTGCTGCTATGTTTCTACTGCTGAATGCATCTGTTGCACTGTAGATCACATGCACTGGTTTCCACCTCCAGACCAACTCTGTTCTGCTGGGGCGGTACACTGTTTGAATTTGCACTAGTGGCCGACAGAGGGCCTGCCATCCATTGATGATGCACTGATGGTGGCCTGCCGGCCACAAAAGATGGCATGCCGGCCACCAATAGGGGCCTGCCGACCACTGATGACAGAACTTCCTTGCTACAGCAGAGAGCAAGTAGAGCAGATACAGTGTATTCTCAAGGGTTTGTTTGCAATTTACCCCTCCTTGTCATTTGAATAACTCAAAGGAGTAGTAAGCTTGATTCACAAACCATCAATGGATGCAATTTCATTGCATGATGGCTTATGAACCAAGTGTGCAAGTTCAATAAATGCAATAAAACAAGACTCTTAAAACCACCTCCCTATCATGAAAGATCAAGGGAAGTAGTTAGCAATGAATCTTGAACCGTTTTCATCACTAATGAGTATGAAACGACACAAGACTCAAGGGTTCAATTAACGTCCGATTGAACCCAAACCAAATTATTATCTTGTACCTTTTTTAGTCCTCATTTTATTACTCCATTTTAAATTACCAACCATTCTTTAACCAATTAAGTCCACAAGTGAATTTAAGTCCTCTAATGGAAAGACGGCTCAAACCAAGTGTTGCTTTGGGCATGAAAGAGACATCATACCATTAGTAATGAACCCCAAAAGGGATTAAACTATTAAGCATGACACCTCAATCTCATGCTTAAACAAACAAATAATTTGAAACCACTTTCAAAGAAAAGAAAAAGCCAAGAAAGGAGGGAGGTTGCAGAGGTGATTAAAGGTGAGAACAAGTAAGAAAAACACTAAATAAATGCAATCAACTCAAATAAGGTGGTGTCTAAGGCCTAAAACACCAAATTTATGAGGATAATTACACTACAAGTATGCAATATAACGCTCAAATTCAATGAACACTTAAAAAAAAATCTAAAACAGTGCTAAATAAGTCTTAAAACATGCTAGAATTAAGACAAAAATAGCTAGAATAATAAGCTAAAACATAGAGCTATGTAAGCTAGTGAACAAAACACAAGGAAGGGAGGCTAACCCCTCTAATTTTGGACTTCAAACCATGATTTTAGCCACTGAAATAACTCTGAAATTTAGTATTTGAAAGCTCAAGAAAAGGTGACAACAAGGTGGGAAACACAAGGGTAAAGGCCTTGGAAGCTAGGTAGAAAGAATGGTAAGCCACCCCTCCACCCTTATTGGCCTTAAACCACAAGTTTCAGCCCAAAATTTCAGAATTTAGACAGTCCAAAAATAGTACAAAAATATTACAAAAATGTGTTGGAATGAAGACGAAAGTAGTTAAAACAATAAGCTAAAACATGGAACAATTTAAGCTAGTAAACAAGACAAAGGAGGGGTGGCTAACCCCTCCATTTTTGGGACTTCAAAACCATTATTTTAGCCTTTGAAAAACTCTGAAATTCAGTGGTAAAAAGCTCAAAAAAGGTTAAGAAAAGAATGGGAAACACAAGGGCAAAAGCTTAGAGAATAAGGTTCAAGGAAGGATGGTTAACCCCTCCACTTTTGGTAGCTTTAAACCACGAGTTTCAGCCCATAAAAACAATTGAAAAATAGTTCAAAATCAGCAACAAAAGATAGAAAAGAAATAGTGCAAAGGTGCTCAAAATTATACCTCTTGAAGAAGAATAACACTTTTATTCACAAACCAACAAGTTCTCACTCTTAAGGGCCAAAATTTGGACTCAATAATCTCAACAAGGAGAGCTCCAATATTGGTTTAGGAAGTGTAGAGAGAGTGTGTATAGGTTGCAAGATAGAGATAGAGAGAGAATTTCAAGGTGAAGTCACAGCTTCATGTAAATCAACCAACTCCCAGGTATGGTTTTGTAAGATGGAGTCAATTTCATTTTTGATTGCTTTTCAGGTGAAGTCACAGTTTCATGGAAAGTTTGAGCTTCTCCATCTAACATATAAGTCAAGAAGTTTGGACTAAAGGACTTGGAAGTCCTAGCCCTTTTACTCCTTGGCTCATCTAGCTTCTCACTTTGATCACTTTCACTAGGATCATTTGCAAGTTCCTTCTCAGAACTTTGATCTTCTCCTCGGATTCAGTAAGGAAACACGTCCTCAAAGAAAGACGCATTCCTTGACTCCATAATGGTATTCTTATGTATATCTGAAATATCAGACTTGTGCACAAGAAACCTATATACACTACTATTCTGTACATAACCAATGAATACACAATCCACGATTTTTGAACCTATCCTAACCCGCTTGAGTGTAGCTACCACCACTTTTGCAAGACACCCTCATATTTGTAGAAAATTATAAAAAAAAACTTACGGCCTTTCCATAATTCATACGGAGTCTTGTCCCCTTTTTTCCGAGGTATTCTATTTAGAATGTAATTCACAGAAAGAATTGTTTCCCCTTACAAGTTTTGTGGCAACCCATAACTTATCAACATTGTATTCATCATTTCCTTTAATGTCCTATTTTTTCGCTCAGCAACACCATTTGACTAAGGGGAATAAGGCGCTATAGTCTAGTGGATAATTCCTAATTGAGCACAAATCTCAATAAATGGCGATTCATATTCTTTACCACGATCACTTCTTAAAGCTTTGATCTTCCGGCTTAGTTGATTTTCAACTTCATTCTTAAAAAGAATAAATTTATCAATCGTCTCATTTTTGCTTTTAAGCAAATATACATAACAATATTTGGTGTAATCATCAACAAAAGTGATGAAGTACTTGTTGCCACCATGTGATTGTACGACTTTCAAGTCACACATATCACTGCGCACTAAATTTAAAGGCTCAATACTTTTTTCAATAGAATGAAATGAAGTCCTTGTCAATTTTGGTTCTACACAAGTTTCACACTTGTGATTTGGATTAATCTTGAAAATTCAATTTTGCTTCTACACAAGTTTCACACTTGTGATCTAACTTGATTAATTTACGCAAATAGTCAAAACTCACACGACCTAGTCTTCTATGCCACAATTCAGGAGACTCAAGCATATAAGCAGAAGAAGATGCTTTCTCATTCATTTTCGAGATAATAGTCATTACATTGAGCTTAAACATACTGCCCGACATATACCCATTCCCTACATAGACTTCACTCTTGGTCATGCACGACCTTATCAGACTCAAACACCATGCGGAACCCATGCTTTCTTAAAAGAAACCATGAGACAAGGTTCCTACGAATGTCCAGCACAAATAGGACATCATTCAGAGTCAGCTCTTTTCCTAAAGTCATCTTCAGGACCACCTCGCCTTTAACAGTTGAGGTCACAGAATTCCCCATGAACAACTTCTCACCGTTTGAAACCGGTGCGAAAGTTGTGAACATCTTTTTCTCAGCACAGATATGGCGAGTGGCCCAAGTGTCCACCCACCATTCCTTCGGGTTAGACCTCACCATGTTCACCTTAGAGACAACATCTGACAGATGTATGTTGTCCACATCTTGTCACAAATCCTCCATTTCAGCCATGTGAGCCTGACTTTTGTTCTGTGGAGGGTTCTTCTTATAAGGCCTTTTCTTGTGGCAATCAACCGCCTGATGCCCATCGTTTCCACAGTTGAAGCACTTTCCATTGAACCTAAAAGTAGGTTCCTGTGGCTTGTAGATCGGCCTTTTGGCAACACCGCTTCTAGCCCTCAGCTTCGAGCTTTTGTCTGTCGGTGGCTTTTTCTTCACCCCCAAGAACTAGCCTTGCTCAACCATGTTTGCTTTCATAGTAGAGGTAGCCTCCCATTTCTTTCTGTTGCTTTCCTCAATGCAAAGCCTGACAACAAGCTTTTTGACTGTCATCTCCTTTCATTTGTGCTTCAAGTAGTTCTTGAAGTCTTTACAACTGTTAGACAGCTTCTCAATCAAAGTAGCTGCCTGGAATGATTCACTCAGTAACATTCCCTCTACATGAATCTCATGCAGAATAACTTGGAAATCTTTGACTTGGTTAATGACGATTTTTGAGTCCACCATTTTGATGTCCAAAAACAAACCAACGACAAATTTCTTTGCCCCAACATCCTTGGTTTTGTACTTCTTGTCCAAAGCATCACATAGCTCTTTTGCTGACTTCTTGGCATAAAACATGTTGAACAATGTATCTGCCAAGCCATTCAGAACATAGTTTCGGCAAAAGAAGTCCGACTATTTCCAAGCATCTAGAGCCATGAGCTTCTACTTGTCTTGCACATTCTCTTCTACGGCCGGTGGATTCTTACTCAAAAACCTTGTAAGTCTAAGAGTAGTTAGGTAGAACAGCATCTTTTGTTGCTACCTCTTGAAATTCACTCCCGTGAACTTCTTCAGGCACTCATGATGGTTGAGCAGTCCTCCCAGAATAGCAGAAGTAACAATAGGATTGACCACAGAGGTCATAGTAACAACATTGACCATAAGGGTCACAGTAGGGGTTGGTAAGCCAGTTGACCTAGGGTTCTAATCCCCACCAACATTAGCAGCAGCAACAACATCAGTTACAGTTGCCATTTCTGAAAGATACAACAGAATTTCACTATTATGTGTTTCCAGAAACTTAACTTAACACTAAAAAATCTCAAAGTCGAAAATTTAAAAACTAGTCTTACCACTTACTCTAGAATCGAACATGGTCAGGAAAGTTTCCAAGAAAACTGGAGGGGTCACATCGGTCCTACTTAAGATCCAGTTAACCTTAGACAAAACTTTCAAGAGCATGTTGACTCCTAATCCATGGGATACAAATTTAGAATTAAAATTTTCAGAGGATAAACTAGGTTAAAACAAACCAAGTTTCAAAACTTTACAAGCAACTAAAAAATTGCTAACCAAAATACAACAATTAAAAACTGCTGTAACAATTTACAGGCAAATAAAAATGCTTCCAAAAAATTACAAGCAATTAAACTTGCTTCAAAACATTAGGTAATAAACCACTACTTGAACTCTAGCAAAAATGCTTCAAATATAAAGGATAAAATCAATCCAAATTAAGATTCTTTTTGGTCTAACAAATTCCTTTTCACGCTTAGGTATTTCTCTTTAACAAAAAGCTAGTAGTCCAAATTTTTGGTTTTACAATCTCCAATTCTATTCGTTTGATTTTGTAATTTTTTTCCCATTCCCTTTCGTATAGATATTCTTGTAAAGAAAGTTAGTAGAAAAACACAGCAAAATACAAAACCAATAATTGAAAGAAACTGTAAAACTAATAAATTATTTTAAACTTTTTAATAGCAAAATTAAGTAAAAAAAATTAAAATGCTGGACAAGTTACAAAAATAAACTATAACTCTAAAAATTAAATTAAAAATTAATTGCCATGAGTTATATGAAATTACTACACAATAAACATGTAAATAATGCAAACAATTTTAGAAACTAATAAGTATGTAACATAAACCAAAATCTAGAAAACAAAGAACATACAAATTATCTTAAAGATTTAGGAAATAATAAACATGTAAATTAAACTAGAATGTAGAAAATATTGAACATGTTGATTATACTAGAAAATTAGAAAATAATTAACATGTCAATTTTAACTAAAAATTTGCAACACTCATGAGTATGCAAATTATATTATAAAATTATAAAATTAAAAGATATACAAATCATGATAAGAAATTAGGAATCATACTCATAAATTAAAATTATATTAAAAAGTAATACTATAACCAAACACTATAAAACAATTATTTAATTAATTAAATAAATTGAATTCTCACCAAGAAGTTAGAAACAGTAGGCTACTAAGCCTCCTACAGGTGGTATGGTGCTTGGGCAAAACAAGAGCATGCAGAAATATGTTGAATTTGTATAACATATAAATATCTATTTAATTAAATACATATCAATTGAATCACAAACAAATGAAACAATGGGCTATTCATAATTTACAATTTCCAGAGAACATGTTCTGTAATTTTTTCCAATTAACAAAGGTAAAGTAGAGAACTCATACAGTGGGAAAATTAATCTAATACAAATCATTATGAATTTATTTGTCCAATTTCATGGAAAATATAAAATCTATTTTAAGATTGTTGTACAAATTGTGTATTTAAATAAAATAAATAAATTCGTATTTAATTAAATTGAAAAATATAGAACAAGCAATCATGTTGGAAATTACAAATAGATGAACAGAAATACATAACAAGAAGAAAATGTAAACTGAAGCCTGTGTGAGGTATCTCGATGTCTGTCTCCCAAGATACGACGGTTAGAACCCGCTAACGCACAAGTACCTTCTGTTTAGTTCCGACGAACTGACAATAGTAACACTCTCTCACACAAAAAGAATAATATTATAGTAGACTAGCTATAATATGAGAGTAAAGAATTTTCTGTCTGAAAACCAAGGAAGATGGCCTCCTTTTATACATAATGGAGAAAAAAAGAGGAGCCTCCTAACCATGAAAGTTGGCGACAAATCACACACTTTATATACACGTGTGTATATCTGCAGCCACCTAACAGACTTAGCTATTAGGTTGGTAGACCACCAATCCAGTTCAGCCCAAATCTAACTCACTCCAGCAAGCCTTAACCCCAAGTCCTACGATCCACGAACCCGGACCCGGACCCGGTCCAGTCCTGTCCAGGTAAGCGGTGCGTGCACGCTTGTCCATTTTTGCATAACCAACTTGGACCATAGTTTTGGCCTAAGCAAATCCTTGAAGCATTCATAACTCTATTCCTTCGAAAATTTGAATGCCCCAAAGGGCTCATACCCTTATCAAAATCTTAAGGTTTAAATATCCATCAATGCTTTCCTCTACAATCAATGTGGGATAAGTAATTATACACTATTCCCAACATCTCATTCATGAAGCCAACTTTATGAGACAATTTCTCTCATTCAATTCTTAATGATTTTTTGTCATTCTTTTTGTAGTGTAAAGATCTTGTTACAAAGAATCTAAACTCATTTGATCCCACCTCAATCGATAATTAGGACCTCTTTTAATTTCACATTAAAATCACCATAAAACCATTTTTTTCGCAACAGAACTTGGGCCTAAAGTTTTGGTGGATTCCAAATTAGCTCATCGTCATGGATTCGATATCGGCATTGTGAATTCAACGTTGGGCAAGGCAATTCTGAGGTGAAGACGGTGGTAAAAGAGGCACATCAGGTTCAGTTCAATTCGGGCATGAATTTGCTAGGTAATTGTGGGTATTCATGTGTAATTCATTTTTTGTCTTCTTATTGAATTATTTTTATGACTTTGGCCCATGATTTTTTATCATAATTGGAGATGTTCTAATTGTGATATTTTTTATATTAAATCATTGTACCGATTTGTTGTTGATTGGTTGATTGTGATTGATATTCACTGTTTAAAATTGAAACATAATCACGAATCAATATTTCGAGAATTTTAGATTTTTTTCATGCATATACAAAATTAAAATTACATACAAATTATGCAAAATTTCAAAGGGCTTGTCAAGCTGTAAAAATTTGATAATAAAATTTAAAATTTCAATTTTGAGTCACTTGTTGGGACCATTTTGTATTTACCTGATTGCTAACTTCATGATTTTAGAATTAATCGAAATACATGCAAGTTGACCTAACCATTTGATTAAAAAAGGGCAAATTACAAACACCTCCCTCGAGGTTTGGTAAAAATACAGATTCCCCCCTGAGGTTTGAGAAATTACAAATTGCCCCCCTGAGTGTCAAATTTTCATAACAAATTATGGGAAATTAGGGGGGAATCTGTATGAAAATAAAAACCTCAGGGGGCAGGATGTAATTTCTCAAACCTCAGGGGGAAATCTGTATTTTCACCAAACCTCGAGGGGGGTGTTTGTAATTTGCCCTTAAATTTTTTATTTTTTACTTTTTGGGCAAATTACAAACACCCCCCTCGAGGTTTGGTAAAAATACAGATTCCCCCCTGAGGTTTGAGAAATTACAAATTGCCCCATGAGTGTCAAATTTTCATAACAAATTAGGGAAAATTAGGGAGGAATCTGTATGAAAATAAAAACCTCAAGGGGCAATTTGTTATGAAAATATAAACCTTAGGGGGCGGGATGTAATTTCTCAAACCTCAAGGGAAATTCTGTATTTTCATCAAACCTCGAGGGGGTGTTTGTAATTTGCCCAAATTACAAAGTAAAATGTATAAGTTGACCTTCTGCTAATACCCCTATGACGTGTTTGCATGACCTTTCACATGAACATGACTGAACACTTTCTATACAAATTTCACATTAAAACTCATTGAATTCTAACAATAATACTTTGTTGCTTGAAATTGTTAACTCGAAATTTTCCCGAATACCCAAAATGACGTCGTTTTGGGTATTTTTTTATTTTTTTTTTCTTTTCTTTCTCTTGCTTTCAAATACAAACAGAGGGAAGAGACGAGGGGAGAGAGGAAGAAGAAAGAAAAGAAACAGAAGAGAGAAAAGGCGATGGCAGTGATGCGAGGAAGAGAAAGAAGATCGACGGTGATGGCGGTCTCTCTCTATCGGTGGGTATCGCCCCTCTGTTTTCTCTACTTTTTTTTTTTTTCCCCTCTTTCCAGTAGATTTGGATATGAGGATGAAAGGAATTTTTTTTTTTTTTTGATGATGATGATGATGATGATGATGATGATGATGATGAAGGTGTAGTTTTTGATAATGATGATGTTGTTGATGATGATGATGATGTTGATGATGATGATGTGTTGATGAAGATGTTGATTCTCTCTCTTTCTGTGTTGATGTCTCTCTCTCTCTCTTTGTTGATGTTGTTGAAGATGATGATGTGTTGATTCTCTCTCTTTCTTCTTCTTCTTCTTCTTCTTCTTCTTCTTCTTCTTTTTTCTTCATCTTCAGAAAATCAGAAAAACAAGAGAGAAAAGGAAAAAAAAAAAAAAAAAACCCAAACGACGTCATTTGGACTCGGGCCATTCGAGCCTTCATCTTTTTCGAGCTACCAACCGAGATTGGAATTCTAAAGACTGTAATTGATGCAATTAAAAAAATGAAGAATCAAAATAATATTAGAATAAAAGTAGGGTGAAACAGTGTTTTTTGTATACAATTATGATGCCTTCGTTTGGAAAGTGGATTGATTTTTTGGCTTTTTGGACTATTTTAACCTGAGGCTAAAAAGTCTAATTTGAGAAGGACTTTTAGTTTTTTTGGCTTTTTAAATTTTTTTGTGAGAAATAATGTAATGATTATGAGTTGAATGTAATGTTTTGTCTTATTGAATTAAAAAGTCTATTTTATTTTTTGTGACTATTTTAACCAAAAAAATCCAAAATTTAGCTTCCCAAATGAAGCCAATGTATCATTATAATACTATCCTTCATCACCAAACAAAAATATAAAAACTAATGAGTGGTTTGTTATCCTTTTTTTTCTTATTTTTTGTTTTCGTTTTTATTTTTTTGAAAACTGAAAATAAAAACTTATTCGATATATTGTTTATGTTTTTAAAAAAATAAAATTAATTTTAAAATTTTCAAAATTCTAAAAACACAACCAAATGTTATTTTGACTTATTTTTAAAATAAGTTTTTACTTTCTTCTCTCACCCACTTGCCGTTGACTTCCACCGCCCACTGCTAGTAGCAACTCTGGAAATTTTTTTCAAGGTAGATATTAAGAAGGTTTTTTTTTATGAAAACCCTCTTATTGGATCCTTTTTTAGTGTAAAAGCTAGCCAAAATATTTTGTTAGGACCCTTTATTGTCAAAATCCATGGAACAAAACCAAGGTTATAACAATTTATAATTTTCCAATTTTTCCAGTTTTGGTCTTCCTGCTCGAGCGGGGAAAGTGACGCTCAAGCGGGGTTTGCACTCTCACAGCATCTCTGCCACGCCTGCAAAAATACTGGATGTTGTGATTCTACGCTCGAGCGTGGACCTTGTATAAATCATGGAATATGCAGTCTCCGCTCGAGCGGGAATTCTTACGCTCGAGCGAACCACGCAATCTCAGGCTTTATATATTCGCGTGTTGGGTCAATTTTAGGATTACTTCTCCTAGATCTTGTTTAAGATTTTTTAAGGTTTTGTTTGAGGTTTTCTTCTGGAGTTTTTTGTGAGTTTTCCTTGATAAAAT
Organism: Camellia granthamiana; assembly: GCA_036172215.1. Classification (NCBI taxonomy): domain Eukaryota; kingdom Viridiplantae; phylum Streptophyta; class Magnoliopsida; order Ericales; family Theaceae; genus Camellia; species Camellia granthamiana. Next base: position 90,173,033 of record CM069912.1, read on the forward strand.
TGAATGAGTATTACACTCATGAATTGAGAAGCACATATCAAGGAGGTTGATCGAATACATACAAGAGTGTTAATCTTCGGTGGATTCTGAAGATTCAGACGTAGAGTTTCAAATACGTAGTCGTTGATTCGACAAGTGAAGTTGTGGATTCAACTTCAGGTTGATCAGTTCCGAGACGAAGGCTTGGTGAAAGAGTTGCAGAAGGTTTGAAGACAAATTGACTGAGTTGGGTAATTTGTGTGTTATCTTTGTAATCTTTCTTTCTTCAGTAGTGGATTGATTAGTGGCGTTTCGCTCCTGGTTTTTTATTACAATTGAAGGTTCTTCAATTGTGGTTTTTCCACGTAAAAATCGTTTGTGTCGATTTATTGTTTATTTCGAAAAACGACAATCTAAATCACTTTCGTAAGTGCTTGATGATTTAGATTGTGTGTTTTGAATATTTGGGAATTGGAATATTTTAATCCTGATCTAATCACGAATCACTTAGGATTTTCAATTGGTATCAGAGCGGGTCACTCTTTGTTTTTATCAAAACTATAGGAGTGTGATTTTGTGTGACTAGTGATATGGATTCTATTCGTGAAGGTAACTCGACCCATAGACCTCCTTTACTCGATGGAACAAACTATTCTTATTGGAAAGCTCGTATGAGAGCGTTTTTAAAATCCATCGATGAGAAAGTTTGGCACTGCGTGATCTATGGGTGGAGTGGACCTATTGTCACCATTGATGGTGTTGATATTCCTAAACCCCTTGATAAATGGGACACAACTGATTACCAAAACTCGAGTTGGAACAGTAAGGCTCTCAATTCCCTGTTTTGCTCCATCACACCTGAAGAGTTTCGTCGTATTTGCACGTGTGAGGTAGCAAAAGAGGCTTGGGACATTCTTAAAACGATTCACGAAGGTACTACTTCTGTCAAAAGGTCAAAACTTCAAGGTCAAAACAGGTCAAAACTTCAAGGTCTCACCTCCGCTTTTGAAACGCTGTTTATGCACGATGATGAGACGTTTGATGATTTCTATGCAAAACTTTGTGATATCGTGAATTCTTGTTTCACACTCGGTGAAAAAATTCCTAAAGCTAAAGTTGTTGGAAAAATTTTGAGGTCTTTACCCAAGAGGTTCCAATCAAAAGTGACAGCCATTGAGGAGGCTTAGAATGTTGATACCCTCAAGCTTGATCAGTTGGTTGGAAACTTGCAGAGTTATGAAGCCCACCAGATTTCAAAGAAAAAACAAAAAGATAGTGTGGCTTTCACTAGTGCTCATGAGACTGCAAAAACTCCGGAGACTGAATTTGATTTAGAGTCTAAGATGACGGCTATGTTTACTAAACAGTTTAAAAAAAATTTGAAGAAAAAAAAGCCTAATTTCAGAGACCCTAATTTAAAAGACAAGAGTAATGAAAACCCCAAAACTTTTCCACCAAAACTTGCTCAAAAAACTGAAAAGAAGATTGTAAAGGGGCAAGGGGTCAAGTGCTATGAATGTCAAGGGTTTGGCCATATTGCTCTTGAATGTCCTTCGAAAAAGAATCGAAAGAAAGTCTACACTATGACTTGGGATGATGAAAGCGGGTCGGAGCAAGAACCTGAAGGACCTGAATCTAGCGAAGACGAGGATAGTGCTTTCATGGCATTTTGGTCCACTTTCACTCAACCTCTTCCAAAGCCAACAGAATTAGCTCGTGGTTAGAACCTGCATCATGCTCCCACCTTTGATGGGAGTAACTACTTGTATTGAAAGATCAGAATAAGGGCGTTTCTGAGAGCTTTTGACCCAGAAAGCTGGCAAGCTATTGAAGAAGATATAGAAAGTGCTGACAATCCGAGCAATCAGAGAGCCCTGATTACTATTCATGGGGCAATTTCTGATGTAGAACAACAACGGGTTGCTCACTGCACAAAGGCTAAAAATGCATGGGAAATTCTGAGCCAATTTCATAAAAGAGGAGATTCACCTTCACCACCATCCCGCAACTTTCCTGCTTTAGTTGCTAGATTGGATGAGGTCAAGGAGAATGAAGAGCAAAAAGAGGATGATGAAACATCATAAGACAATGATGAGATTAATGGTGATGAACTGCAACAAGCTTACGAAAAGTTTTACGAGGAATCTCTGAATTTGTCCAAAATCAATGACAAACTCTCTCTCAAACTCAAAGCATGTGAAAGTGAGAATGTCAAGCTGAAAGGAGAACTTGTAGCAGCAAAGCAGAATATCATCAAGATCTCAAGTGACAGGCAAGACTTATGTGGAAAACTTCTATCCTATGAAACTGAAAGGAATGAACTTCTGAAGGTGTATTCCACATATGAAGAGAAGCTTGAAAACCTTGAGATGTCACAAGCTACATTGGAAGACATAGTCTGTTAGAAAGATGAAGAACTCCGTATCGCTAGAGCCACTATAGCCATGTGGAACAAAGGTTCCAAATCTTTAGAAGACATCCTGGGGTCTCAACAAATGGGTTGTGACAAAAGTGGGCTAGGCTATGGTGCGACAGATCACAAGGGACAGGCCTCTACTTCACATGACCTGAAGACTCAAGCAAAGGGAAAGCTAAAGGTAGACCAAGGTGATCCCTCTCTTCATCTACCTAAAGGGGGTAAGATCAACAAAAGGGAGGTAAAACCTATTTTTATTTGTCATCACTGTGGTAGGTATGGCCACATTCATCCTTATTGCTATGAATTGTTTGGTAAGGTGTCTCAAAATGGTAGAAATTCGAATACTTTTTAGGTTAGAAGACAACCTTACATGTCTAGGCGGAATACCAAGATTCGTGAGGGTGTTCACAACGCCAAGACATTTACCAAGACCAAAAAGATTTGGGTGAGAAAAGACGATTTGACTTGTTTAGTTGTTCACACTGCCCTAAAAGCACGGGACTCACACATGTGGTATCTTGATAGTGGGTGCTCTCGTCACATGTCTGGTAACAAATCCTACTTCACCTCCCTTGAAAAATATGAAGGAGGAATTGTTATCTTTGGAGATGGCGGCACTTCTAGAGTCATTGGTAAGGGCTCTATAAGTGTTGCTGGTCTTTCCAAGCTCGAAAATGCTCTTCTTGTTGATGGTCTTAAAGCAAATCTTTTAAGCATTAGTCAAATGTGTGATTCCCACCATGAAGTATTGTTTTCAAAAAATAAATGTGAAATTCTGGATAAAAAGGGAAATACTGTCTTGCATGGGGTTCGCACATCTGATAACTGCTATGGGATTGTTACTACTAATGATCTCACTTGTCACTCTACCATCATAAGTAACATTGATTTGTGGCATCAAAGATTAGGTCATATGAATTTCAAAGACCTAACTAAGATAGCCAACAAAGAGCTTGTGAGAGGAGTACCTAAACTGGGTAAGAATCTGAACCATGTATGTGGACCATGTCAACTTGGAAAGCAGACCCGTGCCCCTCATAAAATGGTGAACAGCTTTACAACCAAACGTCCTTTTGAATTGGTTCACATGGATTTAATGGGTCCTACTCGCACTGAAAGCATTGGAGGTAAAAGATATATTTTTTTAACTGTTGATGATTTTACTCGATTTTCATGGGTAAATTTTTTAAGGGAAAAATCTGATATGTTTGATGCTTTCCAGGCCTTAGTACTTAAAATTCAAAATGAACAGGGTGTTTCCATTGGGCGTATCATAAGAATCCGAACTGATCATGGTCGTGAGTTTGAAAATAGTTCATTTTCGAATTTTTGTGATATGCATGGAATTAAGCATGAATTTTCTGCACCTATTACTCCATAACAAAATGGAGTGGTTGAGAGGAAGAACAGAGTTGTTCAAGAAATGGCTAGGGTCATGCTCCTTAGTAAGAAACTTCCTCCAAAGTTTTGGGCTGAAGCCCTAAATACTGCTGTTTATGTCATAAATCACGTGTATTTAAGGCCCGGCACTTTACAAACTCCATATGAATTATGGAAGGGATTGAAACCTAATGTAAAATACTTCAAAACCTTTGGGAGTAAGTGTTACATTTTCAAAGATAGAGAGCCTTTGGGCAAATTTGACTCCTGAAGTGATGAAGGAATTTTTCTAGGGTATTCAACCACTAGTAGGGCTTTTCATGTCTATAACCTACGAACTTCTTCTTTAATGGAATCTATCAATGTGGTTATAGATGACACAGGTTCACCTACTCCAGCAACCAATGAGGATGACAATGGTGAGTCTCCATTCCAAGATACTGAACCACAAAGTCAAAAAGAAGCTGAGGTCCAAGCACTAGAAGTTGAGACAGCACCATCCTCACAGGTAAGTCAAAGTCCAAAGAGTGCACAAAGAGACATCACTCCTGATGCTACTGTTACTGCAAGTCCTGAGTTCAAACCATCAGCAAGGGTGAAACTGAATCATCCAGCTCAACAGGTGATTGGAAGTGTAGCTGATCGAATGAAAACTCGAAGACAAATTCGGGATGAGGTATCACATATGTGCTATGTTTCATTAATTGAACCTAAGAATTTCAAAGAGGCCTTGCTAGATGATAGTTGGGTCAATGCTATGCATGAAGAATTAGGTCAATTTGAACGTAACAAAGTTTGGACTCTAGTTCCTAGACCTAGAGACATGAATGTGATAGGTACCAAGTGGATCTTTAAAAATAAATCTGATGAGTATGGTACTGTGGTTAGGAATAAAGCTAGGTTGGTTGCTTAAGGATACACTCAAGTAGAAGGTATTGACTATGATGAGACGTTTGCCCCAGTTGCACGTCTTGAATCTATTCGTATTTTACTTGGTGTTGCTTGTTATCCTGGTTTCAAATTGTTTCAAATGGATGTGAAAAGTGCCTTTCTAAATGGGTGCTTAAAAGAGGAGGCATATGTTGAGCAACCAAAAGGGTTTAAGGACCCTAAATGTCCAAATCATGTCTACAAGTTAGACAAGGCTTTGTATGGGTTGAAACAAGCCCCTCGGGCTTGGTATGATAGACTTACTACATTTCTTCTTGATAATGACTTTCAAAGGGGTAGTGTGGATAAGACCTTATTTGTGAAACATACTAAGTCTCATATTCTTGTTGCTCAGATTTATGTTGATGATATTGTGTTTGGATCCACTGCTGATCATCTTGTGAAATATTTTTCGGATTGCATGACACATGAGTTTGAGATGAGCATGATGGGAGAGTTGTCTTATTTTTCGAGTCTTCAAATTAAACAGTCTCCTTCTGGTATGTTTGTTTCTCAGTCTAAGTATGCCAAAAAGCTTGTGTCAAAGTTTGGTCTTGAGTTTGCCAAACATGCTCGCACTCCCATGAGCACCAGTCTTCACATTTCCAAATATTCCTCTAGTATTGATGTTGATCCTACCCTTTATAGGAGTATGATAGGGAGTCTTTTGTATCTCACAGCCAGTCGTCCTGATATTGCTTTCAGTGTAGGAGTTTGTGCCCATTACCAAGCTAGTCCTAAAGAGTCTCATCTTCTTGCTGTCAAACACATCATTAAATATGTTAATGGGACTTTGGGGTATGGGGTTTGGTTTTCTACTGATACTACAGCTGAAATTACAGGTTTTTCTGATGCCGACTGGACAGGGTGTGCTGATAATAGGAAGAGTACATCCGGGGGGTGTTTTTACCTTGGGAATAATTTGGTTTCCTAGCATAGTAAAAAGTAAAATGCCATCTCCCTTTCGACTGCTGAGGCTGAGTACATTGCTGCAGGGAGTTGTTGTGCACAAATGCTGTAGATGAAGCAAATGCTTCATGATTATGGGATAGAACAGAACACTCTCACTCTTTTCTGTGACAACACAAGTGTCATAAACATTTCAAAAAATCCTGTCCAACACTCTCGCACCAAACATATTGACATCCGTCATCATTTTATTCGAGAGTTAGTGGTAGAAGGCCTTGTTGTTCTGGAACATGTACCTACTGAGCATCAAAAAGCTGATATTTTTACAAAACCCCTTGATTTTCTTTGATTTGAGTTTCTTAGAAAGACCTTGGGTGCAGTGCTCAGTAACTAGGCTGTTTCCTGCTTTTTAAAGTGAGTATGAGTGGTTGGCTTATTGTACTTGGATGTGATAATCTCATTGTCATTGAGTCCTGATATCTGTGCATCAAAAATTTATATGAACACTGCTCATGTTGCTTACAAGATCTCATTCTTCTTTGTTCATAGCTCATTCTGAATACCCATACTCATTTACTTCATGATCTCATTCTGTACACATCCTTGAGATAAACTGTTGCAGGGGTTTCCGCACAAGTGATCACAGTTCTCTATGGACCACTAACAGTGTTTCTTGTACTTTTTCAGAGGAATTGACCTATACTAGTACATCATGGGTGATTTTGAGTCTCTTGACCATCTACCATCTTTTTTCACTTCCATGGTTTCTCCCTCAATTCATTGAAATCTGGGCATTAGGAAAAGGCTACCTCAGAGGCACCAACCAGGCCATCATTTTTTTGATTTCATTCTTCTTGGTTTGGTTTCCATACTCTTGAGCGTGCATGCCACCAGTGAGTGCCCACAAGAAAGAAAAAGTTCAAAAACATAAAAAAAAAACAAAACAAAACAAAACAAAACAAAAACAAAAAAATGGGGAATCATTGATTGAGGGGGAGCCTCCATGTTTACTCAACAAATACCCCATGATTCCTAGTGGTTTGACTTTTCTCTGTGATGTTCAGTTACTCTTGTCAGAGGTCCAGCCATCCGATCACTACGAGGATTAACTCTAGCTTTGTGGCTCTCAAGGATTGCACACACACACATTCTATTTGTGAGCTCTCATGTGTGTTTTTGAGTTATGCATTTGTATGTTGCTTATGTCATTGATTATAGTCTATCTGTTCTGTTCATGATCTGGTGTTTCAAATTTTTTCTACAAGTTTTCAGGACTCATGATTGATGGATTCTTTTATCCTAGTGATATAGTCCGCTCGAGCGTGGTTTTGAGCCTTGCAACATTTTGCACTTAGCTTTACAGATCTGCAAAGGGTGATTTGGCGCTCGAGCGTACTTTTTCGCGCTCGAGCGGGTCTCTGCGTGTTTTGTCTCACGCTCGAGCGTTAAAACCCACGCTCGAGCGGACTGGTTTTTGTTTAAATTCTTCTCCCCCCGGTCTCTTCAGTTCATTTTGCCCCCACATCTCCTTCTCTTCTAGGGTTTTGGCGATTCGCTGCTGTGTCTGCCTTGGTCTGAGCATTGTTGTGATTTGTTCTTCTCTACCACCTCAGGTATACCCATTTTCTACTTCCACTCTGTTTTTCTCCTTATTTGCGTAGTTGCATTTGCATTTTGTTTGGGGTTCATGTTTTGTTTTTCTTTCCTATCTCATCCCTCACTCTTGTTTATAGTATGTTGGGTCTCCATAAGCTGCATGTTTTGTGAGTTCGTTTTACAGTATATTGCTGTGTTTATTTTGTTCTTGTTTTTCATTTCAAGGGTTCTTCATTGTAGATGTTGTTTATTTCATCATGGTTTCCTGTCTCTCTCTTGCATCTAGGATTAGGGGTTTGGGTCTCTAGGGTTTAAATTAAGGAATTTTGTTTGTTACATTTCATTGCCCTAAGGTTATGAGTTCTCCTGTTTTTGTTAACCATGTTGGACTACTGGTTATTAATGGCTACTTTGTTTACCATGTTACCTATTTGTCATTTTGGGTCTTTTGAGTCTACATTGTTGCCTCATTGTTTATGTTGCTATATCAAACTGTGCTGCTTATGTTTTGTGGTTTCTCTGTTGGTTTATGTTTGGTCTTGGGTTGGGGGTTGTTTGTCTTGGTTTAGTCATGTCCACCTTCAAAAGACGAAACTCTACTACCCCTCGCCCTACATATAACACTGACCGTTTTCATCGGCTGAGAAAGCCAAGTTGTACCGAGAGTCTTATCCAGCCCATTCCATTCATCTTGAACGTAATGTTCAACCCTCCACATTCGAGTCTATCCCTATCCGTTCACTGTTTGATCCCTTGGGTATAGATAATGTTCTTTTATTTTCTGGTTCTCAAAACCTATCTTGGGTGCGAGAATTCTATTGCAACATGGATAGTCTTGACAATATTGGGCCCTCCTTCAAGACTTGGGTCCGGTCTAAATCCATTACTGTTACCACCGCCCTTATTCACGAGCTCTTAGGGATTAGTGAAAGATTTCCCATCTTCTATCCTTTTCCAGTACGCCCTACTTGTGACTTCGATGAGGTAGCTCATGCCTTATGTGGCTTTCCTTGTTCTTGGCCTTCCGGTTCCTTGATCAAACAGAATGAGCTTCTCCCACAGTTTAGGTTGCTCAACCTTATTGTGTGTGCTAATGTCATTGTTACCACCCATAGCTCCGAAATTAACCAGGATCAAGGGTTTGTCCTTCAGTGCCTTGCTCAAAATCGTTCCATAGATCTTGCCACATTGATCATTCAAAAGATGGTTGCTGCTTTTGAGCGCAACAATCTTGGTTTACCCTATGGCTGCCTCATAAACCGGCTTCTCGCCAAATTTAAGGTCCCTGCTTTCGATGAGGATGAGTTTCCTTTCCCTTCCCAGCCTTTTACTAAAAAGACTGTCTCCTAGAGTCAGTCTCACATTCAGGGGGTTTCTTCTGGTTCAGGTCAATCAGGTGCAGGTACTAGTGATGCTGCAGCTATGGCAGAAGAGGCTGAGTATGATGCTGCTGCTGCTGGCGAAGATATTGGTGAAGGGGAGCAGCCTCCTCCGGTTCATATGGTTCGTGGCCAGATTCAGTCTTTCGAGCGATCTGTTACCTTCCGGTTTGACCGACTTGAGGGACGGATGGATATATTTGAGACCCGGCTCATGGATCTGGAGACTACGATTGATGCTCGGTTTAGTGCATTGGAGGCTTCCTCCCAGCGCATTGAGGCGTCCGTGGCCCAGTTATCTTCTCAGCTGGATCAGATCTTGTCTATGCTTCAGATGCAGTTTCAACCACCAGATAGTTGATCTTTGCTGTTCTCTTCTGTTTCTCTTATTTTTGATCCCTCTCGGACAAAAAAGGGGAGTGGTACAGTTTGTTTTGGTTTTGTTTACAGTTGGTACAGTTGTTTTGATTTACATTGATGGTATAGTACTTTTGTTTATATCCTTCCTTGGTACAGTTGGATAGCTGTTTGGTATAGTTGGATAGGTTGGATATATATATATTTTTTTATGGATGTATTTATATTGTGTTAATGCAGTTCCACTATTTTGGTTGGCTTGTGTGGTTGTGTTTATTTCAGGGTGATTGTCCACAAGCATGGATCTAAATTCAATGTTTCTTGGCTGGTTATTTGTGTTTGATCATGGTTATTGGTGTTAGTTTTGTTTTGGTGATTTTGATAGGAAACTTGTTTTAGTGATTTTGTTAGGAAAATTGTTTTAGAATGGTTTTGTCCGGGATTTGACAAAGGGGGAGATTGTTAGGACCCTTTGTTGTCAAAATCCATGGAACAAAACCAAGGTTGTAACAATTTATAATTTTCCAGTTTTTCCAGTTTTGGTCTTCCCGCTCGAGCGGGGAAAGTGACGCTCGAGCGGGGTTTGTACTCTTACAGCATCTCTGCCACGCCTGCAAAAATACTGGATGTTGTGATTCTACGCTCGAGCGTGGAAACTTCCGCTCGAGCGTGGACCTTGTATGAATCACGGAATATGCAGTCTCCGCTCGAGCGGGAATTCCCACGCTCGAGCGGACCACGCGATCTCAGACTTTATATATTCGCGTGTTGGGTCAATTTTAGGATTACTTCTCCTTAGATCTTGTTTAAGATTTTTTAAGTTTTGTTTGAGATTTTCTTCTGGAGTTTTTTGTGAGTTTTCCTTGATAAAATTGAATGAGTATTACACTCATGAATTGAGAAGCACATATCAAGGAGGTTGATCCGAATACATACAAGAGTGTTAATCTTCGGTGGATCTGAAGATTCAAACGTAGAGTTTCAAAGGCGTTTGATCTGTATGTAGTCGTTGATTCGACAAGTGAAGCTGTGGATTCAACTCAGGTTGATCAGTTCCGAGACGAAGGCTTGGTGAAAGAGTTGCAGAAGGTTTGAAGACAAATTGACTAAGTTGAGTAATTTGTGTGTTATCTTTGTAATCTTTCTTTCTTCAGTAATGGATTGATTAGTGGCGTTTCGCCCCTGGTTTTTTATTACAATTGAAGGTTCTTCAATTGTGATTTTTCTACGGTAAAAATCGTTTGTGTCGATTTATTGTTTATTCCGAAAAACAACAATCTAAATCACTTTCGTAAGTGCTTGATGATTAGATTGTATGTTTTGAATATTTGGGAATTGGAATATTTTAATCCTGATCTAATCACGAATCACTTAAGATTTTCATATTTTACTTCTTAAACCCCCCTGAGTAACAAACGCGTCCTCAATGAAAGATAGAGTAGTACTTTCTTCTTTTTTTTTTCTAACAATCTTAGCCTGATATATATCTTAGAGATTTTGAATTAAAAGCTATATGCATGATTGAAGCGAAGCAGTCGTTGCTTCCCAAACAGAGATCACCATTCACATGAAAGGATGTGATTCACAATGCAACTTTATTCATGCGTAGAGGTTGTCTATAGACTTCGTTTTTGCGAGTGTTGATCAAGTTTGAGAGTACTGATCGAGTTTTAGATATTCATTTCACCACTATCTAAGTTTGTGGAGCTTTCTTCAAATATGTTGAATTTGTTGTGAGTAAAGTTTTGATTAATTTGTTGAGTTTGGTGATTGTTGTTAATTTGTTTGTGAACTCGTTGCGAAGGAAATCGTAAAGTTTCTTTCAGTTCATACTCTAATTTTTTTTTTTATTACTGATACCCTGTTCAAGAAGACAGTAAAGTTTTTACTTTGGTAGTCAGTAACATGTTATTGTAAATCAAAGTAAAATGATATTATAAAACATAGCAAAATATTACTGTCAAACAGAGTAAAATATTACTGTTTGTGTTAATTTTAATAGTAATTTTTTTTTATAAAGAAAATCATAGTCAACTTGGATCTTGTTTTATAGTTCTTGATAAGAAGATTCTAAAAATACTAATTTTATTAAAAATCGATATCTAAATCAAAAGTTATATCATTTTAAAATTTAAATTATTAAATTAGTTACTAAGAATATTTTGATAATAGTGATATATGCTGAACTTTTCAAATAAAACATTTTGTATTTGTCCTTAATGTATTAAAATTTTATTATAAGGGTAGTTTTGATTAAATTCTCCTATTAAAAAATTTAAGCTTTATAAATATACCTAATTTAGACTTTTCAAATCACACATACAAAAATAAAATAAAATAAAATGATAAAATGAGACTTTTTTCTAGTGAAGTTTGGTTTTTCTATGATTAATTTAACAAGTTATAAAATAAGTTTTTAAGGCATAAGATTTGAGACAAGAAATAAAATACATAGAAATATATTTTATATTGGATTATTGTTTAAAAAATTATATATAATAGAGAGATAAATGGTTACATATCTTATCATATTTTATTCATCATATCATGTATTAGCACTATATAGTAACAAGCATGAATGGTGACATTTATTAAACTAACACGATGTTGATATATAAAATAATAAACAAATTATGATAATAAAAGTTGATAATCTTAAAATAATTGTTTTAAGAACTCGTGGGTTATGAATTGGGTATTCAATAAAATGGAATGAGCGTTCAACCAAGTCAGTGGGTTATGAATTGGGTATCAATAGAATGGAGTGAATGTTCAACCAAGTCAGTTGGATTGATTAGGTGTTCGATGAAATGCAATAGGTATTCAAACTTAGGGACTAAACATTTTAACACACGTATATTACTAATTTATTAGAGCATCCACAATGGATGTGTTAGTGTATTTATTAGTATCAGTTGTCAAATTTTGACTAGTACAAAACATTGTTTTGTGTTGTAATGGAACTGCTAACTTGTGTGTCAGTGTCAGCAATTAGTTTTGTGTGTTAACTGTAACTAGCGTTTTAGCCAGCGAGAGAGAGAGAGGTGGACACTAGGAAGTGAAAGTGGGGTTGTTCGACCGGACGTCCGGATCTTGCTAAGCCACTGAATGCATTTGTGAAGAGAGAAGAGAGAAGAGAGAAAGAAGAGAGGGAGAGAGAGAAAAGAGAAAGAAGAAATAAGAGAGAGACGTTTATATTTTATTTATTATTTATATATACATATATATATATTTAACACACATTTTAACAGATTTATTGCACTACTACTCACTTTCTAAAATTAATAAACTCTTAAAATACCTCAACACGTATTTTTGAGTCCCACTTTTATCACTTTTTGTCATATAACACATTTTAACACACTTTTTTAACTATCCTATTATGAATGCTCTTAAAAAAATAAATAAATAGGGTGTTCAATTGCATACCCTACCTATAGGGTAGAGTTGCCCTTGGCCACTGTAAGTAGGTAGCAAACTTTGATCAATCTTCGGCAACTCTTCGAAGAGTGGGTGGTCACCGTTGTGATCTTCAACCACCTTGTGACATCCTTTTGATCACATCATAACCTCCAATGACATCTTATCACTAATTCTAGTGGACACCTCCGATCACCCACCACTAACTTTTATAGATTGAAAAAAAAAAAAACTCATCAAACATAGTTCTATTTTTATTTGTATTTATTTTTTTTTTAAACATTTGTACACCAAACAAGTTTTCTAATTTTGTTATTTACGAAAATAAATGAAAACATGTTTCTTATTTTTTGTACACCATACTTAATTTTTATTATTATTATTTTGAATGGTTGCAAAGGAACTAAGCTCATCACCGAAATTTTGTTATATAGCAAATTAAAGCTATTGGTTAATTATCCTTCTTCTCTCCCCTAAAAACAAATGCTGCCATTTGTTCTTCTATCGCTCAAAAAACCAAAAAAAATAGACGTCTTTGAAATTTTGTCCTCTCCAGCCAAGGAACGGAACTTAGCTCATCACCAAAATTTTGTAATCTATAGCAAATTTAATGTCATTCGTTAATTAATTAATTTATTTGTTTTAAAGTAAGCTCAATTTATTATTTTATTGGATATTGGATGGGTGGTTGAAAGAGTAGAGTATAAATTACTCGAGTCATTCATTAGTGATGGAAAAATTAAATAAGTTAAAAACGAATCAAAGATAAAATTCAAATTTGTCATATTCTTTAATGCATGGCAAATATGATGTAAACAGACAAAACCAACCAAAGGTAATTTCAACATACATTTTACAAAATCCTGACTGATTCCAAAATTTCTCACAAGAAATATCATAGTTTCAAGATTTTAAAGCTACATTTAGATCATGAATTTGTATAAAAATTTAGAGAACAAAAGAAAAAAAGAAAAAAATAAGTTCAATTTTTTCTCCATTTTTCTTTCTCTTTTCAAATCCATGATGAAAATACAGCACAAATAATAGTCCACTTGGGTACCAACCTAAAACCATCCCACTACTAATGGCCTAGCACAGCACCTCTCTCTCTCTCTCTCTCTCATGTAATTTTTGCAACGAAAATATGTCGAGAAGAAAATCACTGATTACATGTCGGAGGCATACTCTCTCCAATATTATTTTTTCTTTTTCTTGGAAACATTCCTAGATTTCTTGAGCTTTCCTGTCTCAGAAAATAGACTCTTGTACTTCTCCAATACCCGATCCCTCTCTTCAATTAACCCTAGCATCTCATACGCGTTTGCAACTTTCTTCACCACCTTCTTCTCT